>CM075937.1:7513398-7548108 GCA_038030265.1 Corythucha ciliata | reverse complement strand
CAGGTTATGGGTTTATTTCTAGTTGCCTAGAGCCTCTTTAACATTATTTTTTTTTTTTACATTACTAGCATTACTACGAGTGTATTTCGGTTTCAAATACTACATGATTTTTGAGTTTTTCGTTTATTTCGAGTCTGCAATTACACTTCCCTCGCGTGCTTCTCATCTAAAGTCATAAAAATGCGATACTATTGCTGCTTCAGTGACTGTAAGAGTTCTTCCATTCCGGGTCGACCTGGTTTTGACCCAGCTACTAGATTTATCCCTTTCCCTCAACCTTACCGGCACTTGACTGAAAACGTCCCAAATTGAGGAAAAAGTGAAGAGAAAGCCTACATGTGAAGGAGTGTGATAAATGCGCAACTATGATGGGACTTCATGTTAAGGTGCCCCCGGAATGACGAGTTTTCATCGATACGTTTCGTGAGACGGAGGCTGAAGAATAAAATCAGAATTGAGTAACTGCAAATGTGGTTTTATTGAAGTATTTTGGTTTGGCGTCATTAATACTTTTTAATGAAACACATTTTTGTTATAAAAATAAATAAATAGTCTCGTTTTTGCGTTGGTCACAAAACATCTATTTTCTTTTTGTCTAGTCCTTAACTTTGTTACACTCAAGACTTTCAAAGAAGAAGTCACAACAGGTTATGGTCCCTTGCTCGCTAATCTAGAGGCTAGATACTAGGAAATGGAACTAAATTTCGCGAAAGTTCAAATCGGTCTGTTGGAGGGTAAGGATAACTGGAGCACCTGGAAATACAAGATATGCATTCTGCTGAGAGGAGTAGAAAATGCAATGGAACTTGTCGAAGGAAAATTCCAGAAGCCTCAAGGCCCCAATGATCCGACTCCTGAGAGTACAACAAAGCATAAGAAAGAAGTTGACTCCTATATGAAAATTGAGAGTACTGTTATGCTCATTCTAACGACAAACATGACGGAAGATACGCTACAAAAGGTTATGCGTTTCTCTACTGCTCGAGAGATATGGTTAGAACTACATAGACTTTTTGACGGAGTTTCTGAGGATAAAGCCTACGAAATATGTCTTCAATTTTTTAGCTATGAAAGACAACCGGGAGACGACATGGCAGCTCACATGTCTAAGCTGAAGAATTTATGGTCCCAATTGAAGACTGAAGTGACGAAAGAGAATGAAATCAATTTTGATTTATTTTTAATCTGTAAAATTCTCGGGAAATTGCCAGAAAGCTATTTTGCGTTTAAATCAAGTTGGATGATGATGACAAAAGTAGAAAGAACTATAGAAAACTTGACTACCCAGTTATGTGCGCATGACAGAGCTTTGAACTTGAAGGACGAGTCAAACCAAGAGGCGCTGAATATTAATTCAAAAGGACGCATCAAAAATGAAAAACAGAGACTTGGACCTTCGAAAGATATAGAGTGTCATTATTGCAAGAAAAGAGGTCACAAGGTCAGATTCTGCGAAAAATGGTTGGCGGACGGGAGACCTCCCAAGTCACGGACGACCAATGGTGCAACTCTTCTAGCTGAAAGTACGGCTTGTACAATGGATTGCGACTATGAAAACTGGTATGCAGACAACGGCGCGACGAATCATATAGCGAACAAAAAAGGCGTTTTCCAGAAGTTTGAGTATTTTACGGTAAATCACACTCTAACAACGGCCAGTGGAGAAACGATAAGAGCCGTTGGTAAGGGAGAAGTTTCAGTTGAATCCGCAGTAAATGGCAGACGACAAACAATAGTACTCAGCGATGTCTGGTTCGTGCCAGAAATCAAGAAAAATTTATTTTCAATTCTTGCTGCTCAGGACAAACAGCAGCGCAGTGTATTTGTTTCAAAAACCGAAACCTGTTTTCTAAAAATCAATGGTAAAATTATAGTTACAGGAAAGAGAAATCGAAGAGGAGGTTTATTCAAAATGAATTTAAGAACTCAACTTCCAAGTAAACAAACGGTAGATACCAATGCTATTTCAACAGAAACAGAAAATAAACTACAACTTTACCACGAGCGTTTTGGACACCAAAATAACAGACACGTGAGAAAAATAATAGAAAAGGAACTAGGAATAAAGGTCGAGTTGAAGCGTAAATTTTGTCAAGGATGCGTTTATGGAAAAACACATCGCAAGAAGCTCGGTACTCGTGAAAGAGCCACGAAACCAGGAGAATTAATTCACACCGACGTTTGCGGTCCTTTTCTTAGTTCAATCTCAGGATATAAGTACTATGTACTTTTCAAAGATGACTTCACGAGATTTCGATTTGTTCATTTCCTCAGAAGAAAATCGGAAGTTACTGAAAAATTGGAAGAAGTTCTAGCAGAGATAAGATCCAGAGGACATAAAGTAAATGAAATAATATCCGATAATGGAGGGGAATTCGACAACGAAAGCGTGAGGATAATATTGAAAAGGCATGGTATACGTCAAAGATTCACGATGCCATACACACCAGAACAAAACGGCTGTTCGGAAAGAGAAAACCGTACGTTAGTAGAAACGGCACGTTGTTTCATGCACGCTCACGGCGAAATTCCTCAAGGTCTATGGGCGGAAGTAATAAACACGGCGAAATACGTCAAGAACTTGACCGCACCAAGTAGCGTTTCTGATAAATCGCCTTTTGAGCTCTGGTATGGTACGAAACCAACGTTGAAACACTTGCGAGTGATAGGTTGCACTTGCTATGCTCATGTACCTAAGCAGTGTCGTAAGAAAATGGACAAGAAAGCTATAAAAGGGATCCTGATCGGCTATGACGGTATTGAAGGATATCGAATATGGTGCAAGGAAAAGTTCAAAATGATACGATCACGAGATGTTACATTCGTAGAAAATCCTTTGGAAGAAAGCGAAAACAAGTTGAAGCCAAATGACAACGACTCTAAAGAAGAGGGAAAACAATATGAACTTGAACTATGTAATAAACAAAATCAAACATTTTTCGATAACCGGGAAAATCCAGAAGAGAAGGAAGAAAACACAACAGAAATAGAACACACGTTTGATTCAGGAACAACTGAGGACGAGAGTGAAGAAAATGAAGTACTCGCCGAACCAGAAACAGAACAAGAAGACAATCTGGACGGAGGAAGAGTATTGAGGGACAGATCGACTATTAAACCACCGGAGAGGTTCGACGAACTCGCGATGGTTGTTGAAGCTGCTGACGATCCTCAAACATTCAAGGAAGCAATGCACGGCGAAGATCGAGAGCTTTGGCAAACAGCTATGAAAAGTGAAATCGAATCTTTACATGAAAACAAAACATGGATTCTCCAAGGTCTACCGAAAGGAAAGAGAGCTTTGTCAAGTAAATGGGTATTTAAGCTAAAAAGGAATGCGGATGGCACGATCGATAAATACAAAGCAAGACTCGTAATTAAAGGATTTTCTCAGAAAAAGGGGGAAGATTATGCACAAAAATTCAGTCCGGTAGCCCGAACTGGGACGATACGAGCTCTGTTGAGTGTAGCGGCTTGTGAAGGGTTAGCCCTAACTCAGTTCGATGTTTCTACAGCGTTCTTGTACGGAGAACTAGAAGAAGAAATATACATGCGTCAACCGGAAGGCTTCAGCGATGGAACCAGAAAAGTTTGCAGACTCAACCGCAGTTTATATGGTCTCAAACAGGCACCTCGCTGATGGAACAAAAGATTCATCGGTTTTCTAGATTCATTGGGATTCAAAAGAAGTGAAGCAGATCCCTGCTTGTGCATTAAAAAGTACGAAGGGAAGAAAATAATAATTGCACTCTACGTTGACGATGGATTGGTGGCTGCTACGCAACCAGATGATTTAACGAAATTCATCAATAAACTCAAATCGGAATTCAAAATAACGGTGAAAGAAGCAAGTTATTTTCTCGGAATGGAAATAGAAAGGAAAGAAGATGGATCAATCAGAATTTCACAAACTGCGTACACTAGGAAGGTTTTTGATCGCTTCGGCATGAATGATTGTAGACCAGTATACGCACCCATTACAAAAGAAGGTTTTCCGTCAGGGAAAGAAGAAAAATGTGATCCGAAATTTCCCTATAGACAAGTTGTGGGAGCATTGATGTACCTCATGGTTGGGTCAAGGCCAGATATCGCGTATGCTGTTGGTGTGGCATCACGGTCATTGGAGAACCCTTCTCCATTGGACTGCGTTCGTGTGAAGCACATTTTGAGATATCTCAAAGGAACACTTGGAAAAGGAATCACCTATCGAAAAGCTACGAATTCAGGTATCTTGGAAGGATACAGTGACGCCGATCTGGGAGGCGACAAACCTACAGGCAGGTCAACGACGGGAGTTATATGCCTCTATGGAGGAAGCGCAGTCACCTGGCTAAGTCAAAGACAAACTTCAGTGGCAATATCGACTACAGAGGCTGAAATAGTTGCGGCAAGTGAGGGAGCACGGGAGCTTGTCTGGTTGAAGCGACTATATGATGAGATTGTCCATTTGCAAGATTTACCAGTACTTCACGTTGACAACGAGGCTGCGACAAAGCTAGCTTTAAATCCTGAGTTCCACCGGCGGACAAAGCACATTCAAACTCGTCATTTATTCGTCAGGGAACTCGTAACCGAGAATAAAATCACAGTTCAGAAAATTCCTACTGAATTTCAACTGGCCGACATTCTAACGAAACCCCTCGCTCGAAATCGAGTTGAAAAATTAAGTGATGAGATTGGGCTGACTTAAAAAGTATTTTGACGAGGGAAAGTATTGAAGTATTTTGGTTTGGCGTCATTAATACTTTTTAATGAAACACATTTTTGTTATAAAAATAAATAAATAGTCTCGTTTTTGCGTTGGTCACAAAACATCTATTTTCTTTTTGTCTAGTCCTTAACTCTGTTACACTCTGGGCCAGGCAGATGAGGTAATTAAATCTCAAATCACATCTTTCAACACAAACAAATTATCAGTGTTAGAGGCGTCGGACACCGTAAATAAATTGGACAAGAAGTTCAATTTTAGAAAATGTTTCGCATGTTACGCTGGACAATGCCCAGCAAAAGGAAAATATTGTTCTAATGCGGAAAAAAAAAATCATTTTCCTGATTCGAAATTTTGTCAGTTTCCACCTGCCAGACAACTCGTTGATTCGGACCGTAATGGTGAGAGCACTTCGCAAGGAACGTTTAAAAATTCCAAGCAAAAACCTCGAAAATTTTACAATGTCTCTCGTGAAGACGGGACTGATTCCGATTCATCTGGACCACCCAAGTCTGAGGCATCATTACATCTAGTAAATTTGGCGTCGACTATAGATGTCCCAACCGTTTGTATCAAGTTGGAAAATCAGCGGGGTGTTCCGTCAATCTCGTGAACAAGGCGACACATAAGAAGCTTGGGTCGCCGCCGCTTGCTAGAACTTCGGCATCTCTATATGCTTACCAAGGGTTGGCCTATCCAGGTACTTGGTAAGTTTAAAACAGACATGCAATTTAAAAACCGTGTTGTGAAGAGTAAAATCTTGGTTGTGGACTCAGGGGAGTCGTTATTGAGTTGTCAGACAGCGAGGGAATTGGGAGTAGTTTCATTGGCTCTCAATGTTGATGGCATAAATTGTTCTTGTAATAAAATTCATCAAAAATATCCCGAACTTTTCAAAGGTATAGGGTAAGCTGAAGGACTTCAAACTAAAATTGCATATTGACAAGTCGGTCTCACCTGTCATTTCTAATTTTCGACGTACACCTTACCATCTACGCACACAGGTTGAGGATGAAATTAATAAACTTCTCAACGACGATATTATAGAAAAAGTAGAAGGGCCCACGTCTTGGGTATCACATATTGTGTTGGTACCAAAGAAAGACAATTCTTTAAGATTGTATGTCGACATGAGGGTCCCAAATAAAGCCATTTTACGTGAGCGATTCCCAACACCAACTATAAATGACGTCATAACGCTCGTCAATGGAGCTACGGTATTTTCCAAAGTGGATTTGAATAAAGGTTTTCACCAAATAGAGCTTGAGCCGTCATCCAGAGAAATCACGACGTTTGCTACTCATATAGGTCTTTTCCGTTACAAAAGATTAAGTTTCGGGATCACGTCTGCTCCAGAGCATTTTCAAAAGATAGTTCGCCAGGTAATTATAAATATCAAGGGATGCATCAATGTTAGTGACGACATCCTCATATTCGGGAAAAATAAGGGTGAACATGATGAGGCTCTCGATCAGGTGCTGTCTAGGCTGAGAGATGCTGGACTGACAATTAATGCCAGCAAGTCGATTTTCGGACAAGAGAGTATTCAATATCTGGGCTATCAATTGTCGAGAAACGGTATAGGACTCGATCTAGATAAGATTAAAGCAATTACGGAGTTGGAACCTCCAAAGAGGATCCAAGATGTTCGAAGTTTCTTAGGAATGGTCAATTTTCTAATTAGGTTCATTCCTGACTTAGCAAACGTGACTAAGCCATTGAGAAACCTAATTAAAAACAATTTTGAATGGAGATGGACTCGAAATGAGGAACAAGCGTTCGAGAGAGTGAAGGAAATGACTAAAAATTCGATTTGGAACCATTTTTTTGACTCAAGCCAGACCTCACATATTTATACAGACGCAGGTCCAGAGGGTATAGCTGCAATTTTGGCTCAGCCTTCAAATGGAAATCCAGTAGTTATTGAATGTGCAACAAAAAGAGATCCTATTCGACCAACTCAGATTCCTTCTGCAGCGTGGGAAAAGTTGTCGTTGGACTTTTCGGGTCCATACCCAAATCAGAAGTACGTAATGGTTTTGATCGACGATTACACAAAATACTCTATTGCAGAGCCTATAAATTCATTAACCTCTGCGACAGTCTGTCGAAATTTGTTCAAAATATTTTCACAGTTTGGACTTCCTCGTTTAATCAGAACCGACGGAGGTCCTCCGTTCAACAGTTACGACTTTTCTCATTTCTGCTCGAAACTAGGAATAAAACATCACAAAGTCACAAGTTATTGGCCCGAGGCGAATGGGAGAGCAGAACATTTCATGACAAATTTAAATAAAACAGTCCGGACGGCGGTGATAGAAAGCAAAAACTGGGAAGATTATGGAATATTTGTTGCAGTACAGAGATACACCTCATTGCTCTACTCATATTGCTCCAGCAAAAATGCGTCTGAGAAATGATTTTCGCTCTTATCTGCCACAGTTTGCTTCACATATTGAAGACGAGTTAGATTATAAACTTAAAAATAACGAGGAGATCAGTCAAACCAAGATGAAAGAATATGCGGATTCAAAAAGACGGGTCACAGATCATTCTTTCAAAAAAGGTGATACTGTTCTGGTGAAGCAACCGATGGTGAACAAGAACACCCCACCTTTCAGTCCGAACCCTCTTGAAATCACTGAAGTCAATGGTACACGAATAACAGCGTCTAGCCCAGATTCGATGATAACACGGAACGCATCATTCTTCAAACTTTTATCACCTGATATAGACGAAACGAAAAATGAGAGCTGCAAAGTAGAAGAGATTATGAATGAACAAGAAAACGAATCAAATCAAGAGACGGAATCAAATCAAGAGAGGAAGACAGGAGCCGGAAGAACTATAAAGCTTCCACGGAAACTGTCAGACTTTGTATTGTATAAATGAACCTTGGGAGGGATGTTGCAATGCAAAATAAACTCACATGTTTCCAATAAAAAATATTAATTAGTGTGTTTCAATTGCGTGTCTAATTGACAGCATTATAACGAGATACTACAGGTACGTGCTATTCTACTTCTTTCGAGCATCGGACCGATTCCATTCAAGGTACTCGTAGACACTTACAGTCCATCCGATGTAAGGAACGTAGCGTATGTTGAGCTTAAGAAGACACTGAGTGTTGTTTATGGGCGAAATACCAACGTGTATGCGGAAAGAAGAGCTTTCGCCCTTAGATATCGGTCGGAAGGCGAAAGTGTGTCTCAATTTATTTTGTCACTGCGTTCCTTGTCCGGTAGCTGCGAATTCAAAGGGACGTTGGAAGAGAGATTAAAAGAACAGCTCATTTTAGGCAAAAATGAGTCTGCCTGGCAGGAAGAGTTAATCAGATTACATCCTACTGTCGATTCGAGTTTTTGTGATGTAGAAAAATCAGCCTTATTGATAGAACAGTCTTACACTCAGCAGAAACGATCCTTTGATACTAATAGAGTCGTGTCCCGAATTCCTCGTTTTCAGGGACAACCAAAACAATATTCTCGGCGCTTGTGCACTTCATGTGGCAATAATGAGCACAAAGATGAGCAGAAATGTCCTGCTGAAGGGGCAAGGTGTTACAGTTGCAAAGAGAACAATCATTTTGCTAGAGTCTGTCGTTCTCGTTCAGCGTTAAAAGACAAGAATTTACCACGTGAAAATAGGAAAATTCGACACAGTGAAGTGCACGCTCGTCAATATAGCAGCTCTAAGTCTGAAAGCAGTTATCAGGGTACTGATTCAGACAAACCTGTTGGGAAGCTTCCTACGGTAACGTCTAGTGGTAGTAAAGCAGTGCTGGACGTAGTTTGTAAATGGTGTGAAATTGGTCACAATGGCCCACCCGTGGCATACAGTTGTTGGATTTTGGCGCCCCTTGGATTTTTGTGAAAAATGGAAATCGCTACAATTCGCGCCTCCTCGTGGGCGGACATTCCCCCTCTTAATTCAGACCAAAATGGAAAATAATGCTAATTTGGGGCTGAAATTGAGATAAATGGCTAATTACCGGCTGAAATTATTGAAAAAAAATGACTGATTCACGGCCATAAATAAGAAAAAGTGCTAAATCACAGATAAAGTTAAGAAAACTTCACGGCAAAAATTGAGAAAAGCTCTAAAATCGCGGATAACGTGTAAATTACAGTCATTTGCGTTTAAAATTACGAAACACGCTAATTAACAGATAAAATCGTGAAAAATCAATTATTCGCGAATGAGAAAAAGCGCTAATTCACGCCTAAAATTAAAAAAACATGAATTTTTGTCTTATTCAGAACGCAAGTTCGTGACTCAAACTGCGAAAAAAACGCTAATTAGCGTTTTTGTAATTACAATTTTTTGTTTCGCAATAACAAGCGTTTTTGTTTCGCTAATTACAAATCGCTAATCCGGAGGTAAAATTAAGAAAAGTGGCTAATCCATGGATGCGATTGAGAAAAATCGCTAATTAGCGGCTGAAATAAAGAAAAACACGAATTCTCTGCAATATTCAGATAAATCGCTATAATTCACGGCTAAAAGGGTGAAAAATCGCAAAAATGACAAAAATTGCTAAGTCGCGGCTAAAATGAAGAAAACTTGCTAATTTAAAGGATTGAATAGAGAAAACGTCAATTCGTGGCATCTGATCGTAAATTCGTGCCAAAAAGTGGAAAAAATAGCTAATAAGCGGCCAAATTTCAGAAAAAGCGTTAGGTAGTTTGCGGAGAAAATTGGGGGAACTCTTAATCCGTTGATGAAACGTAGAAAAAATCCACAATTAGCTGCTATGATGTTGGAAAATGCTAATTTGCGGCTGAAGTCAAGAAAAATGGATGTTTTATGGCGTTAAATTGAAAACATTTGCTATTTCACAGAATGAATAGAGCAAATGGCAAGTCACGGTTTCTCGAGACAACTTCGTGGCTAAAATTAGAAGATTTAGCGATAATTCACGGGTAAATCACATCGCTCATTAGCGGCTCAAATCAGGAAAAACACAAATTATTTGCAAGGGAAACTGCTAATTTACGGCTGAAATGGAGTTAAATCGCTAATTCACGGCTAAAATGAAGACAAATCGCTAATTCGTGGCTAAAATGGAGACAAATCGTTAATTCAACAATTGACAGTTTTTTATCCATTAGAAGGCTACACCGATCGTTTAACCGGCAAAAGTGGAAGTTCTTTGTGGAATATTGCCCCTTTTTATGTGAGGACAGTCCGTTTCTGGGGTGAAATTCGCTTTCTTTGCCGAATAGGGTAAACTCATGAAATTGCGTCTTGCAATGCGCTAATTTTACTCGAAAACTCAACCACTTAGCTAATCCGGCTTGTTCCAGCTTATTCAATTCAAACAAGGCATTTGAGTCTCAAAAAGTCTCTAATGTGACTCTAGTAAATCTCGGTAAATGGAAAACGCCATCATTTTCTCACCGCGAGTTCTTTCATTTTATCTCAATTATTCCTCGATGATGAGTTTATTGTTAATAGAAAGTACTTTAAAAATTCTAAAAACTCATAAAAAAGAACAAAAACTGCGTTTTCTCATAAGAGCCCATGGAGAGTCTACCGCTCTTCCTACTTCGGTGTGGCCGCCACTAGAGCGCATTTGGTTAATCTGAATCGCCAATAGACCGCCAAGGCCGATTTTAGGGGTAGGCAGGGTAAGCGACCGCCTACCCTGCATAATCACAAAATGTGAGCATGACATAAAAGTTAGTTCGTTTGTCGTCCGGAGCTGCACTAACAGCACTGAAAGTACTAACTTTTTCTAATTTTTCCCCTGTTATTCAACATGATAACCCGCCGCGAGGTTACAAAATATCGTGCTGCTCGGAGTAGTCCAGGACTGACAAAAGAACGGAGCTAATGTCAGTATGAGCATAATCACAAAATAATTTCCCAGGAAGTTGCTCAGTTGTTACGATTTTGAGACATTTCCAAGGAGAGAAAATCCGCGAAATAGTTTTTTTTCTTTTTAATTAAATTTTTTAATTAATTTTTATTAAATTGTTTTTTTTTTTAGACTTCAACCCTACGAAATTGGACTTTCGAATAATTAAAATCCCCGAAATTGGCCTAGGAGGGCGCCAGATATCCACAAATTTCGGGGTTTGAAAGAGTAAGACAAATTGGTGTATTTGAGATAAACGCCCTAAAATTGTTGAAGTGACCCAAAGCCACGAAGTGATGTTTGAAATAGAGAAATCTGCCAAATTGGGCTATTAAAGCGGGTCAAATCCGGAAAATTCGGGGTTTTCGAGGACCCCAAAAATGAGAGGGACACACTCATTTCAAATTTGTTAAATTTGAATGAGCCGGACCCCAAAAATTTGCTATTTCAAAGAGTGAAATCCAAGAGATTCGCGGTTCTTACACGGAAATACACGTTTTTTACCCGAAGGTTATCTTATTGTGGAGGGCTTTTCCATACTTTTATTTGAAAAGTCAG
This sequence comes from Corythucha ciliata, assembly GCA_038030265.1. Classification (NCBI taxonomy): domain Eukaryota; kingdom Metazoa; phylum Arthropoda; class Insecta; order Hemiptera; family Tingidae; genus Corythucha; species Corythucha ciliata. The sequence continues at coordinate 7,536,982 of CM075937.1, read as the reverse complement.
TGGTTAAGAAAAAAAAGTTCTAGGCCTTTTCGTTAGTATCTAGGCCAATTTGTCAGTTTTTATGCCACTTTTACAGTTTCCAGGGCGCTTTTACAAATTCCAAGTCACTTGGACGATTTTCAGGCCACTTTGTCCGTTTTAAAGTCATTTATTGTCAGTTTCCGGGGCACTGTGCCAGTTTTCAAACTGGTTTGTCAGTTTGACCAGGCCACATTCACTGTCAGTTTCCTGGTTTACTGATTGAGTTTTCCAAGTCGCAGAGGGCACCGTGCCAGTTTTCAGGCTGCTTAGTCAGTATTCAGGCCAATTTGACGGTTTGCAGACTATTGACAGTTTTCAGGGCCACTTTGTCAGTTTCCAGGCCACATTCACTGCCAATTTTCCTGGTTACTAAATTGAGTTTTCAAGTCCCTTAAACAATTGCCAAGAGATTGTGTCAGTTTCCAGGCCGGTTAGCCGGTTTCCAAGCCGCTTTTACAGTTTCTAGGCCACTTTGTCAGTTTACGAAGTCACTTATTGTCAGTTTCCAGATAGCTCAGTCAGTCTTAATGTTCAATTGTCAAGTCACTGGGTCACTTTCCAGGGTACTTCGTGCCAGTTTCTAGGCTACTTTGTCAGTTTACAAGCCACTTATTGTATGTTTCTAGGCCAATTTGTCAATTTCCAGGCCACTTTTTCAGTTTCCAGGTCACTTATAATAACATTTTTGAAAATCGACTAATCCATTTCTCGGATTTCACTCACTAGAAAAACAATTTTGCGAATAAACCCCATTTTGGCAGCGGGTCTGACTCACTAAAAAACCCAATTTCGGAGGGTGTTACTGAAGCCTCTAATTTTTTTTTGGATTTCGCTCTCTTAATAAAACAATTTTCTGCATATTTCTCGCCAAAAAACCATTCCCGCGGATTTCGACTTATTAAAATTCGAATTTCGTGGATTTTGTCAAGCTGAAATTCAAATTTCTTGGCGTCGGCTTCTCCTGCACGGTTGCGTCTCATCGTCCCTTACACTTCGAACAATGGCTGATGCAGCGCTTTGGCCAGTTTTAACGAGGCCACGCGAATATTCCCGCGGATGCAAGAGGTCACGCGATCGAAGCTTCGTGTAGTACAAGAAACAGCCTAGACGCATGTAGGGCCGTGAAGAGATGCACTGTGGCTATAAGGAACAGGACACAACGAGGCCCCTTTTACTGACCCCCCCCCCCCAGCCTGATTTGTTTGCTATCTTGCCAAAGCAGAACTCCAACCTAGAAAGCTTCGAAGCACAGTGGCTCTAACCACAAAGAAAGCACAAACACAGCAGAGCTTCAAGTTCAAATAATAGCAATATTCCAACCACAAAATACTCCAAAAAGCTCCAATCACTGCAGTGCTCCAACTCCAGCAGTGGATCAAACCACAGTAGAGCTAGGAGTAATTTATTCCTAGAATTCTAGAGTTCGCGGGGAAATCACCAAATCAAACGCTCGGCAAGAGTTCCCGGGAGTATCAGACTCAGTGTCCCACCCAAACCCAAGCCATACCACGGTGCTTCGCAGTTGGCATTCGTTGGAGCTTTGCAATAGTTGGATTTTCTTTGTTTTCGGAGCTTCACTGTGGGTTTGGAGCTTTGTCAGGCCTTTGCTGTGGCCGAATATTTGCGGTGGTTTGACCCTATTCTGTGTATGGAGCCACTGAGGTGGTTGGACCTTGACTGTGGTTTGAACTTTGCTATTTCTGGACCTTTGCTGTGGTCCACAGCTTAGCAAGGTCGAACCACAGCCAAGGCCCAACCACACCAAAGCCCCAACCACAGCCAAGGTTCAACCACAGAAAAGGTCGAACCACAGCAAAGGTCGAACCACAGCCAGGATCGAAACACAGCTAAGGTCGAATCACAGCCAAGCCATGGTGGAAGCTTCCACCCACGCCAAGAAGAACGCCCCTCCACCTCTCTTGACCTTACGACACCGGAGAATCAACAGGATACCGTGTACCCGGGTCACGATTCCAGTTTTTAGACAGCTACACAGAATTCTAGGGGCTCAAGCGTCAGAGGCATAGTCTAATACGTCGTTTCCAGGAGCTGATTGACAGTTTCAATGGTATTTTTTAATAGTGTCCATGTCAAACCGTCTTTTTCTGAGGCGATCAACGTCATGACTATAAACCTTCTTTTGGTTCTCTCGCGGACTTTGTTCTCCTTTGGAGGTCTCACTGTCTCGGGTCAGAGTTCCACTGTCGGGGGGGGGAGTTACTTATCGGTTCGAAACAAGCGTGTTTTACCCTTAAATAGACCGTTACCCCCGGATAAAGAACCCCCTCCCCACAACTGACTGAATCGCTTCACTTAGCCTTGGCATGGCTACACTTCTTTGTACTCGCTCTAACGGCTCTAAAGAGGCACAAAGCACGGCTTGCTGAGTAGTCTACCCCGCCCCCCTCTTCTTACAATATTAAATTTCAAATAGAAAAACACCACCCTCGCCCCTTCACTCGCCACAATGGCCACCCCACCACAGCTGAAATGAAAAGAACTGAATGCCGTGGCTCGCTCCTTTGTTAACGTTGAATTCCTTTCGTTCATCCTCCCACAAAACATTAACACATTCCGAGAGAACAATTTAATGCTGTCGCATGTATGTTAACGAAAAATATGAATTTCAAAGGAAATAACCCAAAAGAAATGGGAGAATCATGAGCAAAATTAGAGCTTTTATAACGAGCATGCCACCTTTATTAGAAACTCGTCATTTCAACACTAATATCCTTTTAATTATAACATTTTTCGAGTTTATTAATTGTATGGTAATTTTGCTTTTTGGTTTTCCGTATGATTTTTGGCTTTTATACCCTCCCCTTCATCAAAAATTTGCTTCTGGTGCTTCAAAAAAAAAAAAAAAAAAATCAACGGTAGCGATGCATGAAAAAATGAAAAGGCAGTCGTCGCGACCGATTGGATGGTGGTTTTGGAGATCAAGTGAGTCTAATTTTTTTTTTTTTTTTTTTTTTAAGGATTTATTTATTTATTTCCTTTTATTGCTCGAAAAAGCGTAAGCGGAGGCATTTCTCCATTTTTCGTTCGTTTTTTGTTTTTTCTTCTAAGCCCTTTTAACACTTTTAAGGCTACAAGTTGTAAGGGAGAAGGGACTGAATGGGAATTCATATTTTTATAGATGAAAATGGACCAGCCGGTAGTCCTCAGAAGAAAATGTCGAAGGATTCAAACGGTACGTTTATACTAAGAATGTTGTTTGTTTTTTTTGATAGTCTTCGAGTTAGTTTTTTTTCGCTTTCACTTTATTTATTTTTTTTGTGTGTGTATCAAAAATTTGAAAGAATAAAAATATGTTTGCACTTTAGAAACAGCAGGTGAGGCTTGTTTGGTTTTTTCTAGTAGCACGGGATTAGTAGCGTACAAAATCGGGAAGGCACTTCTATGCGTCAATGTTGTGTTGGGTGTGTGAGTGAGAGCGTAGACATTTTGGAGAGGATGGACACGGCTTCGTAGAATAAATTTTGTATTCAAACATGTTACAACTATTTCTTCTTTTTGTTTTTTTTTAACGCCATTCTATGCGGGTGGGGGGGCTCGTTAAACAGCGAGTGAAGATGGTCGCGTGGCGACTCCAACGGCCACCGAGACGATGCTTCCCTGGAAAAGGAACGATGAAAGTGAAATGATGTCTGGAGCTTTAAAACAGTCGGAATTTCCGTCGTGGTGTTCAAACAAGGAATATTTGGCGTATAATTCGCCGTCTGCTACTTTTCTAGGTATAATACGATTTATTTTCTTAATTAGTAATCACCCTCTTAAAATCATTAACGCGTTTTTAGTTTTATTCGTTCAATTTTAACTGCGTTTTTATTCATGCTTTACCTACTGCCTGCGCCCCTGTGTCACTCTCCCTGTTTTTTTGCGTGTATATATATTTTACCTTTGACGTTAATTGAACTTAAAAAAAAAAATCGTCAGGGAGAGTACAACCTCCACGGGGCACTGTGTTAGGTCTTTTTAGAAAGGAGAGCGTCGACGCAAACGCTGCGTCGCCCAACGGCGGCGCCGCCGGTGGATGTTTAGGACCGTCAGCGGCAGCGTCCATAGACCTTGGGGACAGCTGTTCGCCGAGTCCAAATGACGATGACGAAGACAATTCAACGGTGCTATTAATCGAACAGGGGACCAGTAGTAATTTGGGAGTCGTTGGACCGTCAACGTTGATGATGGTCGGTGGACGCAGTGGCAACGCCGGTGGTGGTCGAGGGGTGATGGTTGGTGGTCGACGAGAGGCGGAGTATTTGGACGGTGAGTGTGATTTTTTTTTTGTATTAAATAATTATGAAAAACCTGTTGTGTTTGAGCTCCATAGGAAGCCCCCTCCACCCTCCCCCAAAATCCTCGGATTCTGAACCGACAGGTCACCCCTGAATACAACGGTGCCAAACGTTTTCAAAACTATACACCATAATACTCGGCTCGGATTTGGATATAACGAAACTCAATTTTTCACTGCTTTAGCTCACAGAAACCATTTTTCCTGTTTTAGCCTTGAAACTTCATTCTAAATAAGGATTCGTCCATTAAAAGTTGTCAACCTGACAAACCACGCCCTAGTAATGACCGTACTTGCACGATTTGTGCCCCCAAAATGGATCTATCCACACTTTAAATGACTAGATTGACGGTACCCGCCAGGAAAATCCTCAAGCTAAAGATCTGTGCTCATCAAATGACTAAACTGACAACTAGCACCTTGAAAATGGCTAAACTATAACTTTTCGCGCCCAAAAATTAACTGAACTAACCATTTGTCTGCTGAAAATATAGTCAAAGTGACTATTCACTCTCTACACATAAATGGCACCAAAATTAAAAAATGGCAAAACTAACCTGACGATTCGTGCCAAAAAAAAAAGCCAAGCAAACAATAGTTAGTTCACGCTCGAAAAAATGGCAAAACTAACGATACGGACCTCCTAAGGTCAAACCACAGCCAAGCCCCAACCACTGCAAAGGTCGAAACACAGTAAAACTCCAACCACAGCCACGGTCCCAACCAAAGCAAAACTCTAACCACAGCTGAACTCGAACCACAGCCAAGTTCCAACCACAGCTAAGGTCCAACCACAGCCATTGCCCAACCACAGCTAAGGTCGGACCACTGGAAAGGTCGAACCGTAGCTAAAGGTTGAACCACAGGAAAGGTCGAACCACAGCTCCCCTGGCCACAATACGGCTATTCGTGCCCTTGAAATCATGAATGAACTTTTCGTGTCCTATAATACGCGATAAACTAATGCGTTTTTGTTCCCGCGCCGTACAGGGACGTCTCCCCTCGTCATCATACCACCAGGTGCGATCCAGTTTTTCTTCTTGTCGCGTTGGGGGGGGGGGGTGTTGCACAAAGATCCTTCTGCTCAATTTTAACCGCAAACGAGTTTTTTTTTTTTATTCTACCGTGAACGAGTTCTTTTACCCAATTTCAGCCTTTAAGGGACTTTGCAACGCGAAACCGCTAATTAATGAGTTTTCCTTAAGCTTAGCCGCGAAATCAAGCACCTTTTCTCAATTTTGACTGCCAATGAGCGCTTTTTTTTCTTCATTTTAGGCGCAAAATGAGCGTCTTTTCTCAATTTTACTACCGAATGGGCGCTGCTTCTTTATTTAGCCGCGAATTGGCGGTTTTCCTCATTTTTAGCCGCTGAGGAGTGTTGCTGATTTTTTTTTTCAATGAGACTTTTTTCTTAATTTTAATCGTGAAAAGGTCTTTTTTTCACTAGCGCCTTTTCTTTCATTTTAGCCTGGACTTTGCGTCGTAAAAACGGGTGCGTTTTCTCAATTTAAGCTGCGTAAAAGCGTTTTTTCTACATTTGAGACGTTGATGCAGAACTCTTAATTCTCAATTTTAGCCACGATAGAGCGACTTTTTTCAATTTTATCTGTGAATGAGCGCAATTTCGCGTTTTTTAGACGTGTTTTTTCTCAAATCTAGCAGAAAATCCGTGTTTTTTTTTTTTTTTCAATTCTACTGAGCCATAATTCTGAATTTTAGCCGTGAAAAGGTCTTCACAAACCGTGATTTAGCATTTTCTTGATATTGGCCCGAAACCTCGGCTTTGGACCAGCGAAAGAGCGAATTTTTCTTTATTGCAGCCGAAAATGAGCGCAATTTCCAATTTTTAGCCGCGAATCAGCGTTTTCCCTCAATTTCATCCGTAAATGAGTGGCTTTCTAACGATTCTACCGCGAACAAACCCTTTTCCCTCATTTTTTTAGCTGTGACAGGGTGTCCATAAACTGCGAATTAGCGCATTTTCTCAATTTTTGCCTTGACTTTGTATCGCGAAACCTTGGCTTTGGTCGGTTTCTCAATTTAAGCCATGAACAGCAAATTAGTACATTTTGTTCTCAATTTTCGTCTGGACGTTGTCCTGAGTCAACACTGTGAATTTTTTTTTAATGAGCCAAATTCGTGAAATTGTATGAGTGACGTCAGCATCTCTCAAAGTGACCTAATGAAACTGTTTTGCCAGATTTGCTTGATTTCAAGTGTTAAAAACCGCTTTTTCTCGTTTTTGGCCGAGAAATAGCCTCCAGAAATAAATAAATAAAACGCGTTTTTATAGCCCAATCCACGCAACTCCGCGTCGCAGGACGTGCTCCACACGGCCCGAACAATATCCACAATAAAAGGGCCTGTTCTCTAAAAACTCTAAAAGCGTCCTTTTCGCAGGCGGCGGTGGATCAACGCCCTCGCTCGTCGACGACAAATGGCCACTGCGCGAATCCTCATCATCCTTGCAGGCCGGCGGCAGCGGCGGCGCTATTTCACACAACGGAGGTGGCGGTGGTGGTTGTGGTGGTGGCGGCCCAGGTCCACGTCATCAAACAGCGACGTCGACGACGGCGCTACCACCATTCAACGCCTCCTTAGAATCTTTCAGCAGTTCAATTTCAGATGGCTCGCCTCAGTGTCCATAGCAAAAAGAGCCAAGGTGCACAGTCACCAATCTTTAAAAAGGATGAAGTAGATCAACAGATACGTATCTCATGATATCACCCTCCCCACCCCTTTCCCTTTGCCCTTTTTAAATCACTTTCACACTACCTTTTTCACAGTGTTTCAAACAATTATTTAAACGCCAAATAGGTACATTCTTCTTCTTTTACCCTGGAGGGATAAAAGTATATCGAAGTTTTTAAAACGGACAATAACACTGAAGGGGGATAATGTATATTTTAGGGCCTATTTATTTATGTATTTTGATAAGAAAACTATTAAGAAAAAACAAAAAAAAAGGAAGAAAACGGCAATAATTTGGAAATTTCCTTCCGTAAGAGTTGGCCTTAGTGTGTACATATTTTATCAAAAACTTTGAAAAATGTATTAATATTTTAACTGAAAAAAATAATCCACCAGTGGCCTATTTTGACTAAAATACAAAGTATGGGAGAAACAGCAGAGCTATCAATCTATGAATGAGTTTTAAGACTGGTGCTTTATCGCGTGCATTAAAAAGAATTACCTAATAACTTTATTAAAAAAAAAAAAAAACAGTTAAGAACTGAAATCGCGGGTATTTGTTATTGTTGTAACACATTCTTGCTGTTCATTATATCGTCACTTGTGAGAAATACGAATATTTTTTTGGAGAATATACCCCTCCCCTCGCCCTAAACCCTTTCAGCACTTATAATTACTGTTGAAAATATGATGAAAAAGCTATTTAAAACAAATTAGATGCTACATGTAGGCGTTTAATTAAACAAGTGTTGTTATAGTACGCTTTACTTAAAATAAAATAAATAAATAAAATAAAATGAGAAAAATACTATTTAAAATAATTCTTCCTTGGATTGTTTTTCATTGCATAATAAGTCCAAACTCAATCGTTTCAATATAAATGGAAAGAAATAAGGAAAACAAGATTGTGATAGAATATTTTTATAACAAATCTTCAACACTTATGAGTATTTTAATAAACTTTTTACTTGCATTATTTGAGAGGAGGCTTGAAGAAAAAAAACAGGTACGAATTAAAAAAAATAATAAAAGACGGATCTGTAGGCTAGGTTGCTTCAACGCTATTTGCCTCTGCTGTTGAATGCGAAAATACTGCAATCCGCGAATGTGCGAAGACAAAATATGTAAAATTGTTATGAATATTATAATTAACGTATAATTTTTGTACAAATCAAGAAATATAAACTAATGGAAAGAGCTGAATACAACTTAATTAGCGACTATCAATTACCCCTTGATCAAACAGCTTTGGATGTCTTGTAGGCCCTCCCCCCCCCCATTTCGTGGGGGTTTTGACGTTCAAAACCCAAATTTCGAGGGGGTTCCCAGGCCTTAAAAACCTATTCCATGCGGTTACTACGCCCAAACTACCAGCTTCGCGGGTTTTGACTCCTTAAAAAACAAATTTATCGGGTTTGGCCCTTTAAAAAAAATCAATTTTGCTGGATCCTCACGTACAAAACAACAATTTTGTGGGATTCCCACGCCAAAAGAACCAATTTTACAGGCCTCGATCGCCAAAAAAAACCAAATTCGCGGGCTTCCATAGCGCCTTGAATGATTGGACCACTCTTTCCACGAGGCCATTTGAGCACGAATGGTATGGTGGAGAGTTAAGATAACGAGTCCCATTGCGCGACAAAAAGTTACGAAATTCCTCGGAGACGAGTTGGGGTCCGTTGTCCGAAACCAAACATTCGCACGGTCCGTAGTCACCGAACATATCTCTAGTGTAGCGAATTAGGGCCAAAGCAGACAACGAGGATGCTACTTTAATTACGGGCCATCGAGGAAACGCGTCCACAGCGATTAAAAACACGTACCTGTCGACAGGTCCAGCGAAATCGAAATGTACCCGCGTCCAAGGACGTGTAGCTATGGGCAATGATTTTGGTGACCTTTGTTGCTCCTGACACGTGACACAGGCCTTGACTTGGTTCTCTACGTCTCGACTCAGCCCTGGCCACAGGACGTACGATCGGGCAACGAATTTAGAGCGTGAATAGCTGCGAGAACACGCTGGTGCAGTTTGGCCGGGACGACCACTCTCTCGCCGCGAAGCAGACAGTCACGTTGGACCGAGAGGTTGTTTGAGCAAGAATGGTACGGCTTAAGCTCTGACGGAATTTTGGAAGGCCACCCGTTTCTTGACATGCTTCATGACTTGCTGGAGAATGGCGTCGACAGCAGACTCTTTGGTCACCTCTTCGGACGTCACAGGGCCGTTTTGTAATTCCAGCAGGTGAATTCCGACAGGATCGGGTTCTAAATCGCATTCCTGGAGAGGTAAAAGCAGACGTGAGCAAGCGTCGGCGTTTCCATGCAGTTTGCCCTTGCGGTATTCGATTTTATAATCGTATCGTAGCCAGGTTAATGGCCCAGCGAAGCATTCTGGGTGAAAGTAGCTCGGGGACAGGCGAACCTGGTTTGAAGATTCCCAGCGGGGGCTTATGATTCGTTATAAAGGTAACTCCAGAGCGACCGTATATAAATTGGTGGAATTTACGAGCTCCGAAAATAAGGGCTGCAGCCTCACGATCTACTTGAGCGCAGCGCCGTCCTGTGGGCGAGAGAGTCCGGGAGGCAAAAGCCAGGGGTCGCTCCTCTCCCTCCGGGGAGATTTGGGACAGCACGGCACCGAGCCCGAACGGCGAGGCATCGAAAGCCACTGTGAGAGGATACTGGGTCATTATAATGGGCAAGGACGAGCGGGGTGTACAAATCAGGTCAGTGGCGGATTTACGGGGAGGGTTTTGGGGGTTTCAACCCCCCCCCCCCCCTAAGAAGATGGTGCCTACTATAAAATGTGGGCTGCGCAGATGATTCTTTGACCCGTAATTCGCAGCTATAAGTAAAAACAGCAATCAATCACTCAGAAGCATAAACTAATATTGAAAAAACGCCCATTCCAGCGGTTTTTCGAGGTAAAATCGGGACTGAAATTGAGTAAAAGCGCTTAATTCACATGTAGATAACATGAAAAAATCACTAATTAGTGGCGAACATTTTGAGAACCTCCTAATTCACGGCTACAACTAAGAAAACTGCTAATTACTTCCCACCTAAAATGGGAATTAAACGCTTATCCACGGCTGAAAATAGAGATAAGGTTCACTTCGCGGCAAAAAGCGCGTATTATAGCAAGTGAAATAAAGAAAGGCGCTGATTCGTGGATCAATTTTTAGAAAATCCACTAATTCGCAGTTCACCAGTAAAATTACGAAAAAATATGGCAGCTACCTTGAGAAATAGTGTTAAGTCGCGACAAAAATAGTGAAAAAAAGCACTGCCAAAATTGAGGAAAACGCTGCGCCACGGAAACACGCTCACTCACAGCTAAAACAACAGAGACAAACCGCTTATTCCCCATCAAAATTGAGGAAAATAGCTTATTCGCCGCTATTATTGTAGAAATGCGTTATTTCGCGGCATAAGTTGACAAGAAACTCTCATTCGCAGCTATAAAATTGAGAAAAACGATAATTCGCGGATTAGGAGGCCCACTAATTCGGGGCTGAGAGCTATAACTCGCGGGTAAAATAATTGAAACAGATTTTCCATCGAACGAGCCGTTGAAGGAGTTCTCCCCGTGATTCCGGCGACTTTGGCCGCTTCGGTCCGTTTTCCGGGGCCACGCGAATTTTCCTGCTGGCGGCGGCTACGTTATCATCCAACCATTGGCGACTGAATTAATCTGAGGTAAATACCCCCAAAGTTTTATTTTAAAATTGCATCTGCCACACTCCACTGAACCAGCCTCATTTGAGATCCCGATAGTGAGGAGCCTTGAAGCCTGGCGATGGAACTGATTTTCAAAATTACTTTTTAAATTAATTAACATTTATGGTCCTCAGGGCCGGATAATTGTAAAAGTGAGTGTGGCCGAAGTAAGCGAAGCGAAACATTTTGATTAGCTGGTGGTTTTATCGTTAAGTTAGAACTACTACATTTTTGTTATTTCTGAGTCAGTCGTAACCGTAAGCAAATATGGAGAACAAATCCATTCAACAATTAGCTGTTAAACTAAAAATGACATTGAAACGAATGGCTAGGCTTGAAGAATTGCAAGAGTGGGATGACTCAAATGTGCGAGAGGCCGCAAGCATTGTGGCTAAGCGTGACCAATTGGAGGAACAATTCTATCAGGTCATTGCTTACGACCAAGAAATCCCGTCTGTAAATCGGGACGAGTTTTCCGACTATTGCAACAAGTTCCTCGACATGTTCTATCTCTTTGACGCCAGGGTGAGACTGAATTCGAACGTGGAATACGTAATTTCGAGTTCTCAAGTGGCCCTCAATGTCGGTCAGTTTGTAGAAAATACCTCCTCGCCGTCACAATCAAATGGACGAAACTCTCCTGACCATCATGTCGACACTCATTTCGCCAGCAAGGTAAAACTACCGGTTATAGACCTCCCCCGTTTTTCGGACGGCCCGGATCTGAATTGGTCAAGTTTTAGAGAGCTCTTTTCTTCCCTCATAATAGACGATACCTCAGTTGTCCCGTTGCAAAAAAATTCAGTACCTCAGAGCATCACTGTCCGGCGAGCCACTTCGACTCATATCGTCGCTTTGCGTTGACGCCCGAGAATTTCGAAGTAGCTTGGAACACTCTTGAATCGCGGTATCATGACACACGCAAATTGGTGAACAATCATTGGAATGCTATTGCTGACCATCCTCCCATCAGATCGAGTTCAGAGTCTCTAAGCGAATTCGTAACGACGGTCATCACGAACCGGTCACTGATTTTGACGAACGTCATACTCAAAAAGGTTGACACGCAAACTCGCGAAAATTTTGAAAACTCCAACACTTTTTGGAGAAGCGGGTCAAGTCCATGAGGCCGCTGAATTCTATGAAGACAGTACGACGAAACCACAAGAAAACAAGCAGGCATCGAAATAACATGTGAAATCCCAACCCCCTCCGCCTCGCTATTCGTTTGTTTCGAGTGCTCGAAAATCCAACAGTCACATGTGCGAAGGGCAGCACAATTTCGAGGGTTGTTCGGAATTCCAGAAACAGCATCCAAAGAAAATGTTTTTGTTTGTTAAATCTAATAAGCTGTGCATTATTTGCCTCAGCGAGTTTCACCGAATACCGCAGTGTGATTCGAGGGTTTTTTTGCGCCTTTTGTGGTAAGAGGCATCACCATTGTCTCCACTTCAATAATGAAACTGATCGATTTGGAACTTCGTCGCTTAATCAAAAGGAAAGTGACGCGAATGGAGTCACATCTCTCGCCGTTGAAGTCGACCCGTCGTCCACAGCCGTTGTTGGGCTCGGCGCTTTGTAGAGTACGCGATCGCTATGGACGATATCAGATAGCTCGAATTCTTTTGGACTACGGAAGTCAGTGCCCCTTTGTAACGACCGAATTAGCCAACAATTTGAATTTAGTCACGACTCCTTGTGGTACGGCGATCAAAGGGCTTTCTAATCAAAAGGTCAACGGCACGCATTGCACCGTGGAACTAGAATTTCAGCCGTTGCGGAGAGACAGACCTGCATATAAGGTAAGAGCGACCTGCCTCGATAGCATTACCGGACTTCTCCCCTCAAGAGTAATTCTTGGGGACACTTGGGACCACATACGCCACCTCGAACTCGCGAGCCCTGGATTAGGGCAACCTCAGCAGATCGACATTTTGGTTGGAGCTGATCTATACAACTCGATCTTGATAGATAGTAAAATTGATGGCAGGCTTGGAACTCCGACTGCAGTCAGCACTACCCTTGGGTAAGACATGATGCTGGAGACGTCTCTGTTGTTCACGCGGTCAGCTCCTTCCCCATCAGTATAACTGTTAATTGTTTTTAAACTTTTAACAATAAAATTGAGCGGAGTTAGGAGCTGCTCACCATAGGGGGGGGGGAACAATTAGGTAAAAGGGGTAATCGAAGGGATAGGAGGATTATCAAAAAAGGACGTACCTCACGATTTCAACCGATGCCGAGCAGAAGATTTTCGCTACGTCCGGACAAGTGGTCTTTCTTGGACGGCGGAGAGGACACCACAACTCAATCTTAGCCGGCTTTCTTTTTCACGTGCACACACGACACGGTTACATAGTACCCAACATAACTTAAAACTTAACGTCGAATGAATGATGAACGTTTTTTTTTTTTTTCCGAGCGGGAAAAGTTCGGCCACACTCGTTAGTCGTTCGGTTTTTGGGTGTTATAGGAAGGGGAAGAGAACGATGAACATGAGGGGGAAAGAGGAGGATGCAAAAGGACAAGAAGCATAAAAAAGTAAAAACAAACAAAACTGAACATCCCCACCCCCCTGAACAACATAAGTTCAGCACATCAAACTTTAGGATCGTCCTCCACAGGCAGAGGAACGATTTTGACCGCCGGGCGACGGTATTCACGGACGGCTCTTCTTCCGTTCTCAAATGTAACAGTACGAACAGTCACCACTCGAACATGGCCATCCTTTCCAGGGTGTATGCTAATGATGCGGCCTGTTGGCCAAGCAAGTGGAGGCGCATTATCTTCCTTGAGAAGGACTAACATTCCTGGTTCCAGAGGGGGAGAGGGTTTTAGCCACTTTGGACGAGATTGGAGGAGATTCAAATATTCGCGCCGCCATCTGGACCAGAAGGTGTTTTGCAGATGCTGAACTAACTTCCAGCGTTTGAGGTTATTGACTGGTGCCCCTTCCCGAACCGGAAATGGAATAGCCACGAGGGGACCTTGAGTCAAGAAATGCCCTGGAGTAAGCGTGTCAAGGTCACTAGGGTCCGCGCTTAATGGGGTCAATGGACGTGAATTTAAACAACCTTCAATACGAGTAAGAACCGTGGTCATTTCCTCATAAGTAAGAGTGACGTTTCCGAGAATTCTATTCATTTGAAGTTTCACTGACTTAACTAAACTCTCCCATAGCCCACCAAAGTGAGGCGCTGAAGGTGGAATGAATTTCCATTCGATACCTTTGGAAAGAAACGTATTTAGGAATTTGTTGTCTCGTTGTAGCTCAATCCAGAATTTCCGCAACTCTTTATTGGCACCGGCAAAATTTGTGCCGTTGTCGGAATGGAGAGACACACACAATCCACGACGCGAAATAAATCTGTCAAGGGTGGCTAAAAACGCTTCACTGCTCAGCGATGTCATGATTTCTAGATGGCCGGCCTTGGTAGCCATGCACACGAATACGCAAACCCAGGACTTCATAATTGGTGCCTTACGCAAAGAAGAAGATTTGATCGAAATAGGACCGAGGCAATCTCAGTGGCGTGCCCATGGGGGGGGGGGGTTTTGGGGGTCAGAACCCCCCCCCAGAGTACTTCAGCCCACCAAAATAAATAGAAATAAAAAAGAAATAGAAATACAAAATAAATAAATAACATGAAATGAATAAGTAAAAAAGTAAAAAAACAAACAAACAAAAGAAACAGCAAAAACGTGATTTGTATGACCCTAAAAGTCCTTTTTTTAGCAATTTAGTACCCTAAGTAACTATCCACGGCATAATATGGTATTTATTCCACTGTCTTGGCGTGGATTCAGGATTTGTTCAAGAGAGAGGGGCTTGAGAAATTCTACTAAAGATGACTTGGCAGCCATTTGCTGCCTAAAATTAGCTAAATTAGCTATTCCCACCATACAGAATCCTAGACTGACTATACTCGCGCCCCAAAATGGCAAAACTAAGTATTTGAGCCATAAAAATAGCCAAACTGACTTCACGCGCCCTGAAAATAGCTAAAACTGATTCCGCCTTGAAAAAAGCTAAACTGATTATACATAAGTGCGCTAAAAATATCCAAGCTGGTGATTCCCGCTCTAAAATTGTCCAAGCTGACTTTTTTTAAGAGTCATAAAACTGGATCAACTGGCAATTTGTGCACTGATAATGCCTGAACAGATGATTCCTGCTCTAAAAATGGCTAAACAACCACCCGCGCGCCAAAATTGGCCAAACTGACGGTTTTCGCGCCTTGACTTGACGTACTATTCACGCCCTATATAAATGGCCAAACTGACTCTACGCGCCCTAAAAATGGCCAGACTGGGCAATCAAGCCACAAAATCGGCAACACCATTCCATGTGCCCCAGACAAGGGCACGTAGAGTCAGTTTAACAATAAACTGACGATTCGCGCCTTAAAAAGGCCTAAACAGATTATTCCTGACCTGAGAATGGCAAAAACGACAATTCCCGCGTCAAAAATAGCCAAACTGAGCCTTCACAATGTCTAAATTTAGCATTCGTGCCCTAAAAAAAAAAATAATAATAAAAAAAATAAAACTGGCTATTCACTCCCTAAAAATGGCATACTCGTACTCAGATACGGATCTAGGATTTGCTCAAGCGAGGGGCTTGGGCTTGGGAGATTGTGTGCTTCGCTAGACTGACTAAAAATGGCTTGACAGGGCTGTAATTCACTACCTAACAACTGCTAAACTGACTATAATCGCGCCTGCAAATGGCAAAACTGACGATTCTTGCATTTAAAATGTATATTTGCGCCCTAAAAATTGGCATTTACCACTCTATAAAACCGCCAAAATGACTTCACACGCCCCAAAAATAGCCAAATTGGCGATTCTCGCTCTAAAATGGTCAATATGACTCTAGGCGGCCTGGAAATGCCTTAACAGATTATATTCCTGTCCTGAAAGCTGCAAAATAGACCATTAGCGCGCCAAGAATGGTCAAAATAACGATTCGTGCGTAATTGGCTAGAAGTGACTAATTGAACCGCCTATATGCTGTTATGTTTGGGCAAAGTATAACTGACGATTCGCGCCCTGAAAATGGCAAAATCAACCAGTCGCACGCCAAAAATGCCCTAACTGACCATTATCGCCTTGGTTTGACGCCCTATATAAATGTCATGCTTCAAGACTACACGCCCTAAAATTGGCCAAACTTACTATGCAAGCCATGAAATCGGCAAAACTGACTCTATGCGCCCTAAAAATAGCTTAACTGACGATTCGCGCCTTGAAAATGCCTAAACCCAGACGATTCCTGTCCTTAAATTGGCCAAACTGACCATTAGCGCTTTGAAAAATAGAAATTTCTCGCTCTAAAAACAGCAAAACTGACCATTTCGACTAGTAAAACTGATGATTCGAGCACTTAAAATATCGCACTGACTCTTCATGCCTTAGAAATGACCATTCTGACATTTTGCGCCGTAAAAATGGCCAAACTGGCTATTCACGTCCTAAAATTAGTAATACCAACTCTACATATAGCGGCCCGCGAGATTCGTGCTTTGAAAGGTCCGAAACGGATGATTCATGTCCTGAAAATGCAAAATCGACCATTATCCAGCATAAAAAATGGCCAAACTGAACCTCATGCCCTGAAAATGTCTAAACTGACGATTCGTTCCCTAAAAATAGCAAAACTGACTATTTAAGTCTTAAAAATGGCATACTCGTACCAGAAATTCACGGTCCAAAGATTAGCTAATCAGATCTTTTGCGCCCTACAGAGGCTACTGCGCGTCTTCAAAGTGGCTATCGGCACCAGCAAAAAAAACTGATCTTCCGCGGCTTGAAAACGGTGAAACTGCGGACAATTCGTGCCTTAGAAATACCGGAACCGATCATTCGCGCCTTGTATAGATGGCTTAAATGACGATTTGTGCCATGCTGCACCGAAAAAATTGCCAAACTGGCTATTCGCGCCCTTAAAAGATGAATTGACTATTGGCGCAGAGTTGACTATAAAGGACCGTGCCCTTTACGTAATTTGAAACCCCCCCCCCCCAAGAAAAATTCCTGGGCACGCCACTGGGCAATCTAATCCTGTTTCCAAAAAGGCTTTTCTGGGAGAGGCACCGGAAGGTGCATTAACACGAGAGGGGGGTAAGTTCCCCATGCGCGGTGGTTCCGGTACTCTAGGACGAGCTTTAAAGCATTGTAGGAAGCGAAAACAAACACTTCGCACACAACGACGTCCGGAGACAATCCAAAACTGGCGCGAAATCATAGCCATCAAATTTGATGGGCCAGGGTGTCCAAATTGAACGTGGTAGAAGGAAATGATCAGATCAGAAAGGACCGATCTACCGGGTAACAAAATGGGATGTTTAACCGTTTGCTGCAGATTTGCAGCTTCCAGGCGACCACCAACACGAAGTACTCCGTCGTCATCTAAAAACGGAACTAACCGCATCAGCGTTTTTGGCAACTGTTTGCCTGCCTTCAAATTACTTATTTCATGCCCAAAAGCCTCGGATTGTGTAAATTTAATCCAGAAATTGAGAGCTTGCCGCATTTCGGCAGTTTTCAAAGGGCCAACTAGCCTAACGAACTTTTTTTTACAAAACCGAATTACGTAACACGTGACCTTTTGCAATTTCAGCAGATCCGAGAAACGACTCAAAAGGGAAGACAAGAATTCTTTCTCTGTATGAGTGTGGAAGACTCTTTGAAGAGGGGGTTTTTCCTCCGATACCTTCGGATCAAAGACAGGAATAGTGGACGGCTGGAACTCAACCCACGCTCCAGTTTCCTTTAACCAAGCTGGGCCAGACCACCACAACGAAAATGATAATAAACTAGAGGGCAATAGACCCCTACTGGCGCAATCCGCTGGGTTTGTCGGAGAGGGCACATACTTCCAGCTGGATGTTATCGTCAATTGCTGGATCAAATCCACTCTATTTCTGACAAAAGTCTGCCATTTAGTCGGGCAAGAATTTATCCAATGCAAAACTATCATTGAATCAGTCCACAGGAAATACTGATCAAAAATAATGTGGCCTTCAAAGATTTGGCGAACAGCACTGAATAATTGTGCCAACAACAACGCACCAGACAGCTCCAAGCGAGGAAGCGACAACTTTCTTTTTTCTGGGACGATTCGAGTCTTTGATGTGAGTAAAAAGGTTCTCGTTTCATCATTCGACCGGGTGACTAAATAAATCACCGCAGCGTAGGCTACTTCGGAGCTATCACAGAACCCATGAAGTTCAAATCTGGGACTTCGTTCCGAAGAACGAAAATATCGAGAAATACGCACTTTACTGAATTCTTGGAACTCTGATTCCAATTGGGACCATTGAGCTAAAAGGTCTGGGGGGAGTGCATCATCCCAATCTAAATTCCTACTCCAGATTTGTTTCAGTAAAAGTTTTGCCAGTAATATACTAGGCGATAAATATCCCAAAGGATCAAAGATTTTGGCAATATGGGAAAGAACGCCCCGTTTTGTGGGTGTACTCGATTCTGCAGAAACAAGGAATGTAAATGTGTCATCATCGGGTTGCCAGTGGGCACCTAAAACTTTACGAAGCCACGAACGTGAGCCAGGACTTCAGGTCGATTCGAGAGCCATTTTCGCATGTGGAAATGACCTCTTTTTAGGAGTAAATCGATCTCTTTCTGTAAGGCTGTTGCTTGCTCCACATTTTCACACGAATAAATGAGGTCATCGACGTACGTGTAATTACGTAAAACGTCAGATGCGAGAGGAAAATTATCCTTTTCGTCATCACACAATTTGTGCAACGTCCGAATAGCGAGATACGGTGAACATGACATGCCAAAAACAACTGTCTGAAGGGCGTAAGTTTCGATCGGTTCGTCTTCTGACGAACGCCAAAATATTCGTTGATATTTCAAGTGTTGTGGATTGACCCTAATTTGGCAGAACATTTTTTTAATGTCGCCCGACAAGACCTCAGGATTTTGCCGAAATAATAAAAGGATCGAGACTATCTCTTTTTGAAGTTTTGGTCCGGTCAGTAAACAATCGTTCAATGAACGGTTGTTGGTAGTCCGACAGCTGGCGTCGAACACAACTCTCACTTTCGTGGTATCGCTATCCAGCTTAACTACGGCGTGATGGGGTATAAAATAGCCATCACGATCTTCGCAGTCGGAAATATTGACCATATAACCAGCTTCAATATTGTCAGCCATACACTGTTTATAATCAGAATGCAACTGAGGATTCTCACGAAATCGTTTTTCCAAAGCCTTAAAACGGCGGAGGGCGATCGACTTCGATTCACCTAACTGGGGTTCACCTGGCTGAAATAATAATGGAACGACGTATTGTATACTCGGTTCCTTTTGAACTGACTCAATGAAAACTCGTTCGCAAAATGCCGAATTTGGGTCTATTCGCGTGCTTTGGGGTACCTTTTCGAGCGACCAAAAGGATGATACCATGTCTTCCAATGATGAGGAGGAGGAGGAGACAAACAGAGAAGTAACTTCCGGAGGGGGGGCATTACATATCGCTTTATGAATGAGAAATTTCTCATTGTGGACAGGGCCAGTCAAAACCCAACCAAGAAGCGTTTCCAGAGCGATGGGACTACCTTCCCTTCCAACACGCTTGCGACCAGTGACCAAGTGAGAGTAAAGATCCGCACCAATCAAAATATTGACGTTTCCCGGAATGCCAAACGACGGGTCGGCCAACGGCAACAACCTGACGTGGTCCCACAATTGTGGTTCCAAATGAGCCGAGGGAAGAGACCCACTGATATCTTTGATGCAAAGTGCTTGAATGGAAAATGAGGGTGAATCGGACACAGCGGGAGTGAATCGAAGGTGAACACTCTTGTTTTTGCTGCACACGTCAGACTTAGCTAAACCCTGAATGGAAAAGTGAGACTTCTCTACTTTTAAACCTGCTCGTGCGACAAATGAGTCAGTTACGAACGACGACTGACTACCGGAATCTAGCACGCAACGTGCTAAATGAGTAGAACCATCCGGAGCCTTGACATGCACCATAGCGGTGGCTAACAAAACGGTGCTGGGGTGACGCGTCCTAAACGAGGCCAAACCTAAAAGAGGTTGAGGGTTACCTTTTGGCCCAGCATCGGGTTTCATCTCACCAAAATGAAGGAGAGTGTGGTGTTTCCCTGAGCAAGTTCCACATTTTTGTTTGCTCTTACAGTTGCGCGAAACATGGTCCGCTGCTAAACAAATTGCACAGTGTCTTTTGGTTCGCACAGCTGAAAAGCGACCTTTAGGATCCAAAGACAAAAAATTCTTACATGAGCTGGATGCATGTGCGAGATCGCAAACAGCGCAGTTGACGGGGTTCCTACTAACGACGTGAAGAGCTCTTTTTGTACTTTCCTTCCGAATGCAAGCAGAATTTTGATTTGTGGAGGACGGAATAGCCGTACCTACCTGCCCTGAGGCTTTGAGCGAATGAATACGCCTCTCCAAAAATTTAATTAAGTCGCCATAACTGGGATTTCCCGAGGCTGAACTCGCCTCGAATTGCTCACGGGTTGAACGATCGAGTTTCCTTAAAAGAATTGTCATCAATGGAAACGCCCAAGACTCCACTGGAAATTCAAGGGCTCGAAGAGCTGCCAAATTGGCCGAGAAAGTATTGACCAAATCGATTAAAGAATTTATGTCTTTTGTAAGGGAGGGGCAATCCAAAATAGTTGTGAAATACATGACAGAGGCACTTCGAGTATCGTCGTAGGTTTTGAGAATTATATCCCACGCGATTTGAAAATTATCGTTATTAATGGGAACGCACTGAATTTTTTCGAGTGCGGAGCCTTTTAAACTCGCTCTTAAATAATGAAGCTTTCGAACGTCCGGTATGGAGGAATCTTGAATAATTAAAGAAACAAACATAGTTTTAAAGCCAAGCCATGCTTTTGCATCACCATCAAACGACGGGAGCACAATGGGTGGCAACGAAATACCTGAAGGTGCAAATTGTTGGCTCGGACCACATGGTTCAGCCTTTGCTTGGAAGCCTTGAAAAGTTGTATCGGGTGCACAACCATTCGATTTGTTGTCAAATTGAGGGGTTTTAATTGATCTTTCATACGGCTGCTCATTACCCAAGGAGGCCCTAGATCCCACACTCCCACTCTTAGAACTACAACTCGACGAAGAGGCTGACGTCGCCTTTCCTCCGTCAGATACTGGAGGGCTGCGTTCTTTTTTGATTGATTTAACCGTTGCTTCCAAAAGGAAACAAAGGCGATTAAATTCAGACAACATCGACATTATTAAAGTTTCAGTCAATTCCGCGGGGAAATCGTCCACCGCAAGGAGGCGATACAATATTTTCTCAAAAATGGGCCTTTGGCTAACCAAATGTTTCGCTTCAAGAAATAGGGCATCAGTCAATGTATTTTCCTCGTTTAAGGACTCTAACCGGCTAATAACGAATTTGAGACGCGAATATTCCTTTTTAATTTGAGCGACGTCCATTTTGCGAAATTAAAAATTGAAAACAAAATAAACAAACGTGAAGTGGCTCACTATAACAAAGTAACAGGTGGATGTGGAGGGGTTACAAAAAAAAGTTCGCTTCGACCCTCCCTGTGAAAAGATGGCAACGAAGAGACGGAACGACGGCGCTAAGAACGCTAACGTGAGCAAAAAGGGTGAATAAGAAAGAAGAACCGACTAGCTATCCCCTCGCCCAAGGTTTCATCCGTTACTTACAACAACTCACAAAGTGTGAAGGCTGAACTTATTCAAATTTGAACAACAAAGACAATTAAAAAAGTAATTAAACTGGGCCGAATCCGGCCCGGAGGACCAATTTTAATTGTTTTTAAACTTTTAACAATAAAATTGAGCGGAGTTAGGAGCTGCTCACCATGGGGGGGGGGAACAATTAGGTAAAAGGGGTAATCGAAGGGATAGGAGGATTATCAAAAAAGGACGTACCTCACGATTTCAACCGATGCCGAGCAGAAGATTTTCGCTACGTCCGGACAAGTGGTCTTTCTTGGACGGCGGAGAGGACACCACAACTCAATCGTAGCCGGCTTTCTTTTTCACGTGCACACACGACACGGTTACATAGTACCCAACATAACTTAAAACTTAACGTCGAATGAATGATGAACGTTTTTTTTTTTCCGAGCGGGAAAAGTTCGGCCACACTCGTGAGTCGTTCGGTTTTTGGTGTTATAGGAAGGGGAAGAGAACGATGAACATGAGGGGGAAAGAGGAGGATGCAAAAGGACAAGAAGCATAAAAAAGTAAAAACAAACAAAACTGAACAATAACCGAGGAAAACATCCTCTCGCCCCGAAGACGAATTTTTTGAGAAGCTCTTCGCTGCGCAGCATAGTAGAAATGAAGAAGGCCGATACATAGTTCCATTGATGTTTAAAGAAGATGAACCTATTATAGGAAACTCCTTTAAAACAGCACTACAGCGTTTCTTTTTCTTGGAAAATAAGCTAAAAAAGAACCCGACGTTGCATCAGGGCTACATCGATTTTATTGACGAGTATTTAAAAAAGGGTTATATTGAACCACTGGAAAATATCCCGTCAGAATCGTATTTCTTCCCTCACCACGGAGTTGTTCGTGAAGAGAGCACGACTACCAAACTAAGAGTGGTCTTCGACGCGTCCTGCCGAACAGTTAACAAACGCGTATTAAATGATACATTACATTCAGGTCCAAAATTACAGCAGGATATAACCACTGTCTTGATTCGCTTCCGCGTTGGTCCAATTGCGCTTACTGGTGACCTCGAACGGATGTTTCGTCAAATTCTTTTGAAAGAAGAAGATCGAAAATATCAGTGTTTCCTCTGGAGAGAAAATCCTACCCAACCCATTCAAACAGGGTAAATTGCGTCTCATACGGGGTGACATGTTCCCCTTAGCACTGACAACGTTAATTTGCAGGGGAAAAGAATAATGTGGCAGGACTAATTCGGCATGGGTACTACACATCCTCATTTGTCTTGAAACATCAACCCAATATTTTATGAATTTTGGAAGCGATGGAATGATGTAACATGAGGGTGTTTGATGTAAAGGGAGAGGGGGGGTCATCGGCATTACCCCCCCTAGGATTCAGACCTGGATCCGCCCCTGCTTGAAGCCTGGCGACGGAACTGATTTTCAAAATTAGCTTTTTAAATTTGAATAGGTATATCTTTAATTCTATCAAAATTAAATTGTTTACGATTAAATTAATGAACAGGCGGAACCTTGCTCGCCCGCCCGCTCAGGAATCAGCTCAGGAGGGCGACGAAAACAATTATAAGGTGGCGTTATCAATAAACAAATGATTAACGAATCCATTTTTATTGTTTTATTTGGCGGAAAATTACAGTATAAACAAAGTTATAATTTACATCTGGGGCACCAATAATTCATGAACGGAAACAATGTGGAGCTTTAAACTACTCGCTCTTTTAAATTGTTTTCGACAATAATCGCAAGTAAAAGTTCGACCGCACTCGGTCTTCTGATGGTGAACGAGATTGAACTTGTGAGAATAATTTCGACCGCACGCGCAGGTAAAATTGTATTTTTTCCAACGGTTAAAAAACGTTTCCTTGTTACGATGACAGTTTGGTATCGTTGAAACGAAACTGTTACGTTTTATAAGATTGCTTTGGAAACGTTACATTATTTCAGTTAATGAAACGTTGCATGAACGTTCTCCGTGAAACCAATATATATTTTTTGTATCCATTAAATTGTTATTGTATTCTTTCATAAAAGCAGAGCTTCAAAAGAAAAAAAAATACATGGAAAAATGGGGTATTAGTTTACCCTTGATTATTCAATGATTAGTCAGTATTATCCTGGAGCCCGGAGCTGAATTTGTGTATTTGGAATC
>CM075937.1:7483726-7512898 GCA_038030265.1 Corythucha ciliata | reverse complement strand
ACCTCCCAAGCAGCAACAAAGTGGATGTTTCATTCAAAAATCCTGAAACATCAATTCAACACGAAAAATAGACCTCTTGTGAGGTAATTTTGGCCTATAGACTGACTGATTGGTTTCGGAAAAGGGTTACTAACAAAATTATGAGTTCCTAACGCGTTAAAGAGGTAATTTTTCTGGTAACGAATTAACGAGCTAACGTTTTAATTAATGATGTCAGGGGGCCTATTCTCTAACAACAAGCAATATTTTTTTCGCCAGCCATGTGTCTATTTCATTCATTTGTTTGAAGAAAATTAATGAAATGAACATATGACTGCGAAAAAGCTATTGCTTCGGAGTTACAGAATAGGCCCCCAGGTCGATGACCACAAGTAAAGCAGTACTACCGGTAATGTCCTATAATTGACAATACATCTGATCAATTTGCGCTCTCGTTTGGTGGGAGGGGGGGGGAGCAAATCCTGCTGAATTTATTTTTAATGGGTCAGCCCTGTGAAATATTTACGTTTTGAAAAGAGCCAGACCACCGGAATTGCTCTTTAAAATGAGCCAACACACGCCGGAATTATCGTCTTAGGAGAGAGAAAAAAAAGTGTGCAATCCCCTGAAATTGGATTTTTTAGGGAGCCAACCCCGCGAAATTGGCTTCTGACAGTATGACCTGCCAGATCTGCGGAAAAAAACTGGCACAATTTTTTTTTTTTTAAGACACCGAAGACGTAGTTGGGTTCCGTGAGCGTCAAATCCGTAAACTTTGGGTATCGAAAGTGCCAAACTAGCAGAATTACTTATATTTGAATGACCTGCAGTGGGGCTGTTGGTTCCCCAAGTCCCGGCAATATTTGTCCCGTCGACAAGTTAAAACATCGGGAGCCCCCTCCTCAGGTTTGTGGATTTTCAAAATGGGAACAACCAAATATTTCTTCCACTCATGAAGAAAATTACCCTTCATCCAGGCGTCATTGAATATGTTTAATAGAAGTCTTCGCGCATTTTCTGGTAGATGGTATAACATAGGATAATGAATGTTATCCAGTCCTGGGGCTGTATTCTTATTCAGTTTTATGACATTGTTCAATTCTTTTGTGGTGATTGTTTTTAAAAGTGGATGATTTTGATCGTAGTGGTCTTCAAATTGGGTGTACTGAACAGCGAAAGGGGGACATATCTTACTGTGAAAGTCTTCTGCCCATTCAGTGCATACCAGGGGTGGCTTGTTTTCAGTTTTTCTATTTTTCAGTTTTTTAAAAGCGATCCACATATCCTGAATACTTGTGTTTCTATTAATCTTTTCGCAGTATTGTTTCCAAGTATTAGCTTTGGATTCTTTGATAATTTTTTTGGTTTTAGCAGCGGCTTTCTGGTATGCAACATAGTTATCGTAGTTAGGGTTATTTTTAAATAACTTATAAGCGTTTTGACGATTAAGTGTGGCAGCTTTACACTGATCGTTCCACCAGTGCTTACTGTAGTTAGGATTTCTTACTTGTCTGTATTTAGGTATCGATAATTCGCTGGCTTTGTTTATATTTTTTAAAAAGGTAGTGTAATCATTGGGTTCATCAGATGTTAGTTGTACATTTGTGTAATTTTCCATTAATGTAGAGTATTGCTCCCAATCAGCTTTATTTAGGTTCCATTTCAGCCCATTATACTTGTGATTAGTTGTTCCATTAGTTGTATTACTTTTAATAATTATTGGGATGTGATTAGATCCTAACGGGTCATTCATCAATCTCCATTCAAACTTTGGGCTTAGATCAGGTGAGGCAAAACTTAGGTCTATTGCTGAGTTATGAATTTGTCTGACATTGTTTACTACAGTTGGTGAACCGTCATTTAGTAGAATAAGGTTGCAGTTATCTACTGCTTCCATTAAATCATTCCCTTTTTTGTTCGTTAAGAGAGCATCCAAATACTGAGTGATGACAGTTAAAGTCACCAGCTATTATTAAGCAAGGACGTGGTACACTTTCAAATAATTTTTCCCAATCCTAGTTGTTATTTTGTTTCTGGGGTTATTGTATAATGATATAATGGAGATGTTACTTTTTTCAAATGATATTTCTACACCAACGACCATTAAACTGTCTATTTCTTGGGGGGAAATAATTCTATACGGGATATGATTTTCTATAAGAATGGCCACTCCCGCCCTGCCATCATCTCTGTCCTTTCGTATGTTATTATATCCGGGGAAGTGCACATATCTGTCTGGGTGAAACCACGTTTCAGATAGAATTGCGATGTTAATATTATTTTCTTTTAGACACACTTCGAGACTTCCTTTATTGCTTATGGCCGACCTAGCATTCCACTGTAAAATGATGTTTAGTTTGTGATTCATAGGGTTAATTTGTAATGCTCGAGTCTTGTTTTTATTTCTTGAATAATTTCATTTTTATTTGTGTTGTCTATATTCTTCAAAGCGTTGAGAATTTCGTAGAGAGCTTCATACAAATTTTCGGGACTTGAATTAATTACCATCTGTTGTTCTCCCCCTAAGGAAGGTGCATACGGATTTTTCGTGATTGGTGTACATGATGACATATCATGTTTGTGTGCTTCTAATATTTTCTTGTGAGCTTCTAATGTCCTATCAGGCGGAGTATTGGGTCGCATTCGTTTAGGGCCGGTTTAGGGGGTAACCTATTAGCGGAATGAAGTGGTGGGAAGACTGACAAGTGATTGATATTAGGGACCTGATTGGTTAGTATCTTCTTAAAACTCTTATTGTTTATTTTATCCTTGGCTTCGGTGAACGTGATGTTTTCATTGACCATCAATGTTCGTATAGACATCTGTCTGCTGAACTCAGGGCATTTACTTTTTGAAAGTGCTGAGTGTTGGCCCTTGCAGTGGACGCATTGCAAGGGTCTATCCTGGGGGCCTGTTCTGCAAAATTTCATAGTGTTCCTAGGAATATCCTTTCCACCCGTCCGACCCGAATTAAATCACATGTTGATGGGGAGAACGGGTGGAAAGAGACAGTGATAGTGACAGTCAAAAGTTATAGAACAGGCCCCCTGAGGGCATTCGCCGCTTATATGGCTCTCTCCACATTTGTTACACCTGGGACTATGTTGTATCTTTTGTACTTAGTTAAGAAATATTGCACGCGTACTTTTTAGGTAACTCTTTGTTTGAAATCTAATTCATTAATAATGAATAAAATATGATTTGTAAATAATGGGTTCTGAAGTTCAACAAATAGGGAATTTGAAGTGATGAAGCCATAACAGTCTCCCCCTCTTATAAAAGAGCTTAGAGGATGACTAATTCATCACAAAGTCTTTGAATCGAACTGGCAAGCGAATGTTCCGCCGGGGACGACGTTGAACTTCCTGCCGACAAGGGCTATAAGTGGTCGGAGATCCTTGAAGATGACTGTCAAAAGAATCATTTCCATTTGCTAGCAGAGAGGCACGAGGGAGCAAAATCGAACTCGTGGAAGGAGATCGAGGAAGATCTGGCCCAGTAAAGGAGCAAGGTCTGGGAATCTCGAACACCTGCGTTGGTCCAGTAAATTGGACCCTCTTGACGAGTGTCGACCTCATTTGATTTATGTGGCGCTTCACGGTCCTCCCAGAGTCCAAAAGAACGATATAGACGCAACGTCCAAGCCTTTTTTTTATCTCCCCGAATTCCCATGAGGGTTTGCTAGTTTTTGAAGAAACAGCCCTTATTTGAACTCTCTCGCCCACTGAAAAAGAACGAAAAGGACGAGATGAAGAAGGAGTAGGATTAGGCGATGGTAGGGAATTGGACGGAAAAATGGCATTTAAGCGAATGCGGAGGGTGCGGTGTAAGTATTTTTCGGCTGGAGACTCTCCACATGAAAGGGGGGTGGCTCGATGTTGGAAAAGTATTTTCCTGATCTTCTCTTGAATTGGAAGATTTTCATCCGAGGTGGCTCTCAGCCTATTTTTGAGAGTTTGGATGTTTCTTTCAACCAAACCATTGGTCGCCGGATGTCCCGGCGCGATAAGTTTTTGGGCTAGTCCTTTGGTATTACAGTATGCCACGAATTCGTTACTTGTAAAAATTGACGCGTTGTCCGAAACAATAACTCGTGGGTACCCGTGAAACGAAAAAATACTTTCTAGTAGTGGGGGGGGGGTGGGGACTTTTGGGGGATTTGATTTTACGAGAGCACAATTTTTACACTCTTTTACCAAGCGTTCAATATCTCGGTCGATGGATGGCCAATAAACGTAACGACGGGCGAGCTGCTTCATCCGCGTAACGCCTTGATGCGTTTCATGTAGCTCGTCTAAAATTCCGGAACGAAGATTTTGGGGAATAACGACTCGATCATTTCTAAAAAGTATGCCATCTGACAAGGTGAATTCAGAATCTTCTGAGGAGGAAGAGAGTTTACGGACGAGTTCACCGAGTTCAGGATCTTTTGCCGTTTCTTCTTTTATTACGGCGTAAGTTATTTTGCCGTTTGAGATCTGAAAAACAACCTGAGAACAAATTAGGTTGACTTCGTTACCTATCAACTCGTCATTCGAATCGCTTGACTGATGAGCTGGTGCGCGCGATAAACAATCGGCATTCTGGTTCTCAACTCCTTTTTTGAATTTCACGGTGTAGTCGAAGCCGGAAAGAAATGACGCGTAACGGAGCAGGCGCGACGAAGTCATTCGAGGAAGAGCTTTTTGATGGTGAAAAATCCGAGTCAGTGGCTCATTATCTGTAATTAGAACGAAATGATTGCCAAAAAGATAATTGAAGAAACGATTAACTCCGAAAATAATAGCAAGAGCCTCGCGATCTAATTGGCTGTAGTTCTGTTCGGAGACAGTGAGTGACCGCGGGATGAATAAGCTATTGGGCTTTCGATGCCGTCGATTTCGTGACTAAGTACCGCCGCGACACCTGTTGGACTGGCGTCCGTGGTTAAAACGAGAGGTAATTTGGGGTCGAAAGGAACTAGAACTCGATCACTACAAAGTTCAGATTTTATTTTGATGAATGCTGACTCACAGTTTGATGTCCATTTCCAGAGGGCATTGTTTTTTAACAGGCAGCGAAGAGGGTACGTGATCGAAGAAAAGTGTGGAATGAAACGCGAGTAATATGTAGCGAGGCCTAGGAAACGACGTACTTCATCGGCATTTGACGGTCGAGGCATATTCTGAACAGCGGAGACCTTCGCAGGAGACTTTGAAATTTTATTGTATTCGACGACGTGCCCTAAATACTCGATTTTGGTCTGGAAAAAAATGCACTTTTTTTGGTTAAGGTGTAGGTCATAATCGGAGAGTCGTCTTAAACAGGCATGTAAGTTTCGAAGACATTCGTGAAATGTCGAACCGTGGACAATGATGTCGTCGAAATACGACTCCGTTTTTGGGAGGTCTTGGAGGATTTGGGAAACAATCCGATTGAATTCAGACGGAGCTGTCTTGATGCCGAAGCTTAGACGATGCACGCGGTAAGTACCTCGGTGTGTCGAAATTGTTTGAATGACGCTGCCTTCTTCGTCAACCTTTAAATGAAGATAAGCTTTGAACAGGTCAAGTTTACAGAAAAAACGAGAGTTTCGAAGACTATTTAAAACGTCATCTATTCGCCGAATTGGGTAATTGGCTTTTACCAGTCGATCATTTACCCCACATTTATAATCCACACAGAGACGGATTCCTCCATCAGGCTTAGGAATTACCACCAGGGGTGAGCCCCAGTCACTGGTGGAAACGGGGGAAATAATACCGTCATTTTCGAGGGATTGTAGCTCTTTGTCTACACGGTCACGAAGAGCATGAGGAACGTCGCGTTCCTTCGTGAAAATAGGTTTTGCTCCTTTTCGAAGGTTGAGTCGTACCGTGAAATCTGGAACACAACCTATCTTTTCTTGAAAAATGGTGGAATAGGTACTGAAGAGTTCGTTCAGAGCGTCATTTGAATTTACGTTATTGACTGGAATAGGGAACTTCATTTCATTATCGACCTGCTTAAGATCGATTTCGAGCTGACGGATCCACTGTCTCCCTAGAAGAGCGTCGTGACCGTCGGGAACTAAATACATTTCGCCGACAAATTCTTTTCCGCGATATCCGACTGTAACAGAAACTTTTCCTCTCGAGTTAATGATATTACCCGTGTAGGACCGAAATGATATATTTGAAGGCTTCACCGGGAGTGACAAATCGAGCTGATAGAAATCCTGTTCGGAAAGTAGCGAGTACTTGGCTCCGGAATCAACCTCGAAAGTTTGTGGTTTTCCGTTTAAGAGAACTGTGACAACGTATTTGTCCGAATCAGACACCTGTAATTCAAAAAGATTGACGATTTTTTGGGAGGGAAAAGAGTCGACTTTTTGAAGGCCGTAAATGGCAGGTTCCTTTATGAATTCGTTCGAAATAGGTTCCACCGACGAAGTTGAAGTGGGATCGGAAACTGCGTGGCCCTTTCGCAAGAGGGTAGAGAAACAAACCCGGGCGACGTGACCTTCTTTCTTGCATGAATTGCAATGTAATTTCGAACGGTCGTGTTTACATTCTGTAACGGTATGGTTTTCTTTTCCGCATCTGAAACATAAATTTTCAATGCCAAGTGTTCTGTAACTGGGTTGACGACTGTGTTTAGAAAAACTCGATCGTGATCCTTTACTCGACGAACGTAAACGAGACTTTGACCTGTACTTCGAACGACTTTGACGAGATGAAGTGGAAATAGCGTTAGTATCCCCGATATCCAATAGTGAGCGGCTCGAAGAGGATCGCTGAGTGAGTTCCTTACTCTCGATTCTTGAGGCTTCAAGGGCAGCTGCTTTGGCAAGAGCTTCATCGAAATTCGAAATATCGGCCTGTAAAATTTGCTCTCGCATCCAGTCTTCCCGTAAACCGCGGACGAATTGTGCCCTAAGAAAAACGTCGGTTATTGAAACTGATCGGGAACACTCACATTTTATTGAAAATTCGCATTCTGCTATGTCGCGCTGAAGAGTAGCAACATATTCTGCGATTGACTGGCCCTCTTTTTGATAGATGCTCAGGAAGTAGTGCTGAGCGAGTACGACGCTCTTTTTCGGCACGAGCATTTTCTTGAAGGCTTGTACCAGATTGTCATAGGTGAGGGTTCTGAGCGATTTTTCAGGACCTAAATAAGCCTTGAGGTTATTGTAGTGGGTGGAACCGATGGAAGCGCACAAAAGTTGGGCAATCTTCTCCTGATCTGAAACATTTTTCATCGCTACGTAATTTTCAAACCTTTCCAAATAGCACGGGAACTTCTCTTGTCGGGGGTCATAATGCTCGAAAGGAGCGATACTTGAAAAATGTATGTGACTGTCTCGACTTGTAGCTGGTGGGTGACCCGTGATGTGAGCTAGCAACGTAGCTTGTTGCTGTTGAAGAAGTTCGAGTACCTGTTGGAACTGGTCAGCGTTCATTTGAAATGATTTTCGTACGACGAGGGACTATTTTCCTGACGTCGCCAACTGTTGTATCTTTTGTACTTAGTTAAGAAATATTGCACGCGTATTTTTAGGTAACTCTTTGTTTGAAATCTAATTTATTAATAATGAAAAAAATATGATTTGTAAATAATGGGTTCTGAAGTTCAACAAATAGGGAATTTGAAGTGATGAAGCCATAACAGACTACTTCTATATTGTTCTTTTTTGTGTCCATAACGTAGGCAATTGTAACATTGATTTATGCGTGGTGTATATAATTCTACTTTACACTTAACGTAATGAAGGATGACATAATCAGGTAGTTCTTGTCCTCTGAAAGTGATCAGAACCGTTTGAGTGGGGACGTACTTAGGCTGTTAATTTTCCACGATTTTCCTCGAGAATCTTTTCGCATGAATCACTTTTATTGGAGCGTAATTAGGAATTTCAATGTTATTTTTGATATCTTCTTCCGTGACATCATGACAAATACCTCTTATTATGCCTTGTCTCTGCAATATGTATGAGGGTGCATACGCTTTTATCTTTTTTTCCGTTAGTTTGGGTGAAGTTATGAGGAAGTTAGCACTATCTCTATTTGATAAAGTGACTTTTACCCGGTTTCTTCCGATTTTTGTAATATCAATAATCGTGTTTTTAATTTCGGGATGCGCGAAAAAAATTAATTTTCCCAGGGACATTTGGTGTATACGGGTGATTCCGTTCCCCTCGCCCTCGCCCTCTAAGAAAACGATGAATGGACCTTGATCTATTTGCTCGTAACGATAATTCTGGAATTTTTTCTTTTCTTGATTCATAATAGGTGTATCGCTATTAGGACCTTTTTTTCCATTAATTGATGGAACTACGGAGGATATAGTTTCCATAGGTTCATGATTCGTGTATGTGTGACCCCCGGGGTCTATGTCTGGCGGGTCCTTCTTCCCGTCCATTTTAATAAAAAAAAAAACTTCCTGCTGATTAATTATTTACAATTTGCTATTTACAGAAAAGTATATACAGTTGGGGAGTAATTTACAAATTTTGGGAAAAAATAAAATAAAAAGTTGAAAAAAGAACGATCTCACCAATATTTTTTCTTCCTTGCTCAGCAGAGAAAATCAAGAAAGGAATAAAGTGCACCTTGACTTGTTCACCTCTTTTCTTGTCTTGTCTTCCTCGCTACCGTAATCAATGGTGGATCTTATAGAATATACAGCACAGAATATTTGAATCAACAAGTGTGGTTCCAAGCCCCACTTGTGCCCTGCAAGAACTCTCATACAGTTTAAATTCTTCAAGCATTTAGCCTCAATTGCCTGTAAGTGATCCTTCCATGAAAGTTTTTCATCCCAGTGCAGGCCAAGGAATCTTGCGGTTCTTACCTTTCCAATTCTTTCGCCATCTAAAACCTTGGCGAGGTTCTTGGTGCTGTCTTCTCAACTTGCAGAAATAGATTGCTTTCGTCTTCCCCACTGAGAACATGAACCCAGCTCTTCTAGCATTCAGACTAATCTGATCAATACTCCTTTGCAAGATGTTATCAAGGTCCTCATTCGCGTCGCCTGACATGTAGATCGCAATGTCATCTACATACATTGACGCCTTGACCTCCATCGGGACACCTGTGGCTAGCGGTATTCCGTTCTCCTGTATTTTGCTTGTTGACATAACACCCCCTACTCGCACGTGGAACACTCGCTTCTCCAAAAACTGCTCAACGTAATACACCAATCTTCCGTTAATATCCCATTCCAGTAGTCTTTTCAAAATCAGACGCCTACGTGCCATGTCAAAGGCTCTCGCCAAGTCAAAGAAGACCGCCGCCGTGTGCCTCCGTTGAGCAAAGCTGTCAAGAACCTCGTTCTCAAAGTCGTACCAGACGGTCCACCGCCTGGGCTCCGCTCAGTTCAATATCCACACTTGTAGGGATTAATCAGCCGACGTCCTTCCAGTACTCCCATCAACCGCTTCGCCACCACGCGTTCCATGGTTTTCCCAATACAGCTTGTCATAGCAACGGGGTCTGTAGCTGTCAGCCTTGCCCGGATCCTTCCCGAGCGGGCGGGACCACCGCTGTCCTCCACCTTTCTGGGAATTCCCCGCTCTGCCAAATATGATTAAACAAGGTCAGTACGCTTTTCAATCCATTCTCGGGTAAGTTCTTTATCATTCTGCTCGTGACAAGGTCCAGTCCGGGTGAAGTTTCCTTTGCCACCGCGATAGCCACCTTCAGCTCCTCTTCGCTCGCGGACAAACGCGATTTCCTTTTCAAGAAATGGACATTTTTTTTGTCCAGATGCCGTAATTTTTTAATATTACGGCAAGTGGAGTCACTTCGTGAAATGGACATCCATTTCATGAAGTGGACTATTTCGCCAAGTGGATGCGACAGATATAATTTAAAAAAAGATGTATTCAAACGATAAAAATGACTAGCACTTGAAGTTCTGACTGCTCTCAATCTTTGCATAGTGGTTTCACATCAATCAAAGCTTTCATAGAAAACCTTACGGTATAAACGGTAAAACCATTAATATTCCGACGACTTGAATTCGTTGCTCTTTATTTTCATTCCATGGATTCCATGTCAGACCCCATTGTCAGATGTTTTGTAAACCGATTTAATTCCGCCCAGAGAAATAAAAATCCGCTTCGAGTTCTGACAGGTAAATTTTGCTTCCTCCCATTCCGCGGATGTGGGTCTGAGGCTTTTTTTTTAAACGAGCTTCAAGAAACTAAAGTGGCTTCCTTCAGAGACCCACGTATCACCTCTCCTTATATCTTAAAGGTGCTCAAGGCAGTTGAAGAGTGGGTACATTAGAAAAGCTTTCAGAGGGCGGTTTTCTTTTCGAGAAAAGATGAAAGATCTTATTTAAGCGAGGAAGTATGTATACAGTTAGAATAAAAGGGGCTAAGAGGAAAAAAACAAGGAACGGTTCTTTACAAAAGTCACCAAAATAAAGAAGTCTAGCCATGGTGCATAAATAGGAGGTTACGTGACAAAAGCTTTATTTAAACGGATGAAAATTTTTGTTAGGCCTTTTCTCCATTTTAGCCGCGAGTTAACGATTTTTTACAATTTCGACCGACAATTATCGATTTTCTCCTTTTTAGTCACGAATTAGCGATTTTTCTGAATTCATGCAGTAATTCGTGTTTTTCCTGATTTTAGCCGCTTATGGGCGATTTTTCTCAATTTCATCCATGAATTAGCACCTTTCCTTAATTTTAGCTGCGAATTAGCGATTTTTTTTTTCGCTTTTAGCTAATGAACTTGCGCTTTTTCTCAGTTTGAGCCACGCGAACGTGCCTCCGCAGAAGCCCAGTATTGTCGTTTTCCTCCATTTAGCCTCAAATTTCTATACACTTTAACCGTGGAAGCTTCAAGGAAACTTTAGCTGTGAAGTAGCTAAGTATTTTTCTTAATTAGAGAAAATACGCTAATCTATAGTTTTTTAGGGCCATGAGCGGATAAAGATGAGAAGGCGCACTTATATGCTGTTGTTCAGTTTTGTTTGTTTTTACTTTTTTATGCTTCTTGTCCTTTTGCATCCTCCTCTTTCCCCCTCATGTTCATCGTTCTCTTCCCCTTCCTATAACACCCAAAAACCGAACGACTAACGAGTGTGGCCGAACTTTTCCCGCTCGGAAAAAAAAAAAAAAACGTTCATCATTCTTTCGACGTTAAGTTTTAAGTTATGTTGCGTACTATGTAACCGTGTCGTGTGTGCACGTGAAAAAGAAAGCCGGCTACGATTGAGTTGTGGTGTCCTCTCCGCCGTCCAAGAAAGACCACTTGTCCGGACGTAGCGAAAATCTTCTGCTCGGCATCGGTTGAAATCGTGAGGAACGTCCTTTTATGATATTCCTCCTATCCCTTCGATTACCCCCTTTTACCTAATTGTTCCCCCCCCCCCTATGGTGAGCAGCTCCTAACTCCGCTCAATTTTATTGTTAAAAATTTAATAACAATTAACATTGGTCCTCCAAGGGTCCGGATTCGGCCCAGTTTAATTACTTTTTAATTGTCTTTGTTGTTCAAATTTGAATAAGTTCAGCCTTCACACTTTGTGAGTTGTAAGTAACGGATGAAACCTTGGGCGAGGGGATAGCTTGTCGGTTCTTCTTTCTTATTCACCCTTTTTGCTCACGTTAGCGTTCTTAGCGCCGTCGTTCCGTCTCTTCGTTGCCATCTTTTCACAGGGAGGGTCGAAGCGAACTTTTTTTTGTAACCCCTCCACATCCACCTGTTACTTTGTTATAGTGAGCCACTCCACGTTTGTTTATTTTGTTTTCAAATTTTAATTTCGCAAAATGGACGTCGCTCAAATTAAAAAGGAATATTCGCGTCTCAAATTCGTTATTAGCCGGTTAGAGTCCTTAAACGAGGAAAATACATTGACTGATGCCCTATTTCTTGATGCGAAACATTTGGTTAGCCAAAGGCCCATTTTTGAGGAAATATTTTATCGCCTCCTTGCGGTGGACGACTTCCCCGCGGAATTGACTGAAACTTTAATAATGTCGATGTTGTCTGAATTTAATCGCCTTTGTTTCCTTTTGGAAGCAACTGTTAAATCAATCAAAAAAGAACGCAGCCCCCCAGAATCTGACGGAGGAAAGGCGACGTCAGCCTCTTCGTCGAGTTGTAGTTCTAAGAGTGGGAGTGTGGGATCTAGGGCCTCCTTGGGTAATGAGCAGCCGTATGAAAGATCAATTAGAACCCCTCAATTTGACAACAAATCGAATGGTTGTGCACCAGATACAACTTTTCAAGGCTTCCAAGCAAAGGCTGAACCATGTGGTCCGAGCCAACAATTTGCACCTTCGGGTATTTCATTGCCACCCATTGTGCTCCCGTTGTTTGATGGAGATGCAAAAGCATGGCTTGGCTTTAAAACTATGTTTGTTTCTTTAATTATTCAAGATTCCTCCATACCGGACGTTCGAAAGCTTCATTATTTAAGAGCAAGTTTAAAAGGCTCCGCACTCGAAAAAATTCAGTGCGTTCCCATTAATAACGATAATTTTCAAATCGCGTGGGATATAATTCTCAAAACCTACGACGATACTCGAAGAGCCGCTGTCATGTATTTCACAACTATTTTGGATTGCCCCTCCCGTACAAAAGACATAAATTCTTTAATCGATTTGGTCAATACTTTCTCGGCCAATTTGGCAGCTCTTCGAGCCCTTGAATTTCCAGTGGAGTCTTGGGCGTTTCCATTGATGACAATTCATTTAAGGAAACTCGATCGTTCAACCCGTGAGCAATTCGAGGCGAGTTCAGCCTCGGGAAATCCCAGTTATGACGACTCAATTAAATTTTTGGAGAGGCGTATTCATTCGCTCAAAGCCTCAGGGCAGGTAGGTACGGATATTCCGTCCTCCACGAATCAAAATTCTGCTTGCTTTCGGAAGGAAAGTACAAAAAGAGCTCTTCACGTCGTTAGTAGGAACCCCGTCAACTGCGCTGTTTGCGATCTCGCACATGCATCCAGCTCATGTAAGAATTTTTTGTCTTTGGATCCTAAAGGTCGCTTTTCAGCTGTGCGAACCAAAAGACACTGTGCCATTTGTTTAGCAGCGGACCATGTTTCGCGCAATTGTAAGAGCAAACAAAAATGTGGAACTTGCTCAGGGAAACACCACACTCTCCTTCATTTTGGTGAGATGAAACCCGATGCTGGGCCAAAAGGTAACCCTCAACCTCTTTTAGGTTTGGCCTCGTTTAGGACGCGTCACCCCAGCACCGTTTTGTTAGCCACCGCTATGGTGCACGTCAAGGCTCCGGATGGTTCTACTCATTTAGCACGTTGCGTGCTAGATTCCGGTAGTCAGTCGTCGTTTCGTAACTGACTCATTTGTCGCACGAGCAGGTTTAAAAGTAGAGAAGTCTCACTTTTACATTCAGGGTTTAGCTAAGTCTGACGTGTGCAGCATAAACAAGAGTGTTCACCTTCGATTCACTCCCGCTGTGTCCGATTCACCCTCATTTTCCATTCAAGCACTTTGCATCAAAGATATCAGTGGGTCTCTTCCCTCGGCTCATTTGGAACCACAATTGTGGGACCACGTCAGGTTGTTGCCGTTGGCCGACCCGTCGTTTGGCATTCCGGGAGACGTCAATATTTTGATTGGTGCGGATCTTTACCCTCACTTGGTCACTGGTCGCAAGCGTGTTGGAAGGGAAGGTAGTCCCGTCGCTCTGGAAACGCTTCTTGGTTGGGTTTTGACTGGCCCTGTCCACAATGAGAAATTTCTCATTCATAAAGCGATATGTAATGCCCCCTCTCCGGAAGTTACTTCTCTGTTTGTCTCCTCCTCCTCCTCCTCATCATTGGAAGACATGGTATCATCCTTTTGGTCGCTTGAAAAGGTACCCCAAAGCACGCGAATAGACCCAAATTCGGCATTTTGCGAACGAGTTTTCATTGAGTTAGTTCAAAAGGAACCGAGTGGACAATACGTCGTTCCATTATTATTTCAGCCAGGTGAACCCCAGTTAGGTGAATCGAAGTCGATCGCCCTCCGCTGTTTTAAGGCTTTGGAAAAACGCTGACAATATTGAAGCTGGTTATATGGTCAAGATTTCCGACTGCGAAGATCGTGATGGCTATTTTATACCCCATCACGCCGTAGTTAAGCTGGATAGCGATACCACGAAAGTGAGAGTTGTGTTCAACGCCAGCTGTCGGAGGAAAATCCTGTGGTCTTGACGGGTGACATTAAAAAAATGTTCTGCCAAATTATGGTCAATCCACAACACTTGAAATATCAACGAATATTTTGACGTTCGTCAGAAGACGAACCGATCGAAACCTACGCCCTTCAGACTGTTGTTTTTGGCATGTCATGTTCACCGTATCTCGCTATTCGGACGTTGCACAAATTGTGTGATGACGAAATGGATAATTTTCCCCTCGCATCTGACGTTTTACGTAATTACACGTACGTTGATGACCTCATTTATTCGTGTGAAAATGTGGAGCAAGCAACAGCCTTACAGAAAGAAATCGATTTACTCCTAAAAAGAGGTCATTTCCACATGCGAAAATGGCTCTCGAATCGACCTGAAGTCCTGGCTCACGTTAGCCCTGAAGACAAACCGCCACTTGATGGAATGTCTTTTGACAAATGTAGTAACTTTCGTAAAGTTTTAGGTGTGCAATGGCAACCCGATGATGACACATTTACATTCCTTGTTTCTGCAGAATCGAGTACACCCACAAAACGGGGCGTTCTTTCCCATATTGCCAAAATCTTTGATCCTTTGGGATATTTATCGCCTAGTATGTTACTGGCAAAACTTTTACTGAAACAAATCTGGAGTAGGAATTTAGATTGGGATGGTGCACTCCCCCCAGACCTTTTAGCTCAATGGTCCCAATTGGAATCAGAGTTCCAAGAATTCAGTAAAGTGCGTATTTCTCGATCTTTTCGTTCTTCAGAACGAAGTCCCAGATTTGAACTTCATGGGTTCTGTGATAGCTTTGAAGTAGCCTACGCTGCGGTGATTTATTTAGTCACCCGGTCGAATGATGAAACGAGAACCTTTTTGCTCACATCAAAGACTCGAATCGTCCCAGAAAAAAGAAAGTTGTCGCTTCCTCGCTTGGAGCTGTCTGGTGCGTTGTTGTTGGCACAATTATTCAGTGCTGTTCGCCAAATCTTCGAAGGCCACATTATTTTTGATCAGTATTTCCTGTGGACTGATTCAATGATAGTTTTGCATTGGATAAATTCTTGCCCGACTAAATGGCAGACTTTTGTCGGAAATAGAGTGGATTTGATCCAGCAATT
The DNA here is from genome assembly GCA_038030265.1 of Corythucha ciliata. Lineage (NCBI taxonomy): Eukaryota > Metazoa > Arthropoda > Insecta > Hemiptera > Tingidae > Corythucha > Corythucha ciliata. The sequence continues at coordinate 7,497,684 of CM075937.1, read as the reverse complement.
GACGATAACATCCAGCTGGAAGTATGTGCCCTTTCCGACAAACCCAGCGGATTGCGCCAGTAGGGGTCTATTGCCCTCTAGTTTATTATCATTTTCGTTGTGGTGGTCGGGCCCAGCTTGGTTAAAGGAACCTGGAGAGTGGGTTGAGTTCCAGCCGTCCACTATTCCTGTCTTTGATCCTAAGGTATCGGAGGAAAAACCCCCTCTTCAAAGAGTCTTCCACACTCATACAGAGAAAGAATTCTTGTCTTCCCTTTTGAGTCGTTTCTCGGATCTGCTGAAATTGCAAAAGGTCACGTGTTACGTAATTCGGTTTTGTAAAAAAAAGTCCGTTAGGCTAGTTGGCCCTTTGAAAACTGCCGAAATGCGGCAAGCTCTCAATTTCTGGATTAAATTTACACAATCCGAGGCTTTTGGGCAAGAAATAAGTAATTTGAAGGCAGGCAAACAGTTGCCAAAAACGCTGATGCGGTTAGTTCCGTTTTTAGATGACGACGGAGTACTTCGTGTTGGTGGTCGCCTGGAAGCTGCAAATCTGCAGCAAACGGTTAAACATCCCATTTTGTTACCCGGTAGATCGGTCCTTTCTGATCTGATCATTTCCTTCTACCACGTTCAATTTGGACACCCTGGCCCGTCAAATTTGATGGCTATGATTTCGCGCCAGTTTTGGATTGTCTCCGGACGTCGTTGTGTGCGAAGTGTTTGTTTTCGCTGCCTACAATGCTTTAAAGCTCGTCCTAGAGTACCGGAACCACCGAGCATGGGGAACTTACCCCCCTCTCGTGTTAATGCACCTTCCGGTGCCTCTCCCAGAAAAGCCTTTTTGGAAACAGGATTAGATTGCCTCGGTCCTATTTCGATCAAATCTTCTTCTTTGCATAAGGCACCAATTATGAAGTCCTGGGTTTGCGTATTCGTGTGCATGGCTACCAAGGCCTGCCATCTAGAAATCATGACATCGCTGAGCAGTGAAGCGTTTTTAGCCACCCTTGACAGATTTATTTCGCGTCGTGGATTGTGTGTGTCTCTCCATTCCGACAGCGGCACAAATTTTGTCGGTGCCAATAAAGAGTTGCGGAAATTCTGGATTGAGCTACAACGAGACAACAAATTCCTAAATACGTTTCTTTCCAAAGGTATCGAATGGAAATTCATTCCACCTTCAGCGCCTCACTTTGGTGGGCTATGGGAGAGTTTATTTAAGTCAGTGAAACTTCAAATGAATAGAATTCTCGGAAACGTCACTCTTCCTTATGAGGAAATGACCACGGTTCTTACTCGTATTGAAGGTTGTTTAAATTCACGCCCATTGACCCCATTAAGCGCGGACCCTAGTGACCTTGACACGCTTACTCCAGGGCATTTCTTGACTCAAGGTCCCCTCGTGGCTATTCCATTTCCGGTTCGGGAAGGGGCACCAGTCAATAACCTCAAACGCTGGAAGTTAGTTCAGCATCTGCAAAACACCTTCTGGTCCAGATGGCGGCGCGAATATTTGAATCTCCTCCAATCTCGTCCAAAGTGGCTAAAACCCTCTCCCCCTCTGGAACCAGGAATGTTAGTCCTTCTCAAGGAAGATAATGCGCCTCCACTTGCTTGGCCAACAGGCCGCATCATTAGCATACACCCTGGAAAGGATGGCCATGTTCGAGTGGTGACTGTTCGTACTGTTACATTTGAGAACGGAAGAAGAGCCGTCCGTGAATACCGTCGCCCGGCGGTCAAAATCGTTCCTCTGCCTGTGGAGGACGATCCAAAAGTTTGATGTGCTGAACTTATGTTGTTCAGGGGAGTGGGGATGTTCAGTTTTGTTTGTTTTTACTTTTTTACGCTTCTTGTCCTTTTGCATCCTCCTCTTTCCCCCTCATGTTCATCGTTCTCTTCCCCTTCCTATAACACCCAAAAACCGAACGACTAACGAGTGTGGCCGAACTTTTCCCGCTCGGAAAAAAAAAACGTTCATCATTCTTTCGACGTTAAGTTTTAAGTTATGTTGCGTACTATGTAACCGTGTCGTGTGTGCACGTGAAAAAGAAAGCCGGCTACGATTGAGTTGTGGTGTCCTCCCCGCCGTCCAAGAAAGACCACTTGTCAGGACGTAGCGAAAATCTTCTGCTCGGCATCGGTTGAAATCGTGAGGTACGTCCTTTTACCTAATTGTTCCCCCCCCCCCTATGGTGAGCAGCTCCTAACTCCGCTCAATTTTATTGTTAAAAATTTAATAACAAGTAACAGCTGTTCTATGAAGCAAAGAGTTAGAAAAAGTGCTAATATACAGGGTGCGGCAGATAATGTGGACCACCCATTTTTCTCCGCTATTATTGATGATATTGGAATGGTGCTCGGAGTTATGTCCCCTTGATCTTAGGTGAGGATTTCATATCTGTAGCCCAAAAATTTTTATTGAGCCCCGGTAGGGCCCAAATTTGACCTAACTTTATGAAATATTTCATAAAATGGGTGGTCCACATTATCTGCCGCACCCCGTATGTGACTAAAACTGTGAAAAAAACGTTCACTCGGGGTATCTCGATGAAACTTTAGGTTAAAATCGAGAAAAAATCGCTGATTTGCGGTGCATAGATATGCCACTTTATGGCTAAAATGAAGAAAAAACGCTAATGACTGTGCTTTGATGGTAAAATTGACACGTGTCCCGGTTTTTGCAAGGATGAAAAGGCAAAAAAGGTAAAACAAAAAAGTTTGAAAAGGCAAGAAAAAACGATAATTCGAAGCTATAAAAGTGAGAAATATATTGCGGCTTAAATTGGAAAAAATTGGGGGAATTCGCCCTTTAGCGGCTAAAACCAGTTATTCGTGACTAAAGTGGAAAATAAATTGCAAAATACCGCTACTTAGAGGCTGGAAGTATGAAACGACAATTTTCAGCTTCTGAAGGCAAGTTCGTGGCTCAAACTTTGTAAAAACGCTAATCAGTAGCTAAAAGCGACACAAATCGTTAATTTGCGGCTGGAAGTAAGAAATTGGCTAATTTAAATTGAGAAAAATCGCTAATTAGCGGCTGAAATCATGAGAAACACGAATTCACTGCAAAATTCAGATAAATCGCTAATTATAAATCGTGAAAAAGTACAAGCTAATTCGTGGCTAAAATGTAGCGAAATTGCTAATTTACCGATAAAATTATTGATTAGAAAGTATTAAGGAAAACATTCATTCGTGGATTAGAAGGTAGAAAGCGCCAATTCTCGGCTTCTGAAGGTAACTTTGTGTCAGAAAGTGAAAAAAAAAATCTCTAATCCACGGCCAAATTTCAGAAAAAGCCTTAGATAATTCGCGGCTTAAGTTGTGGGAACTCTAATTCGTCGGTGAAACGTAGAAAATCCATAATTAGCGTCTAAAATGAAGAAAAACGCTAATGTGCGGTTATAATGAAGAAAAATGGCTAATTGGGGCGTGAATTTGAGAAAATTTGCTAATTTACAGACAATTCACGTATTCACTGTAAAATTAAGATAAACCGCTGTATTTCTTGGTGAAAAATCGCTAATTTGTGGACAAAATGGCGGCGGGGGGGGGGAGATAGGTAATTCACCGTTAAAATTGAAAAGAGGCCCTGACGTGTGGAAAAAACGCAAATCACAGTTAAAATGGAGAAAACGCTCATTTGCGGCTTCTAAAGGTAACTTCGAGGCTGAAAGTGAACAAAATCGCCAAATCACGCCTGATTGCGGATGATGCGAAAATTCTTGGTGGCTCGTCAGGAGACTAAAATTAGGGGAAACGCTAATTCACGGCTGAAATAAAGAAAAATTGCTATTTATTGGGTTAAATTGAGAACATTTGCTGTTTCACAGAAATAAATTGAGTAAATGGAAAGTCGCGGTTTCTGGAGACACCTTCGTGGCTAGTTGTCCAAGAATTTTAAATTGTTGATTTCTCCCCTCTACTTTTGTTTATCTTCACATGACTTCCCTTAAATTTATTTAGTTTGTTTTGAACGAATAAACCTTATTCAGCAAAAGGTCTATCTTTACTACAATTATTCGTTCAAAACAAACTAGGCCGTGATTTCGTCTAACAATCACGATGGACAAGCTATTACGACCAGAAAGATTCGATGTTCAACCAAACTCAAACTCTTCGGCGCAAGATTGGAAACACTGGCTCCGCACTTTCACAAATTTCGTCGCATCAGCTAGAGCATCTGATGAAGATAAATTACAGCTTCTGGTCAACTACGTGTCGCCTTCCGTTTACGACACTGTAAGTGAGTGTCCCACTTATGACTCAGCCATAAACACTCTCAACAGTATTTACGACAAGCTCACCAATGACATTTTTTCCCGCCACGTCCTTGCTTCTCGTGTTCAATTGTCAGGCGAGACACGGTAGATGACTACTTGTCAGCCCTAAATCAACTAAGTAAATCGTGTCAATTTAAATCCGTTACATCTACAGAGTATCGAGAAGAATAATTATATCCGAGAGCGATTACTCGAAAACAATTCATTGACATCTGAAGCAACGAAACAAGCTCGAGCTCTTGAAATGGCCCAAACCCAAGCACAATCTTACCCCTCTCACCGTTTCTTTCACTACTGCTCGAGATACTCATACACCTGTCGAGTCGGTTTTCCCCTCGGATATAGCAGCTGCAGTATCACCCAACTCCCAAAAATGTTATTTTTGTGGCTACGCTAGACACCCTCGTACCAAATGTCCCGCTCGTGATACGGATTGCTTGAAATGTGGAAAAAGAGGTCACTTCAAGTCTGTCTGCAAATGAGCTGCAAAAAGAGTCAGTTCGCCTCCAAAATCTCATCAGTCGGCTTCTATTTTAGCTTCTTTACCCGGTAGCCTTGAGAAATCTTCCACAACTGTCGAAATCAACTCCCACTTAGTGACAGCGCTCATAGATACAGGCAGCTCAATTAGTTTTCTTGACAGTCGTCTCGTAGACAAACTGAAATTACGACTTTTCTCACAATCAGGTACAGTCTCAATGGCTAATACTTCTCTATCTTCACCGATACTGGGTCATTGTCTCGTTGACTTACGAATTCTCGGTCACCAAACTCTGCGTGCTTTCAAACCTTTGTACGGATGTAATTATCGGTCACGACATCCTAAAACGACATTCCGCTATTAGTGTTAATTTTGGTGGCCACAAGGAACCTTTGTCTTTCTGCAACTTGACAGCCGCTGATGTTCCTCCTGCTTCCTTGTTTGAATTTCTCACTCCAGATTGTAAACCAATTGCTATTAAATCTCGTAGCCATTCTCCAGATGATGAAGCTTTCATATCAACTGAAATTCAAAGACTACTCGAAGAAGGTGTTATTGAAAGTAGCAGCTCCCCCTGGAGAGCCCAAGTACTTGTTTCTGGCACTCTGAAGAAAAGAATGGTAATTGATTATTCCAGAACGATTAATAGATTTACTCTTCTCGACGCGTATCCCCTTCCGAAAATCGATACTCTCGTAAATGAAGTGGCTAAACACACCGTTTTTAGCACCGTAGATTTACGTAGTGCTTACCATCAAATCCCCATCCAAGCTGAAGACATGCCGTACACTGCTTTTGAAGCCTGCGGGAAGTTATGGCAGTTCCGGCGCATTCCGTTCGGCGTGACTAATGGCGCCCCGGCATTTCAACGTTCCATGGATGCTGTTATTTCACGCGAAAACTTGAAAGGTACGTTCGCCTATCTTGATGATGTCACGATATGTGGTCGTTCTCAGCAGGAACATGATGAAAACCTGGACAAATTCATGAAGGCCGTCACAAAGTACGAATTGACTATCAACACTGAAAAGAGTAAGTTTGCTCAAACGTCAATTAACCTCCTCGGATACACGATTACACACCATTCCATCAAACCCGATGCAGATCGACTACGGCCTCTCTTAAATTTCCCTTTACCAACTGATTCGAAATCTTTGAAGCGAGCGGTGGGCATGTTAGCTCACTATTCTAAATTCATACCCCAGTTCTCTAAAAAAATACGACTTTTGACAAATGTCTCTTTTCCTCTCTCTAAAGACGCACAAGAAGCATTTCAAAACTTGAAAGAAGAAATTGTTTCCTCAGCTACCGCGCCTATTGACAGCGAACTACCTTTCACTGTTGAGACAGACGCCTCCGATTGCGCCATTGGTGCTACCCTTCTACAGCTTGACAAACCGGTCGCATTTTTTTTCTCGTCCTCTAACAAGTAGCGAACAAAGACATTCGTCGGTCGAAAAGGAAGCATACGCTGTCGTCGAGGCTTTGAGGAAGTGGAGACAATTCCTGGTAGGTCGTCCGTTCAAGCTAATTACCGACCAACGTTCAGTCAGCTTCATGTTCGATATGAAACATCACGGAAAAATTAAAAATGAAAAGATTCTGAGGTGGAGACTGGAACTGTCTTGTTACAATTACGACATTATTTATCGCTCAATTACTGGCCGCAATCTTGAGAAGCTTTCAAAACTTCACGAATCCCTTTGTCATCCATCAGGAGTCACTCGCCTCTATCACTGGGTCAGAACTAAAAATCTGCCCTTTTCTAAGAAATCCGACAAATCACATCTTCATGTAAGGCTAGTGTTGAATCGATACCAACAAAGTATCGATACTTTATATCGAATGGTATTTGGTATCGAATGAAAAGTATCGATACTCATATAACTTGTTTACAGTATCGTATAAAAAGTAACGATATATACTCGGTATCGGTACAGAAGTACCGATACCAAAAGTGCTTGGTATTGATTCAAAAGTATCGATACCGTAGTGGTATCGATTCAACAAGCTTGTAATAAAACCCCTCCACCACCAACCAACAAAAGCCAAAAGCACTACCAACAAACTGGGTCATCTCAATCACTACTCCCTTATACAAATACAGATTCATTTTAATTGAAACACAATGACTACTTAAGCTCGATGCACGCTATGCAACTTTTGAAATAGGATTGCCTACCGGTTTTAAAAAATATCCGGTCACTACCGGGGACCATATATTTCATTTCAAACTCCAAATAAATAGCAACATGCTACGAAAAATGCATAGTGTGCACCGAGCTTATAACTCTCTTACTTAACCGATACTTTTACGATACCGAATGAATATACCTGATACCGAATATCTACTCATTTGAATCAATACCCATTCGATACCGAGTAAAAGTACTCGAAAAAAGCAAAAGGTCACCAAAAGGTCTATCTTTACTTCACTAGTATTTGAAAATAAAGTGCTAATTCACGGGATCACGGGTAAAATCGCTCATTACCGGCTCAAATAATGAAAAATACAAATTCATTGCAATAAAAATCGCCGTATTTACGGCTGAAACGGAGATAAATCGCTAATTCGCGACTAATATGGAGACAAATCGCTAATTCACGGATGAAATTGAGGAGAAGCGAAAATTTGCGACTGGTGAAGGCAACTTCACGGAGGCGTTGGTAAGAGATTCGCCCGGGGGCTTCAATTGTCTAATACTGTCGGCACTGCAATGAGCTGCCCCAGGGTACATTTTTTGTGCAAATGAAAAACGATATTTATAGTGTGGTTTACTTATGTTGTTGAAGTTATACTAAAGAGTCCCCAAGTGCGTTTTATTTAGCGTGTCACGGCCGTTTGCTAAGATCAAAGTGATGTGCTCGAAATGGGAGAGGGGGGGGGCCCGCCTGAGTTCTTACTACCATATTATGTTTATGGCCCACGACCAAAGAAAGGTTGGCCGGCCCTGTTATCGACATTAGACAATCCCAACGATGCTTTTAAACTAATTTATTTCGAATTCTATATGTCGATACAGTTTTGATCGTAGGTGCAACGACGTAGGTACTCAATTATAGGGTAAAATAAATAGTGTTTCGGCTATTCAGCCATTTTCAACTATTCCTGCAACTGTTCCTGCTATTATTTAGCAGGAATTACGTGTTAACTATCAAAAACGCGACACTTTTCGTCATTATTTAAAATATGTGCACTGCCGTATAACTAACATGATACATCCTATTGAGTTTGACATTTTCGATAATCAGGTCAGGGGGGAAGTCTTTGATAGGATGCAGGAGAAACGCAAGCGTCAGATTAAGAAATTGGATAAGCTTAGCCATAAGTATTCATTGTTGTTTAAAAAATGTTTCCAATGTTGTCGATTGTCCCCTGAAAGAAGTAGCCTGGACGACTCATTCGTCACTGCCTCCGCTGACACAGCAAACGAGAGTTGTGTCACATGTTATGAATGTCTACCAGAAAAGGAGGCGACAATTTTTAACTTTGCACCTCGGTTTGTTAATTTGAGTAGTACTTCTTTCACAAAAGAGGAAGTCGACATGTTGGAAAGAGGGCCCAAAATTTGTACCACAGACAAAAAACATAGCAATGGAACATTTCTTGTCACTGGCGTCCTCAATTGATTCCAATCGTACTATACCTGACGATGTCAAGCGAAAATGTGGCTCCACGCTGCTTGACTTAGTGCCTAAGGTAAACGCTAAAACGTTGATTCCACCCCCGATTAAGACTATTAAACGAAAAATAAAATTAAGCGACCTCATTGTTACTAATGGAGATAAAGGCAGGACCATTGTGGTCCTTTCCAGATCTGATTATAATTTTAAAACTGAATCTTTCCTTGAGGAATGTAAGTCTGTTAAATTAGGTTTTGATCCCACAGAAAAAGTACAGAAGGAATTGCGACAGATTATAAAAACATCAAATGTGATACCCAGTGCCAAGAAGTATCTCCTTCTTAACATGAACCCCAGGGCGCCGGAGTTATACGCTGTAGTAAAACTACATAAAGAGGGTTTTCCCATTAGACCGATAGTTTCTTACATTAATAGCCCGTTAGAAGGTCTTGAGCGATATCTATGCACTGAATTTAAACGTCTTTTAAATTTTGAAAGAAGTCATTACGCGTTAAAAAATTCTTATGAATTGTTTCACGAGCTAGACACGCTAAAAAATACTATAAACACAAAAGAGGTGACCCTAATTTCGTTTGACATAAAAAATCTTTACAGCAGCATTCCTGCAATCGAATGCTTACATCTAGTGAAAGAAATGCTTTTTCAGCGTGTGCCTGACATTACTGTGCGGCAGGGTTTTCTGGAGCTCTTGGAGTTTGTGGTGAACAATAACTACTTCCGGTTTAATTACGGGTTTTATAAATGCCCAGGCCTTCAGATGGGTTCTCCTCTGTCACCCTTCCTTGCCGAAATATACATGTTTCATTTTGAGAGGGAGCTTTTTGGCGGTCAACAGAATTTTTGTAATTCGGTACTGCTATGGAAACGATACGTCGACGACGTAATTTGTGTCATTAATTCCCCGACTTACGCAGGCTCAGAGGCAATCGCGACTCTAAACGCAATTGACAGGAACATCTGGTTCACATTTGAGGAGGAGCAGAATGGCAGTCTTTGCTATCTGGACGTTAAGATAAATAAGACCATCGATGGTGGCTTTTCTTACGATATATATAGAAAGCCGACGACCTCTGACATTTTGGTGCCGAACGACTCCCGACACCCGATCTCACAGAAAATGGGGGGCTTAATCTGGTTCGTGGATAGGGCGCTAAAGTATCCGCTTTCTCGGCAGGGACTACAAGACGAACTCGAGACGATCATATCCATGGCTCATCGGAACGGATACATGGCCGAAACAGTCAACGCTCTTTTCAGAAAGCGGGAGAGGAAGTTGGCGGCATCGAGATGCTATACCCCTTCTCCACAGCCACAACTGGGCTCAGGCAATCCCGAACCGTACGTCGTTATTCCGTATTTGGGACACGAGATGCGGACAACTACTAAGGTTTTGCGGGAGGCTAACGTCCGAGTAATATATAGACCGATAGGGAACTTGCGAAGCCTCATTTATAAGACAAAAGACACGAAAGCTTTAATGGAAAGGTCTGGCGTGTACAAAATTGAGTGCTCCAGTGGTAGCTTTTATGTTGGACAAACGGGTCGCAGATTGAGCGCCAGAGTTATCGAGCACGCAAGACGCAACTCGGAGTTGGGTGTCCACTTAAACTCCATGGGCCACGCTGCGGAGGAGTGGGATATTTCTCTTCTACATGGAGCACGGAAGGGTCCGTCAATGGATTGGTTGGAGATTGTGAGACATCATCGAGCCCATGGTGAACGGTTGATCAACAGGATAACTGAGTTTGAACTCCCCCCCCTGCCTTTCTAAATGCATTCCTCTCTTTCCCATTGCCGTTGGTGGCAGAGGAGGGAGTGATATATTGGGTGGGGACGCCCTGGGGGCAAGCTCGATTTGATTCGCATTCTCATCGGGACAGAGCTCCTCGAAGCGTTGCCTATATATACTCTTTTATTTATATTGAGGTAGCTATATTCGTTTATTTATTTTTGTTTCATTTAATTATTTGGAATGTGTTTTAAAATTAACATTTTTTTATTTTTTGGACTTGTTCTTAGTTTATACAGACTACAGACCGGCTACAGACCGGCGGATAGACGCATTTTATTTGTCTGATTTAGGACGTATTTGGGAGGTTGGTAGTTGGGGAGTTTTTATGTATTTTCCCTGGTTTTTGGTTTTTTCTTTTTCTTTTTGTGAAGTGAAATTTTTCTCTTTTAGGTTGAAAATGGCTGAATAGCCGAAACCGGTCCGAAATAAACTATAAAAAGCGACGAGAACACTATTTATTTTACCCTATAATTGAGTCGAATTCTATACTTTTTAAATACCTATTCAGAAATAAAATGAGCTTCTTTGGTCATTTCTTCTCGTCCGCCTCCCCCCCCCCGCCTCATCATTTTGTTTGACGCGTCCTTAAGGCTAAAGTCCATAGGCCTCTAGTGAGTTTCTGTGTCAAGAGATCGCGCCACTGCGCTCGCCAAACGATTCTACTTCTCACGGTCGCAAAAATTGACCGATTTTGTTTTTGTAAATTTATTCCTACTCATTGATGCCGAAAATTTTAAGGAAATTGGGTCGCTGATTTTTAAAATGACTCTAGCCCGGAAATTTTAAATTCAAAATTTGAAAAAATATATTTTTGGAGAAAACTGGATTACACCAAGAAGCAGCGTAAAATCTTGAATACGAAATGTATTTTGTTTTTGATTTTGGTCCAAAAACATCGCCCGAAAGAGAAAAATGCGACATCAAAAAGAATAGCCGCCTCGTTTGTGCACGGGAGGGGTGACTCATCGGCCCTCTTCAACACCAGACTTGAACTCCTCCCTTTACAAGCCAACACTCCGGTATTCAAAGAATTGATTTCCAACATACTATTACCAATTTAATTTCTCTTGCTAGAGAACCTTTAAAACACAGGTACGGCAACACGGATTTCAGCGCTATATTTTGTCCCTCAGTCGTTAGGGTAAACGCAATACCATGAATGAAAAAATTGTCATCGTAACAACAAACAAACGTCGAACGCGGTCGAAATAAATAAAAATACCCCACTTATCAATGAGACCAGGTGATAATTATAATCGTATGAGGGACAAAATATGGCGCCGATTTGCGTGTTTCCGTACTCGCGTTTTATAGAGCCATTCGGGATAGATCCTGAAATCCCGCTTTTTTTTTTCTTCTTCTACTTCTTCTTCTTACAAAGTATGTATCTACATGACACGGTTTTATGGGGTACCACAGCTATTTACATTGACGAGTATTATTACATTTTCTTCCACGTATTACTTATTCTTCTATGTTTCCCGAGTACCCAAATTAAATTATTCTTCGTCCGTTTTTTATCAGTTGAAACTGAAATCCTTGTTCTCCGGGCACAAGCGTTCCGTTGCCCAAGGGATTTTTGTTATATCTCTTCACCATTTTATGAATCAGAGTAAATTGTGTTGGTGCCTAGCAAACAACAAATAAAATTGTCGGAAAATGCAGAGAGAGAATTACGTACCTAACATACTCACTGAATTGTTTTTATTAAGAAACAATAGCACTGCCAACCGTGTCATGCGTCAGGTTCAGGCTCTCTGATGGGCACATTATATTTATCCAGCCCGAGGGTCACTTTCTAGTCATAAACGTTTGGCATAAAACACATACTATTTTTTGGAGACTTAAAATCAGCCAATGACTGGGACGGGGGAATGGAATGGAGACTTCTTAAAAAAGTGATTTGGTCTGTAAAATTTGTAATATTTAACTTTGTTTTTTCTGCAGTCTGTAACCCCTCACCCATCTTGGATAATTTCCTTTCCAGAGTGTCGTACTGGAATATTTTTACCTAAATTTATTAATAATATTATTACATTTATCATGGTTACATACCTTAGTAAGGCCCATAAGAATGTTTGTCGTCAATTGAAAACAAATGGTTTATGATCTCAGCATTCGTTCGATATAAAATTATTGGTGATTGAACCCCTGTGATTATATTTTGTTCATCTCTAAGTCCAATAAAAATATTCCCTCAAAACATGAAGCATTTTGATACGTTGCATAGACTCCACAGACGCATAACCCAGAGCTTGTGAACGGGGGTCTTACATTCCTAATTTCGAATGATCATTCAAGAGTAGGTACAAAAATTTAAAAAAAAAAAAAAAAAAAAAATGCACACGTTTAAAAAAAATTACTGGAGTGTACCTCAATCCCTTAGCTAATCCGCGTCCCACGCGGCCTGTGAGCTGTGTTCACGGGGAGTACAGAAGCTCTACCTCAAAAGTTGCTGAGTAGACATATCTGTAATTTTTTGACTTACGACAAACAAAGACCTAGCAGGCTAAAAACTTCGAGGGGAGAGTGTTCTCTTCTATTCCACACATTTCAGCTGGAGAAACCGTGACACGGCAATTGGCGCGATTGAGAGAACATTATAGTAATCGAATCCTATAGGAACTACTGGAATTGAGTGATTGTGAGTTGATATTACTTATTAGTACATAAAACATGGCCCCAAGGAAGACAAATAAGGGGAAAAATAATTTGTTCTTGAGTACTAAAAGGAAAAAACCAGGACCAAAACGAAAACACCCAAGGTAAGTTTATATTATGGAACTAACAGTCTAATTTTACTTTATACTCTTACTAATTTTGCTCTATACTGTTTGAAGGGTATCTAAACCCGATGAGATACAGTTGGGACTTTTGGAGGCTTCAAACGACTTGCCAATGGAAGTGGTTCATTCTGGCCAAAAGTCTCCTGAATGTTCGGAGAATTATTCGATTCCTGACGAAGAATCAGCAACAGGACGTACAAGGACGAAGAATCCACCCCATCAAAGCACCAAACGCAAAAAAAAAATTGTAACGTTGGGTTATTGAATTATCGAATCCGGAAACAAAGGTATGTATACCGTGCTCATAATGAATCAGGAAGTATGAATTTTATTCGAAGAAAATAAATCGTTCCTCTCAAACTATTACATATCTTTCTGAAATGTAGCGTGGGTTTATCATTGCATTAAATTCCAGCGAGCACAGATAAGAAATAGAGGGAGTGTACAAATAGAAAATGTGATGCAAGCTATATGTCCCATTTCCCACTCACCATTCGTCCAATTTAGGGGGATGACAACTTTTTGGATGAGGTTTTCTTCTTCCGATGAAATTTTCAGCTGGTCAACCTTCTTTAGCTAGTTATCCCTAATTAATGTTTTGTCCTGCATGTAGGTGGAATTGCCAAGTTAGCGACAAAGGCTACTACCAATTTATTTCGGATGAGCAAAAGGCCATGGTTTGGATCCTACATTTTCAGTGTCCTTTCTGCAAAGAAAAAAAAATTGTGAGGAGTGAGCCCGAAAAAAAATTAGATGAACTTACCCTGTCAGACGACACAGCATGGGGGTTCATGACTATAGGAAGCGGACACAACCATATGGAAGAAGTCCTTTCGACTATGGGTGTTACACCTCCCGACAAAAAAACTTTCTTAAAAAAAGAAGAGAAATTGGGAAAGGTGAGCGGTAGTGATAGAAATACTCGGACATCAGGAGGGGGACACTGGGGGGGGGGGTCGAATTTCAAATGTTCGACACCTCTC
>CM075937.1:7286687-7483226 GCA_038030265.1 Corythucha ciliata | reverse complement strand
ACATAAAATAATGTAGTTAGAGGCAGGATGTAACAGTCCTCCCCCCTTAACTTCGATTTCTCGTAGCTTTGTTAGATGCTTCCGTCTGAAGAGGTCGTAAGTGGTCCAAGTGTCTCTTCGTCGTTCTGCGTAGACAACATTTCCAACTTTCTTGACGACTACTCCTTTTTCCCACCGGGGACCTTCCCTGCCAAAATTTCTGACGTAGACTTTTTGACCAATTTCAAAGGTTCTTAGTCGGTGGTTGACACCAGAAAACTCCTTTTTGTTTTCTTTATCTGGCTTCACAAGGTCTAGAACAGTCCTTATTTTTCGTCCAAACATCAACTCAGATGGTGACATCCCTGTTGAAGCATGAGGAGAGCATCTATACGACATGAGAAATTGGGTCAGCTTCAAATTTAGCGAACCTTTATCGTTCAGTGATCGCTTCAACGCACGTTTCATGGTTTGTACGTACCTTTCTGCCTGACCGTTAGATGAAGGGTGGTACGGTGGAATGGTTTTATGAGTGATTCCATTTGATCGAAGAAAATTTTTAAATTCATGTGACGTAAATGAAGTGTCGTTGTCACTAACTCGTGGAATTCCAAACCGTGAAAAGAGTGTGCGTAGATTTTCCAAAGTGTTTAGGCTAGATATCGTGGAAACAGGGATTACTTCCATCCATTTTGTGAAGGAATCGACGACTATTAAAAAATATTTTCCAATGAATGGCCCTGCGTAGTCCACGTGTATACGGTTCCACGGTGTATCCGATAGTTCCCATGGATGATCTGCTGCTTTGCTACAATTTCTTTGGTTTTCGACACAAGACTTGCAATTCCCGACCATTCTTTCAATTGTTGAATCAATGCCTGGCCACCACACGTGACTTCTAGCCAGTCCTTTCATTTTCGTGATTCCGATGTGGGAGGAGTGGAATTCCATGAGGATGTCGTTTCTTAAAGATACAGGTATATGACCACTCTTGAACTTCGCATAATACAGCCGTCCTCGAGAGACAATTCATTCTTGAAATTTTTGAAAGTCTTGAGATCGATGTTCGTACCGTTTGTCAAATGAGAAAGCACTAGCATAAGTTCAGAATCTTTTGAGGTCTCTCTTCGGATATCTTCATGAGTGATCGGCAGGAAATCAATTTGTCTGAGGAAGTACTTGCTGCTGTCATCCCTGAAATCGTCCCTGATCTCACCATTTATAGGTAGCCGAGAAAGTGCATCAGCATTCAAGTTGTCTTGACTTTTTTTTGTATTTTATGTCAAAATCGAAAGATTGTAGGAAAAGTGCGTATCTTAGCAAGCGATGCGTTGTCAGTGACGTCAAATCTTTGTGAGGACTAAAGATAGAGAGCAGAGGCTTATGGTCAGTCACCAGTTCAAACTTTTTACCAAAACAAAAATTGTAAAATCTGTGCAACGCCCAATAAATCGCAGTAGCCTCTTTCTCGATTTGGCTATAGTTTTTTTCCGAAGAACTGAGCGTTCTAGACGCGTAAGCGATTGGACGTTCTGTGTTGTCCGGCATTTTATGGGATAATACAGCTCCCACAGTCCAGTCGGACTCGCATCAGTAGCGAGAACTAGAGGCAAGGAGTCATTATAATGAACTAAAATTTCGTCTGATGTAATTTGGGCTTTTAAATTGTCGAAAGCTATCTCATTCTCGACCACCGGAATCTCTTGTTTTTCCCCAGGAGATCATAAAGTGGAGCCGCTGTGGAAGCCAAATGTTTCACGAAACGGCCGTAGTAATTTATAAGACCTAGCCAACTTCTTAACTCATTTAAATTCATTGGGTGAGGAGCATTTATGATGGATCCAATTTTATCTTTTGATTTTGAAATGCCAGCATCAGATATGGTATGACCGAGATATTGAATGGATTTTTGAAAGAATTGGCATTTGCTCTTATTGACGCGAAGATTGTGAGCTGTCAGGGCGCGTAGAACCTCCTTAAGACGGGAGACATGTTCATCAAATGTTCGAGCTTGAATCTTGATGTCATAGAAAACTGACACACCTGGTATGCCATGTAAAATTTGACTTATGGCCCGCTGCCAAATGAATGGAGCCGATTTCACACCGAACATCAAACGATTCACTTTGTAATTGCCTTTCAGCGTACTCATCGTCTGCATTTTTGCGCTCTCCTCGTCCATTTCGAGATGCAAATAAGCTTTGCGAATGTCGAGGACAGAAAAAAATTTCCCGTCAGCTAGATTAGCCAGAATATCTTCCGTTCGGGGAATCGGGAAAGAATCCTTTTCCAAACATTTATTTAATGTAATTTTATAGTCAGCGCACAGTCTTATTTCCCCGTTGCCCTTCACGACTGGGACGATTGGAGTTCCCCATTCACTAAAAGACACTTTGGTAATAATGCCTTCTTTTTCCAATTGGTCAATTTCTTCTTCAACCTTTCGACTAATCGCATAAGGAACAACACGGGGAGGTTTATAAACTGGATTGGCGTTCGGTTTGAGATGAAGTTTCCCTGTTATATTGGGAATTTTTCCGAGTTTACTGTCGAATACTTTGGGAAATTCCTGGTACAGTTTTTCTACAGTAGTTTTGTGAAGCTCATCTGACACGACATCTAGGGACTTGATTTCAGGCAAGGTGACTTTTATTTCACTCATCCACTCCCTTCCGAAAATTGAGTCTACATTCCCGGGTAAAATATACAAATTTCCTTGGGCGATTTGGTTCTTAAATCTTATTGAAAAAGTAGCGTAACCAAGAGACGTAATCTTTTCTCCCGTGTAAGTAAATAAAGGTAAATCACTCGGAAACAATTTTTTTTTAGGGAAGTAACTTTTAAAGTTTGATTCGGACATGGTCGACACTGCTGCCCCCGTATCAAATTCGAAATGCACGAGAATATTGTCGAGAAAGCAAGCAATTTCTAACTTACGAGGTTTTCTCTTACTTTCCGGAAGCGCGATGTTGTGTACACGCCGACTCCCTTCACCATCCGATGACTCACTTTCAGACTGGAAAACTTCAGTCAATGCGTGCTGTTTATTCACTTTTCTGCATTTTTGCCTGCACACTTTCTGCAGATGTCCCTCTTTTTTGCTGAACATGCAAACTGACGTTTTATGAAGGCATTTATTAGCTAAATGGTCCGGCGAACCGCATCTGTAACAAGATTTTAACTGTCTAGTCGACCTGTCACCTTGTTTTACTGAACGAAGATCAATCCGATTATTATCCTGACCGTCTTGAATATGTTTTGCGTCATTTCGAGCATTTTCCATGGCAGTTGCCATGTTGGTACACGCATCGAGGGTTAAATTGTCACAGCTTTGCAAAAGCTTTTCTAAAATGTCGAAGGGACATCCTAATTTACTGACGCACATAAAAATCACCCGGCACCCCTCAAAAATTGAAATTTTCCCATTTTTTATGATCCATAATGATGCAATTACATCATCGGCAGGCTACCCTATAAACAGAACAAGAAAAATCCCAGTATTTATGGTACCTCCCCCCGCACCTAAGTAAAAAAAAAACGCCCGGCACCCCGAAAAAAAAGAATTTTTCGGTATTTTCCTACACACGCAGAATCCATTACCCAATAGGCAGGAACGTACTGAGAAATAAGTCAGATAATCTAGTACTTATCTACCCAATAGGCAGGAACGTACTGCGAAATAAGTCAGAAAATCCTAGTACTTATGGTACCTCCTCCCGCACCCAAGTCGGAAAATGTCAAACAAAACGCCCGGCACCCCGAAAAAAAAACATATTTTTCGGTATTTTCCTACACACGCAGAAACCACTACCGAATAGGCAGGAACGTACAGAGATATAAGTCAGAAAATCCTAGTACTTATGGTACTATGCCTATTGGGTAATGGTGCCGGGCGTTTTGTTTGACACTTTCGGACTTGGGTGCGGTGGGAGGTACCATAAGTACTAGGATTTTCTGAATTATTTCTCAGTACGTTCCTGCCTATTGGGTAGTGGATTCTGCGTGTGTAGGAAAATACCAAAAAATACTTTTTTTTTCGGGGTGCCGGGCGTTTTGTTTGACACTTTCCGACTTGGGTGCGGGGGGAGGTACCTTAAGTACTAGGATTTTCTGACTTATTTCTCAGTACGTTCCTGCCTATTGAGTAGTGGATTCTGCGTGTGTAGGAAAATACCAAAAAATCTTTTTTTTGCGGGGTGCCGGGCGTGTTTTTTTACATAAGTGCGGGGGGAGGTACCATAAATACTGGGATTTTTCTTGTTCTGTTTATAGGGTAGCCTGCCGATGATGTAATTGAATAGTGTACTCGGTACAATGGCGCAGTGAGTGAAACTGTTACGATTAACTGTGGTATTCCTCAAGGAACGGTGCTCGGGCCAGTGTTATTTCTTTTGTTTATAAATGAATTGTTGAATTTAAAATTATCTGGAAGTTTGTTTGGTTTTGCGGATGACACAGCTGTTATTCATTTTGGTAAGAATAGTGATATTTTGCTAGACTCGATTAATTTTGATTTGTTCGTTATTAAGTATTGGATGTGTTGTCACGGTATTTGTATTAATGTAAATAAGACTGCTATTGTAAGATTTTCTATTTCAAACACAAAACTTTTTGAGACTACTAAACGTATTTCTTTTCATGATTATGACTGTTTCGGGTCTGTAGTATGTTCGTGTCCTCCTATGCCATATAGCCGTAGCTGTAAGTATCTTGGGATTATATTGGACAGTAATCTTAGTTTTAAAGATCACATCATGACACTTGTTTCGAAATTAAGAAAGTTGTTTTATGTTTTTAAGGTAACACGAAATTTTCTGGTAGGAGAAGTTTTACGGACAATTTATTTTGGACTAGCGCATGCTCTTTTGGCGTATGGATGTTTGGCATGGGGGGGTGCATGTGAGTCTAGTCTGAAGATTCTTCAGACAACCCAAAATATGATTATCAGGATTCTCTTGAAAAAGCCTCCTAGGTTTAATACTAGGTCGCTATATAGTGATTTTAAGGTTCCAAGAGTAAAGCAAATTTTCCTGATACAATCTTGTCTACATGTATTCAAAAGTGGTATTAGAGACCAACATGAGGATCAAAACATGTTATGATTTACATAACATGTATGTAAATTACGCCATACTAGGACAGCGGTTTGCTCGAATGTCATTCTCCCGAAAATTGGTTGTGAGGTGTACCGGAGAAGTGCTTATGCAACGGCCCTTAAGCTATTCTACAAAGAACATGTAAATATAACTGGGTTTAGTTCCTACGCTAAGTTTAAGGCTTTTGTTAAATCAAAAATATTAGGAGTTTAATTAATAAAAAATAGTATTTAAGTCAATAGTACTGTAGTAGTATTTAGGCATTAGTAAAGCAGTAGTAGATTAGGCTAGTTTTTCGGGACTCCACGGGGGGCCACAAGCCCAGCTTATTCCCCTGTGGGCTAATAGAATATCGTTTTTTGTAAATATGTATTATAAAAATGGTTGATGCCAATAAATTTCTTTTGACTTTGACTTTGATTATGGGTCATAAAAAATGGGAAAATTTCAATTTTTGAGGGGTGCCGGGTGATTTTTATGTGCTTCTAGGGTTGCCAGATTTGAAAAGCTCGAAAACCGGCCAATACATATATATACAAGTCGTGTATTACATAAATATATACCGGGAGACCCACTGTAAATTGAACCCAGGCCACTCCCATGCGCGGACAAAAAATAATTGACTGTGAATGTGTGAACCAGTATGTGTATGTTCACAGGTTCAATTTGAGGAGGGCCTAATAGCGTTTTCGATTCCCCAAAAAATCTGCCTCGAGACAGTAAATTTCCATACGTTTTCTCTTAATTAAATACGTTAATGTGAGAAAAAGAACCTGCCACGGAGCGGGAATCGAACCCGGACACCGTATCTCCGGTACGGCTCTTAGACCACCAAGACACCGCGGCGACCAGGAACTATTCAACTCCGGGCCATCTCCAGTGGCGGATCTAAGAGAGGGGCCAGAGGGGCCATGGCCCCTCCCTTGGAGTCGAGGTCACTTGCGAAAAAAAAAATCATCAAAACCTCCTCACCTTAATTTTAGGGTCATTTTCTCTTAGGTCCGAGGGTCTCGAGAGATGCGAAATACTGATTTACTCAAGGGGAAAACTCTCGCGAATGGTCTCACAGAAGAAAATTGACGTTGAACGCCACCACTTCAAGGGCAAAATTTATGAGAAAGGTGACGCCAAGGGCAAACTTATAAGCGAAACGTCACATTGTGAGGAAAAAAAAAACTGTTTAGAAAGGCCGCGGCACAACGAGTGAACCGCGCGAAATGCCCCACGGCGGCGGGCAAAACGCAAACATTCCGGGCAAACACTCACTTGAATCGCCACATTCAAGGCAAAATTTACGTGAAAGGCCGCGCCAAAGGCAACAAATATGCGAAATGCTTCACCAAGAGCTCGTCGGTTTCACTAAAAAATTGTCAATTTCATAACGAAATTGTCTGTTTTATGAGAAAACTTTCAATTTTATAAGACATCTTAACCTTATGAGCATAATGGTTGACTTTATGAGGTAATTTTCAGTCTAAAAAGTATCAATTTGATGAGTCCATCTTCAGTTCAATAAGGAAATAGTCAATTTTATGAAGAAAATGACATATTGTATGAAGAATTATCAATATAATGAGAAAATTGCCCCTTTCGAATGAATTTCCAATTTTTTAAGGCAATTGTTAGTTCGAATTGGAAATTGCTCATTTCAAGAGAAAATCGTAACTAGGAATCGTTAATTTTAGGACGAAATCGTCAATTTTATTAGCGCATAGTCAATTTAATTAAAAACGTGTCAATTTGAAGCAGGCATTGTTAATTTGACGTGGAAATTGTCAATTTCACTAGAAAATTATTTATTTTTCGTCTCTCCAGGAAACAATTTGTTGTTAAAACGTTTTCCAGTTTTTAACTCATCCTGAGTGCTCAAAACATGCTCCGATGGGGTTCCCCGTGTCTAAATTACCAACACGTCAGGTTTGCTGATGGACACAATCATCACATATTGATGCCGACGGACAGTAGCCCGTAAGCATTGCCACCACTCTTTGCAAATTGAGCGTCTTGGGAGTGACAACAACCATGCTGTTGCTCCTCCGTCCCAGTCTCTCAAACATTGCCTGACTTGCCTGCATACCGACATTACATTCCAGGAGCTAAGTACTAATGCGCGATATACTAATGAACTATTGGTTGCAAGGAGACGGGAGACGGGAAATCTTGTTGTTGTTTGAGGTCATGTGTGCCGTTGCGTGAAGTTGGCGGCACACATGATGTATTTTCTCATAAATACATGTTTTGCTGGGCTAAACAAACGAAAATTTGGGCTAAACAAACGTAAACAAACGAAGTTCTGTCCGAATATGTAGCGAAACAAACGATTGGGGTCATGTGGGCCGTTGCGTGAAGTTGGCGGCACACATGATGTATTTTCTCATAAATACATGTTTTGCTGGGCTAAACAAACGAAAATTTAGGCTAAACAAACGAAAATTTGGGCTAAACAAACGTAAACAAACGAAGTTCTGTCCGAATATGTAGCGAAACAAACGATTGGGGTCATGTGTGCTGTTGCGTGAAGTTGGCGGCACACATTTTGTTTTTCAAAAAATCGTATGTTGCAGGGCTAAACAAACGAAAATTTGGGCTAAACAAACGTAAACAAACGAAGTTGTGTCTGAATATGTAGCGAAACAAACGATTGGGGTCATGTGTGCCGTTGCGTGAAGTTGGCGGCACACATTTTGTTTTTTAAAAAATTGTATTTTGCAGGGCTAAACAAACGAAAATTTTGGCTAAACAAACGTAAACAAACAGTAAACAAACGAATGGCGCCATTTTCGTCGTGTTTGGTGATATGTGTGCCACCAGGTTCACGTGCATGTATTTTCCTACACACGCAGAATCCATTACCCAATAGGCAGGAACGTACTTCTGAGAAATAAGTCAGATAATCCTAGTACTTATGGTACCTCCTCCCGCACCCAAGTCGGAAAATGTCAAACAAAACGCCCGGCACCATTACCCAATAGGCATAGTACCATAAGTACTAGGATTTTCTGACTTATTTCCCAGTACGTTCCTGCCTATTGGGTAGTGAATTCTACGTGTGTAGGAAAATACCAAAAAATACTCTTTTTTTCGGGGTGCCGGGCGTTTTGTTTGACACTTTCCGACTTGGGTGCGGGGGGAGGTACCTTAAGTACTAGGATTTTCTGACTTATTTCTCAGTACGTTCCTGCCTATTGGGTAGTGGATTCTGCGTGTGTAGGAAAATACCAAAAAATACTTTTTTTTCGGGGTGCCGGGCGTTTTCTTTGACATTTTCCAACTTTGGTGCGTGGGGAGGTACCATAAGTACTAGGATTTTCCGACTTATTTCTCAGTACGTTCCTGCCTATTGGGTAGTGGATTCTGCGTGTGTACAAAAGTACCAAAAAATCTTTTTTTTTGCGGTGTGCCGGGCGTTTTTTTTTACATAAGTGCGGGGGGAGGTACCATAAATACTGGGATTTTTCTCTTTCTGTTGATGGGGTAGCCTGTCGCTGATGTAATTGAATCATTATGGGTCATAAAAAATGGGAAATACGGCGGTAATTTCCGTAACGCGGAGTAGGCGAGGTATGATTGGAGGGGGGTCGAGGAAACACATGTACAACTCCCCTTAAATCCGATTTTGTATTCATCTGGCTAAACTGAATTCCAGCTCTCTACCAAGTCTTAACTTTTTGAGGGCTGGAATCAAAATAAAAATAAAATGAATAAATAAAATAAAATAAAAATAAAAAAAATGGACGGGTGTCCTGCCCATAACGCGAGAATAATCACAGAATGGATGGCTGAAAATTTTGAAGATCGGTGGATTGGCGCCATGGTCCCGTCACGTGGCCAGCGAGGAGCCCGGATTTAACGCCACCAGATTTTTACGTTTGGGGAACGCTGAAATCCATGGCTTACAGCGTGGATATAACGGATGAAGAGCAACTTGTCCAAAGGATTCAAGAGTGCTGCACAAGCATGAGCGCAAGGCAACAAGAAATAGAAAGAGCAACAAGTAATGTCTCAAGAAGAAATTGTCAATTTTATGAGGAAATTGTCAATTTCATGAGAAAATTGTCGATTTGATGAGGAAATATCCAATTTCCAGACGGAAATCGTGAATTTTATCAGGAAGTTATATGTTTTGTGAGGAAATTGTCACTTTTATGAGGAAATTGTCAAGTTCATGAGGAGATTGTCAATATGATGAACAGCTAATCTCGGAAAATTTGTTTGCCAGTAAACCAATTTCGCTGGTTGGCCTACTTCAGTGACTGATTGCGCCGATTTTTTGCACTAAGAACCGTTTTTAGCCGGTCTCACTCAATAAAAAAAGTAATTTCCTGGATTTCGCTCACTAAAAACCCCAATTTTTATGGTTACAATCGCAGTGGTAGGCGTGGGACATAATGCTTCCCCTCCGCAAATTGTTACTTTTATGAAGAACTAATACATTTTATGGGAAATTGTCTATTTTATGAAGAAATTGACAAATTCATGAGGAAATCGTCCAATTTATGAGAAAATTGTCAATTTTGCAATTAAATTATGTATTTTATGAGAAAATTGACAATTTTACACGGAAATCGTCAATTTCGTGAGGAAATTGTATGTTTTATGAGGAAATTGTCCATTTTGGAAATTGCCTATATTAAGAGGAAATTGACAATTTTATGGGTAAATTGTATATTTTATGAGGAAACTGTCAATTTTACGAGGAAATAATCAATTTCAAAGGGATATTGTCTACTTTATGAAATTGACAATTTGGTACGGAAATCGTCAATTATATGAAGAAATCGTCCATTTTGTGAGAAAGTTGTCAATTTTATGCGAAAATTGTATATTTTATGAGGAAATTGTCAATTTTACGAGGAAATCATCAATTTTGTTGGGATATTATCTATTTTACGACGAAATGGTCAGTTTTATGAGGAAATTGTCAATTTTATGTGGAATTGTTAGTAGGACGAAATTGTTATTTTCACGAGAAAATTTTCGTTTTTATTAGCAATTGACATTTTTATTGGCGCATTATCAATTTAATTAAAACTTTGTCAATTTGAAGCAGAAATTCTCAGTTTGGAACTGTAATTGTCAATTTCACGAAGAAATTAAAACTTATCCCCAAAGTGAGGAATTTTTGGTCCTTGGAACCAAAAAATTAAAAGTTATTAATTTCAACCATTTCTCGATAGGCAATTACCCTTTTGGTGATTATTGTTAATACAGTAATTGGTGATCGTTATTTTGGCTTTAAACTTGTTATTTTTAGTATGAATAGCCGATTGTACGCGGAAATGATCAATTTTAAGAGTAAATTGTCAATTTTATGATTAAATTGTCAAATTTATGAGGAAATTGTCAATTTTATGAGTAAATTGTCAATTTTATCAGTAAATTGTCGATTTTATGAGGATATTGTCAATTTTATGAGGAAATTATCAATTTTGTGTGGAAATTATTCCATGAGGAGACTGTCAATTTTATGAACAGCTAATCTCGGAACATTTGTTTGCCAGTAAAGCAATTTCTCTAGGTGGCCTACTTCAGTGACTTTTTGCGTCGGTTTTTCGCACTAACAACCGTTTTTAGCTGGTTTCACTCAATAAAAATGTAATTTCCATGATTTCACTCACTAAAAAACCCAATTTTGAGGGTCACAATTGCAGTGTTAGCCATGGGGCTTATAAGACCTTCCTCTGCATCACTGCGCTGAGTACACTTTATTCGGCGGGAGGCATATTTTTGCCAGACTAATAGTTCACGTTACATATTGAATGTTGAATGTTGTTTCTCCCCCCCCCCCCCACTTTTCCGGCGTTTGGGTTTCCTCAATTTTCCGATGTTTCAATTATCGGAGATTGAGAACTGTGTCTGTCTAGGAACGGTTTGACGTGTGGTATTGGTAGGTGCGAGGGCCGAATGGAGTCATAATGTGGCCCCCTCCTTAAGCTGACTCTGGATCCGCGCTTGGCCATCTCTTTCCCCCCACGACAACACAACAATACAGTGACTGAACCGCTGGAACTGACAATAGGCCCTATCTAGGCTGAGAGTTAGCGCGGTGCCGGCCTGCACAAGTCACACGAAAGTCACGAAATCATCCCCGACGTTTTAAAGAAATAAAATCTTGTCGCTAAGTTTCCTTACGAATAATTTAATGAGGAAAAATTATTACAAAATGAGCAAATCCGAAAACCGGCTTTACTTAAGGCCGGTCGAGGGTCCGGCCGGCATCCGGCCTCGGACTTCCAAAACCGGCCAGGCCGGTCGAAAACCGGTCATCTGGCAACCCTATGTGCGTCAGTAAATTAGGATGTCCCATATTTTTCAGACCTGAAACGAACTGTTGTCTAATAAGAGTGTTTTGTGTGGATTTTAGACAATGTTCACACTTGAAACTACATCTTTTTGCTAATATTTTTAAATCCTTCAAAAAACTAGTAACGGATTCACCTTCATGCTGAGTACGTCGCGAAAACTTGTGTTGTTCGGCGATAATGTTTCGACGTGGCTCCTCATGGTCTGCAACAATCTTCAACAACTCTTCAAACGATTTTTCTTTCGGTTCGTCAGGACTTATTTTAAAACAGTCGTCAGTAGTTTCTGGAATACCCCTATTCCCATGTAATGAATTAGGAGTTGCTTCTTTTTAGTAAAGTCGTCGTGAACTCCAGTCAAAGAGAAATAGTTATCCAGTCTCGCTATGAAAAACTCCCAAGACTCGCTCGACGGATCATACTTCTCTAGGGGTATATTTATGTGGCATCTAGTGGAGTTCTCGTCCATTGTCTCCAAATCTTCAAGTTGAGACTGCCTGCGACGTGGCATTCTTCTCCTCCTGTCGCCAGCTATTAATTTGTACGATAGGAAAGGAAAACGTACTTTATTGAAAACAAAATAATACTTCAAAAGTTTAAACGGTCATGTGTGTGAAACATAAAATAATGTAGTTAGAGGCAGGATGTAACAGGTATGTAATTGCATAGCGTGTATGTATTAAGGGGGAGTTGTACATGTGATTCCTCGACCCCCCTCCAATCTTACCTCGCCTACTCCGCGTTACGGAAATTACCGCCGTATTTCTCCACCAATCGTGAACTTCAAGGGCTCATTTAAATCTTCAGGAAAATCCGCACAAGCGTACGATCTTCCTTTTTCATATTTCATCCCTAAAATAACTGTAAAACGCACACAAACTTTTACCTTGAAAATTCACACTCTTTCGACGACTTATTTAGGAAAGCAAGATCGTACGCTTGTGCGGAATTTCCTGAAGATTTAAATGAGCCCTTGAAGTCCACGATTGGTACAGAAATACGGCGGTAATTTCCGTAACGCGGAGTAGGCGAGGTATGATTGGAGGGGGGTCGAGGAAACACATGTACAACTCCCCCTTAAATCCGATTTGTATTCATCTGGCTAAACTGAATTCCAGCTCTCTACCCAAGTCTTAACTTTTTGAGGGCTGGAATCAAAATAAAAATAAAATAATAAATAAATAAAAAATAAAAAAAATGGACGGGTGTCCTGCCCATAACGCGAGAATAATCACAGAATGGATGGCTGAAAATTTTGAAGATCGGTGGATTGGGCGCCATGGTCCCGTCACGTGGCCAGCGAGGAGCCCGGATTTAACGCCACCAGATTTTTACGTTTGGGGAACGCTGAAATCCATGGCTTACAGCGTGGATATAACGGATGAAGAGCAACTTGTCCAAAGGATTCAAGAGTGCTGCACAAGCATGAGCGCAAGGCAACAAGAAATAGAAAGAGCAACAAGTAATGTCTCAAGAAGAGCAGCTTTGTGCTTGGAGCACGGAAGGGGCCATTTCGAACAATTTATGTAGTTTTTAGTAACATTTTTTTTTGTATTTAATTTTTTTTTTTTTGTATTTTAAATACAATTGTTGGTCAGCGAACGTTTCACGCGCTGGGAAGAAGCCCATTATTGCCACATCAAAAAGTTGCCCCATGTGTGCCCAAAATTCCGTCAATTCACGGCTAAAGTTGAGGAAAAAAGCCTAATCGCGGATAAAATTGAGAAATAGACCCAGGGCCGTCTTTAGTGAAGTTGGGGCCCCGGGCCCGCGGGGATAACATCGGGCCCCTTCGTGGCCGCGACTTTTTTTCTTTAGCCGCGAACCATGGGCGGCGCAGCCGGGGGTGGGCAGTTTCAAGAGCCGAAAACGAAGACGTAGTGGGGCAGCTGCTTTCCCCCAGATAACACTACCAAAAAGTATACTAATCATACAGGGTCACCACAGGATTTCGTCAAGTTCCCTAATTCAAAACATTTTTAAGAAGATTTTGTCAGTCTGATGGCTCACGAACTAACCAATTTCTCGGATTTCACTCACTAAAAAAGACAACATCGCCAATTTCTGTAGCTGATAAAACGATATCACCGAGATTTCCACTCGCATTTGCCCAAACAAGCCGCTTTTTCTCAGAATCGTTTGCCCAAACTGAAGCCACCCTTCCACTTTTAGCCGAGAATTAGCGTTTTCTTCACAATTTTAATCTCGATTTAGCGATTTTCCCCAATTTTATTCGCGCATTGGCAGCTTTTTCAATTGTTTGCCTTGTTCGTTGGGAGGAGAGCGAACTTAAGTTAGAACAAGTATTGACAGTCCTGCAGACTAGCGCAATAACTTGTTCTAACTTCAGTTCGCTCTCCTCTATTGAATCCCTACGAAGAACGTGCTCTGACTTTCGTTTAAAGGACGTTTTCAAGCCTTTCCTTTAATTAAAATGGTGCAGTGCTGTGTTGTGGGTTACATTAATTCGTCTGATAAATATAAAGGCCTCCAATTTACGGTTTTCTCAATAAACCTTACGAAAAAGAGAGACCGGGTGAAGTGGATCCTGGCCGTCAACAGGAAAAGCCAGTTAGAGCAATTCAGTACTTTTCTACTGAGTAATTCTCAAAAATATGTCCCGGGTGGTTTTTGTGTACGTCAGTAAATTAGGATAAAGCGCCCCTCAGGGTTCGTCAGAGCTCCTCAAAGTGGCCAAAAATTAACTTTTCGCCTATAGTTCGTTATTTTCGTTCAATTTCATTATTCCACGCGGTGGGCTAGCGAGGTTCACTGGCACATATCGATGAGACTTTTCTTAGGGGTGGAACCCCTGAAGACGGCCCAACGTGTACAAAATCCACGGTGGTTAACATTTGGTTCTTGAAAGACTCTGACCCTTGAAAAATTTGTTCTATTTACGAGCCGAACCTGCAAAACTATTTTTGAATGCGCGGAATATTCGGTAGTATTTTAAAAGGGCAAGCCCAACCAGATAATGATTTTTAAATTAAAGAAAATCCCCCGCATGTTCGGGGGGGGAGGGGATGATGAAGAGCTTTCACTTGTTATCTTTTCGTTCTCAGGGCCTGCTAACATGCTTTCTCGTGGGAATTGTTTTTTTCGCCGCTCTGAGAATAAGGAACAGGAACAACGTGAATTGAAAGCCTACTTTATTCATTTATAAATCGTTCTTATCGTCATTTAATTGCTTCTAAATTCACACTTTTCTCGGTTTTAAACTTATGTTGAACCCGTCGGAACGCTTGAGAATAATATCCGCTTGAAGTTTCCATTTTAATTCATCGTCGCCTGGCATAATTTGAAAATTCCTTAGTACGGTGGCCAGAATGGTTTTAAGTTTGAGCATGGCATATTTGCGACCTTTTAAAAAAAATGGTTAAGTTTCCTTGCTTTGTTGGTATAAAGGGGGCAGTGGTGGTTGTGGAGTATTATTACGTCCGCAATACTAACCGACGCAGCTTCGTGGTCCAGCGCTGAACGGTATAAACGAGTAAAAGTGTCGTCCCGAAGCGACTTCAGGGAGAAAACGGTCTGGATCGAAAACATCCGGATTGGGGTAGATGTCGTCTCGTCTGTGGAGTTTATATGTTCCGACGATGACGGTGCAATTGGCCGGAATGGTCAAATTTGAGGACGCTGAGTTTTTTTTTTTTAGAGAGAGTTGGAAAAAAAAAAAAAATGGTCGATAAAGGAACGGTTAAGAGGGGGGGGGGGGAGTCGCACCGAGTTTGAGTTCGGATTTGATCTGTCGTGCCACGACGGGCACCGGTGGATAGAGACGGAGCGTTTCCATGAGGCAACGCTCTAAATATTTCATTTCAAGCGTGTCCTGGAAGGTGACATCACGGTCGGACTGTCCGAATATTTTAGTCAGCTCCTCGTAGCATTTAGCTTGAACGTCTTGGTGGGCTGCCATGATGCACAGAAAGAAACTGCTGGCAGCTGCCGTTGTATCGTGTCCCTGCAATATTTTCGGTTTTTAATTAAGCCCCAGCTCCCTCCCCACCCCACCCTTTTACACCAATGAATTTGTTTTTTAAAAAACCTCAAACATAATCGTATCAAGCTGCTCTTTCACTTCTCTATCGTTAATACTGTCGCCCTTATTAGCTCGCTCGATTATCGACTCCAAGAAAGCCGCTCTTTTCTTCTCCCCTATCAGACAATCGAATCAGCGAGTCTAATTTCGTTTTAACTGACGGATTGTTTTTTTTTTTTACCGATTTCATCATTGTCAATGTCGTCTTTAAGCCCTGAGGCTTGTCCATAGGAAAATGCGCTCGTCGTATCCTTTTCACTGAAGGTCTCCTCGTTAGCTTCTGCTGTGTCAACTCCTTGAACGCGAGTTTCCATATCGTCCAATTTTTTGTTTAGTACCTACAATTTTACTGGTAGAATTTGACTCAAATTTTAAGTTGAACTATTCTGAGACGGTGGGGCTACGTTTTTTGTTAGTCCGTGAATAACACTGAGAAGACGTTTCTGTTTTCCCCAATATTTCGTCAAATAGAAGGTGAAATCGGGCATTAACCACACTTTAGTTTGCCTTGAGTGAATGACGTCGCACAATCTTCGGGAGACAGTCAATTTAAATAAGAAATTTAGCAATAATAAGGTTGGCGTAGAGAGCAGGGGGGGGGGTGCACTTACTTCATAACGGCCATCGCGTAATCGTAATACGCCCTGTCCTTAGTGTCCGTCCTGACACCCATAACGGTGCCTTTTCAACATAATTATGCGTTATTTTTGAGGATTAATCCTTTTATAAAAAAAAACCTCACTTATTAAGGTTTCGACAGTCAGTTCGCTCATATGGTCGTGAACGTCAAACATTTTTCCCGACTCCCCTTTCAGCCTTTCGACGGCGGCTCGGGCGTTTTGATTGAATCGCCCCATGAACTGCTTTAAGACGCTCAAATGAAACGTCGGGGCTATGATGCGACGATGCGATCGCCATTTGTCACCTTATAAGTTTGACGCGCGTGTTATGGGTAGAACCACTGTGGGGTGGGGTGGGTGCTCCTATACCTGTACTGACGAGAAGACCATTGCCCAACCATGGTCGAAGGTAGTCATATTCAATGGATTTGTCAATATGTTGGTCACTGCTTAAAATTAGCTGGAAATTTCAAGAGAGAGAGAGAGAGAAAAAAAAAAAAAACTTGAGCAGGAATAAGTGATGGAGTGCACAGGGGGGGGGGGTGGCAATGCGGACCTCGATGTCTGCGGGATTGACCAGAAATACCACGAGACGATTTCCTATCCATAGCCGGCCTACGTCTTTATAAACTTTTCCGTGAGCTACAATTGTCTCAAAAATACCTGCGGGAGTATTAACAAAACAGAATAAAACATAAAAAAACAAAAAACGATCATCTCACTGTTATTCGATCCCATAAAGTCGATGGCGTTGCCAATCAACGGCCAACCCGCGGGTCCAGGAAGCAAGGCCGCCAATTTCGCCGCCCGTGAATTCCTTCGCCCTTTGAATAGCCACTGGCAAGTCGCCACAACCGCCAGGAACAGCGTTAAAACGACCAGCGGATCTGTGGTGGCGACCTGCTGTTGTTGTTGGCCGCTGTCAACAATAACAACAGGGGGTGAAATAGGAGGAGACTCCGTCACAACGTCCATAACTGTTCGACATTAACTGAAATTAAAATTAGTTTTCCTCCTGGGAATTATATTTTGTCTCCCACTCTAATAATTTTTTTTTTTTGGAGGGTTTCCTTCTAAACTTGTTTTTCTGACGATAATCATCACTTTTGTTCCAATTAGACATTATAAACGTCAAACCTTACTGAGCGGCCTTATGGAAAGTCTGAAAGACGCTCCTGGTGTTGGGTGCTTAGGGCCCCCTTTGTAAAATGCCTCTAAGATAGTACGAAAATAGAAATACGTATTTTCACACAAAAACGACATCTTTGTCCAACCCCCAGAATTATTGAAATTAAAAATAAGTTCGTTGTTTACAACAACGAAATTTTCAATAAAATGGGAGCTCGAGGTTTCTAAACAGGGAAATTATTACCATGAAATCAGCGCTTTATATCACCCATTTCACCCCCCTCCCTCACCACCGCAACTCACAGCACCTTCAGCCATTTTAAGAATAGCGCTTACCTAATAAATAAACGATTTTTACAAAGCATAATCGTTAGTAGCCGACTCATTCGCCCATTTGAATTCATTTAAAGAATTCGCCCCTGTTTACGCGTAAAATAATTTTATATTTGACGGGAAAAATTGGAGCTCTATAAAAAAGAGAATTTATCGCGGAGCGCTTCTAATATAAGCTTTCAAATAAGAATGTTTCATCATTGGAATTTCAGCTATGAAGCCACCACGTGAAATGCAATTTTAGCGATAATAACGAAAGCAATAAATGCGGTTGGCCTGAAGATAGAATGCCGCGCTCGTTGTTGTTTCAAATTGACTATGGCTTTTGTTGTATGATGAGTGCAGTAAGGGGACGGGGGGAGGGATATGGGGGTTTGGTGTATGAAGTACGAGCCGCCCACGGCTCAGTGGGAGGGGGGGGATGCCTAAATTGGTGTGATGAACTATTAGGTGATGTCCCTAAATGAAACAATTCGATCGAGGGGATTTAGGAAAAGCTCATTAGTGACGTTTCCAAGAGTCCTCAAAATCCTAACATTTCTTGGGAACTCCGCCACTCCCCCTCCCCCCACTGACCTGGAAGTCGATGAGAGTTACCTCGCTCATTTCATTATGATTATTAGAACTCTATGAATAGGTATTTCAAATTCCCATTGGTGTTGTTCTCAGTGGAGTGTAAATTAGACGGGGAGGAGGCCAAGTAGATCTATGGAAAGGTTTAAAAGATCTAAGGTGGGAGAGGGTCATCATTGTCGTGGAAGTTGATTAGGTAACGTTTTAAAAATAGTTTTCCTGTTATTTCGCGATAAATAAATGAGACGGAAATAATTTAAGTATTTTCGTTGTCGGGGAAGCTGTGAAAATTCGGATGTTTTTTTTTTCATGGCTCACACGTCTCAGAAATTGCAGAACTTGGGAAACTTAATTTGAGAAAACTTGCAAAAAAAAAAAAAAAAAAAAAAAATGGAACAATAGGCGAGACGAGAAGCCCATCGAAGCTATACGTCAAAGAAGAACGAGACGAGGTTTTTCGGGAAGAGTGCATTGTTTGTGTGACGGATGAGGGGGGGGGGAGTTGAAAAGTAGACGACACACAACAATGCATTGGTGGAGGGAGAGGGGGAGGGGCAGAAAAATTGCTTTGTCAAAGGCATAATCAAAACCCAATAGTAGCGAAATTCCGTCGCATACCACCAAAAATTATTTTATGAAGCACCCCCGTCCCCCGCCATCATTTTCTTATTTTCCTCTTCTTCCCATTTAACCGTGGTCTATAAAATAAAATATTTAAAACGAATTGGAAGCGACCATCCCCCGTCCTCTACACATTCTCCTTCACAGTGAAAAAATTAGTATGACGAACCGAAATGGGTGGGGGCGGGGGAGAAGTAAGCCAAATAGTTCAAGTAGACCAAACAAGGACAAGTAGAAAGGCTATTGTTTTCCAACTGGGATCGATGAATAACACGAGGCTTGTTTAACAATCAGTTCTTTTTTATTCTTCGTTGTATCGTTCTATAAAGTGGCTATTGGTGAAAAGGGTGGAGGGGATTTACACTGTCAGCCGTATTTGAGAGTTTTTTTCTTCTTCCATCCTTGTTAATTAGAAGGCTTTAGTAATTTGATGATGGGGACACTTATGGGGGGGGGGATTTGAGGAGAGGGGTTGAATTGGTGTTCAAAATTCCCCTGTAAATACGGAAACTACCCATCCGTCGGTGGAATAATAATTATAAGCCCCTTAGGAGCATATAGAGCCCCGTGATGAGTATGAGGATTGGGGAGTTGATTGGTGAACATTTAAAAACTTTCCAGACAGACGAAAAAAGAAGGTCTACTGCAGAGAGAGGGGTGGGGGAGAGAAATTTCTTGGTGCTCAACGCGTGAGGAATCGGGAGAGAAAAAAAAAACGCGTTCTTCGAGCCTCGACCGCCGTTTCACACGTCCCCCTTCGAGACGCCACCCGCCCCACTGGGTCTGCCCCTGTGTGAAATCTCTTCGTGTGTTCGTGCCGGACGGCGTGGGATGGTTAGTCCATGTGCTACGCCAGTTTGGGAATATTCGCGCTAAGGGATCGAACACTATAAGGCTGTTTATAAAACGGTGAATACAAAGGGGGGGGGGGGCTCGCGGAAGGCGGCAAATTTTTTATTTTTGTTTTGTTTTGATTGTTTACAGTTGGGGGCGGCGAGGATTTCCAACGGCAAAGAAAAATTCAAATTTCGTCGTGAAGAAGAACAAACAAGCGAGTATGTTGCGTTTAGAATCACTAATATAGGGTAGAAGTACTGTTGCTGGTAAACCCGTTTCTGGTAGTATACTAATCACCAAAAAAGTCTCTAATAGAAGCATAAAACTAAGAAAATGAAAGATAAAGAAGGAACAACATTATGCCCCGAGTAAAAAAAGGTCCAAAACTCGCCTTCAAACTGCTTGGTTGCGGCGTTTTGTTTGTAAAATAAGAAAATGGGGAGAAAATTAACGTATTATAAATACGAAGACAGAATAATTTTAAAAAATCGTGAAACAAACAAGGCCACCCCCTCCCACTACCGTTCATCAGTATTCATTTCACAGAACTTATCAGATTCATCGTGTGTCCAGTGGCGGAACAACGCCTGTCGGGGCCCGGGGCGGAAATCTCTTGGAGGCCCGAACTAGGAATATAATTTTTAGTAGCGTTAGAGAACTTATTTTTCCAAATTTTAGCCACGAAATTGCCTCAGAAAATTTCGTGTTTTTCTCTATTTATTACCCACGAATTAGCGCTTTTTCACAGTTTATTTGCCCGCTTGAATTAGCACTTTTTCTTAATTTTATTCCCAAAGTTGCCCCATGAATCACCGAGTTGGCGTTTTATCAATATCAGCTGTGAATTAGCGTTTTTCTCCCATTTTTAGCAGCACATTAGCACATTTTCTCATTTTTAGCTGTGAATCGGTGCTTATGAATTATAGCCATGAATTTTCCTCAAGAATCCGCAAATTAGAGGTAGCGTTTGAGTGCTCTGTCCAATTTTCGTGTTTCAAAAATCGTGTTTTTCTAAATTTTTCCCATGAATTAACTTTTTAGTTTTAGCCACTTGAATCAGTGATTTTTCTCAATTTTGTTCCCGAAGTTATACCCAAGAATCAGCTGCAAGTTGGCGTTTTCTCAAATTTCAGCTATGAATTAGCCTTTTACCCTCAATTTTTAGCAGTGAATGAGCTTATTTGCACATTTCTTAATTTTTGCTGCTAGTTTTATAGCATTTTTTTCTGGATTTTATCCGTAAAATTGGAATTTTTCATACCTTTAAGGGCCCCATACACTGTTAGTTTAACTGAAGGCAATCGTGAGGCCGTCGATCGGGGTTACCCGCACATTTATCAGTTAATCTTCAGATGGCCTTCAGGCCATGGACTGCAGTCCGTGAAAACTGAAGGTGTGTGGCCGTAGGACGGGCTAGGACTGACAGTGTACGTTGCCCGTCGATTTTGGCCTGACGTTCGCCTCTTGAGGCGACGGCCTGCAGGCAATCGCATAGTGTATGGGGCGCTTTAGTTATGAATTAAAGTTTTCCTCCAGTTTTAGACGCGAATTCGCGTTTTTTTTCTATTTCACGCCGTGAATCAGCGCTTTTTCTCAATTTTAGTCCCAGCCCCGGCAATCTGTGAGTTGGCGTTTTCTCTGAATTCGCGCTTTTTCTCAATTTTTAAAGCTGCCAAATTGTTAACACTTTATCATAATAGCGATTTTTCTCTAATATTTAGACTCGAATTTGCGTTGTTCTCTTTTTTATCCGTCAATTAGCGTTTTTTCTCAGTTTTAGCCGCGTGAATAATTAGCGCTTTTTCTCAATTTCAGCCCCGAAGTTGCCCCCAAGAATCGGCGAGTTGGCGTTTTCTTATTTTCAGCTGTGGATTGCATTAGCGTTTTTTTCACAATTTTATCAGTAAATTAGCACATTTTCCTAATTTTAGCTGCGATTTTTAGCGGTTTTTCTCGATTTTATCCGTGAAATCGTAATTTTTCATATCTGAAAAAAAATGAAAGTTGAGTTTTCCTCAACATTTATTTAGACGCGAATTCCCCCCCCCCCCCTGAAGCCCCAATGTTGCGCCGAGAATTCATGAGTTAGCGTTTCCCCCTTTAAGCTGTTAATTTGCGCTTTTTCTCAATTTTTAAAGCTGCTAAATTGTAGCATTTTATCATAATTTTAGCTGTGAATTAGCGTAAATCTTGTTTTTTAAGACGCGAATTCGCGTTTTTCTTTTTTTCGTCCTTGAATTAGCACTTTTGTCAGTTTTAGCTGCGTGAATTAGCGCTTTTTCCTAATTTCAGTCCCGATTTGGCCCCAAAAGTTCGTGATTTTGCGTTGTCTCAATGTCAGCTGTGAATTAGCGCTTTTATCTATGCCAACAGTCATAAATTTCAGCAATTTTTCTCAATTTCAACCGTGAATCAGCGTTTTTCTCCATTTTCACAAGCGAGTTTAGTCATTCGTTCTCATCTTATCTACTTAAAAATCCCGAATTTTTTTTATCTTTAAGCTATTCAGGGGCCCCATCTAAAGGGGGGCCCGGGGGCGGTCCGCCCCCCTCGCCCCTGCCACGTTACGCTAGAGCGTGTGTCTATCAAAGCGAACACCAGTCTATTGACACTGTGACACGGTTTGAAAGAATAATTTCCTTTAAATTTTTAATATTTGTGACGGTGGAGAGGGGAAGAAGAAAAACGTCCATCCGTGGCATTGCGTCGCCAAGCGAGACTTTCGTCTTCCTTGGACTTCACGCGACATATTTCGGTTATAGCGCGGCCGAGGGGAAATTCAGGGCAAAAATGGTGCCATCGCAAGCTGTTGAGACCCTGTCTATTTAGTAATTTTCACTACTTTTTTGGTAATTTATACTATTTTCGCCAAAATGAACAAATTTCGGGGTCATTTTTCCCAAGAGCAAGAGCCGGTACCCAAAAAAAAAACGGAGATAAAGCGAAAATTGTGGAAGGAGAAAGATTTGGCGTGACTATTTCCCACAAAATTACCTAGTAATCGAAAGCCAGTTGTTTCTTGAAATGAAAAATGCGAATACGACCTTTGTTTTGAGGAAAAATTATTTCTCAGGCATGTTTTCCCCGTAGCGGAATGCTTTTTTTGGTCTTAACTTTAATTTTTTAATTAATTTGACCGAAAATCACGAACATGGAAGTATCGTGGGGTCATTGGCGTAGGTAGGAATTTGTCCTAGGGGGGGGAGGGATCAGATTTAAATCTCGTTACAGGGATGGCAGGGGGTAATTTCGCCCTAAAGTCTCTGTATAAACAAGAAATATAATTTTACTTTGCCTTTTCCTTATTTTAGCCACGAATCACCGCTATTTCATCTTTTCTAAACACCAATTAGCGCTTACGACCAGTTTAAGCCGAGAATTTCTCAATTTTAGCCATGAATGAGTGCTTTTTGTCAACTTTACCTGCGGATTAGCTATTTTCTCAATTTCGGCCGCGTGTATCGTTCTTCTTAATTTCAGCCGCGGATTAGTGGTTTTAACCCCTCCTACACCATAGCTATTGAATTTGCGCATTTTCCCAACGTTAGCAGCAAATTTTAGCGTTTTCCTCAGTTTTATTAGCAGCAAATTAGCAATTTTTTCAATTTTTTTTAGCTGGGGATTAGCACTTTTTTCAATTTTAGCTAAACATTACGTTTTTCTTAAGTGACATCCTCATAAATAAGCCTCGAAATAGAGGGCTTTTCACAAATTAGGATTTCTTTGGTTCACCATGCGCAATTTTTCTCAGTTTTACCCGAGAATTAGCGGATTTTTCACCCATTGTCATAAATTGCCGCCTCAGAAGTTGCCTTCAGAAAACTCAGTTGTTGCCATCAGAAGCCGCGAATGGCGTATGATTCAGTTTTGACGCAAATTAGAATTTTTTTCAATTTGAGCGAATTAGAGTTTTTCTCAATTTCAGCTGTAAATTGGCGGTTTTTTCCATTTTTAGCCGTAAATTAGCACTTTTTCTCAATTTAGCCTCAAAATACCCTTTAAAATCTCTTAATTTTGGCCAGACTAATTTTTTATTTTCTAAATATTACCCGCAAATTAGCGGGTTTTTCACATTTCAGCACCGTATTAGCAATTTTATGTTACTTTTATGTATAGATTATTGCTCCTTCTTAGTTTTAGCCCGTGAATCAGCGTTGTTTTTACTTATAGCCATGCAGGATTTTCCAGTTTTTTGAATTTTAGTTTCAAAGTTGCCATCAGAAGGCGCGTATTTTATTTAGAAATTTCAAATTTCACCACACTTTATCCGAGAATTATTGATGTTCCTCAATTTTAGCAGCGAATTTGCGCTTTTTCTAAATTTTAGCAGCGTAGTAGCGTTCCCAACCCTTGCATTAACCGAATTGTCTCGATTTTTGCCAAGAATTGGTGTTTTCCTCTAATTAAGCTGCAAATTAGGAGTTTTTTTCCATTTTTGCAGAGAATTATCACTTCTTCTCAATATGAACCGAAAATTAGCGTTTTTCTTAATTGTAGCCGGGCTAATTAATGATTTTTTCTAGTTGATTTTCTTCATTTGTATCCGCGAATTAACGTTTTTCCTCGATTTTATACCCGCACATTGCAAATTTCACCTGGAAGCGTCTTTTTTGGTCAATATTATACGTGTTATCTCAATTTTAACCGCGGGGTTGGTCCAAAAACAACCCTTTTGCGTTGGTTTCCACAATTTATTCATAGAATGGCAACCATGCAACGCGAATCAGCGATTTTTTCTCAATTTTAGTCTGGAAGTTACATTGCGAGACCATGAATCAGCGCTTTTTCGCAGTTTTAGACACGAATATTAAAGGTTTTTTCAATTTTACCTAGTAGAGAGTCACACTGAGTGGTCATTTTTGTCGAATAATAGCAAATTAAGTAAAAACGAGGAAATTCGGTGTAGTAAATGCACTCTATTTGACAGCCAGCTGCTGGGGCGACAATTTTTGATACTTTGGTGAGGTTTTCATGACGTTTATCATGTTGAAATTCGCTAGGATTGTTTGAATTTTGCAGGTCAAAACAAGCAATTTTGAAGAGAAATTGTTTTTTTGCTGCAAAATTGCCAATTAATTAAACAAACGCTCATGAGTAATTTTGAATGGGTCACGTTGGAGAAGTTTCTCTGATCCATGGAAAGTCGATAGGCGCTGTTGATCAACAGTGGGAGAGAACTTATTTTTTCTTTTGATTTGGATCACTGCTTCCGCACCTACGGCCTATTATTCATTATCTAGTCAGATTTAGTATGGTCAGGTGGGGGGGTTGAATTTTGAGGCGACAAAAAATAGTTATTTACAGCTTACAGGGTCTGTCAGGGTGGCAGAGTGTTTTTCCCGAATCCATCGCCAAAAATTTACAGAAAGTCTGCTACAAAGCGAGTTACTCGCATTTAGTTAGGGGCGTAAAATCGCCCATTCGCGAATGAAAAAGGGAATAGGATGCTGAATGGCCGCAAAATTAGCACAAAACGCTATTTCACAGCTGAAATTGGGAAAAATCGCTAATTTGCAATTTGCAGATTTTTTTTTTTTCATCTGATCAACAACTACTTTATTGTTCTACTTGATGTTTTTAACGACACGATCAAGTAGAACAATAAAGTAGTTGTTGATCAGATGAAAAAAAAAAGAAAAAAAAAATTGCAGATAAAAAGTTGTGGAAAAACGTTAATTCGCGGATACAAAATGAAGAAAATCACTAATTCGTGGCAAAAATTGAAAAAATCACCAATTAGCACAGCCAAAATTAAGAAAAACGTTGATTTTCAGTTCAAATTGGGGAAAAGTGCTAATTCTCAGTTAAAAATGGAAAAAAAAATGCTAATTTGCAGCTTAAATTGAGTCAAACGCCAATTCTTGGCAAAAATTGACAAAACTCGGTAGGTAATACACGGGTTGGAAACGCTATCACGCTGCTAAAATTTAGAAAAAGCGAAAATTCGCTGCTAAAATTGAGAAACATCAATAATTCTCGGATAAAGTGTGGTGAAATTTGAAATTTCTAAATAAAATACGCGCCTTCTGAAGGCAACTTTGTGACTAAAATTCAAAAAAACTGGAAATTCCTGCATGGCTATAAGTAAAAACAACGCTGATTCACGGGCTAAAACTAAGAAGGAGCAATAATCTATACATAAAAGTAACATAAAATTGCTAATACGGTGCTGAAATGTGAAAAATCCGCTAATTTGCGAGTAATATTTAGAAAATAAAAATTTAGTCTGGCCAAAATTAAGAGATTTTAAAGGTTATTTTGAGGCTAAATTGAGAAAAAGTGCTAATTTACGGCTTAAAATGGAAAAAACCGCCAATTTACAGCTGAAATTGAGAAAAACTCTAATTCGCTCAAATCGAATAATTTCGCCATTCTACGAATATAATTGTGGAAAACAACGCAAAAGTGTTGTATTTGGGTAAACTCCGCGGTTAAAGTTGAGAAAACACGCTATGATATTGACGAATAAAAGACGCTTTCAGGTTAAAATTGGACAAAAATGGCAAATTCACCACTGAAATAGCGTAAAATAACCCATTCGAGTATGAAAAAGGGAATAAGATGCTGATAATGGCCGCAAAATTAGCACAAAGCGCTATTTCACAGCTGAAATTGGGGAAAATCGCAAATTTGCAATCTGCAGATATAAAGTTGTGGAAAAACGTTAATTCGCGGATACAAAATGAAGAAAATCACTAATTCGTGGCAAAAATTGAAAAAATCACCAATTAGCACAGCCAAAATTAAGAAAAACGTTGATTTTCAGTTCAAATTGGGGAAAAGTGCTAATTCTCAGTTAAAAATGGAAAAAAAAATGCTAATTTGCAGCTTAAATTGAGTCAAACGCCAATTCTTGGCAAAAATTGACAAAACTCGGTAGGTAATGCACGGGTTTGAAACGCTACCACGCTGCTAAAATTTAGAAAAAGCGAAAATTCGCTGCTAAAATTGAGAAACATCACTAATTCTCGAATAAAGTGTCGTGAAATTTATAATTTAAAAATGATGATTTTTTGACAGAAATGTATGGATAGATGTAAATTTTTTGGTTTGAAAAAGGTTTGAACGAAAAATTTACATTTGTAATTTAAATTCGCACCTTCTGAAGGCATTTTGGTGACTAAAATTCAGAAAAATGGCTAATTCATGCGTGGCTGTAGTATAATGTTTAAAAATACGCTAATTCACGGCTAGAACTGCCGTGAAGCAATAATCTATACCTATAAAAGTTATATGAAATTGCAAATGCGGTGGTAAAATGAGAAAAACCAAATCAGCCTGGTCAAAATTAAGAGAAAGTTTAATTTTAAACCCTAAAAATTGAGAAAATTGCTAATTCGCGGCTAAAAATGGAAAAACTCGCCAATTTACAGCTAAAATTGCGCCAGACGCCAATTTGTGACTGAAGTTGAGAAAATTCGCTAATTCACAGGTTTGAAACGCTACGACGCGTCGCCGCTACAATTTAAAAAAAGTTCTAATTCGCGGTTGAAATTGATAAAAATTCCAATTTGCGCCAGAAACTGAATATACGCCAATTTGCGGATTCTGAAGGCAACTTTTCCGCTAATTCGCGAGTAAACTGAGAAAAATCGCTCATGCATTGCGTATGGTGAACCAAAAAAAATCCTAATTCGTGAAAATTCCCCCTATTTTGCGGCTAATATTGAGGAAAACACTTAAGAAAAACGTTAATTTCCTGCTAAAACTGAGAAAAGTGCTAACCCCCAAGTAAAAAAAATTAAAAAATCGGTAATATGCTACTAAAATTGAGGAAAACGCCAAAACTCGTGGATAATTAAGAAACATCGCTCACGGGATATAAACGATACTTTGCTGCTAAAGTTGAGAAAATGCGCAAATTCATGGCTATGGGAGTGGGTGGGGAAAAACCGCTAATCTGCGGCTGAAATTGAGAAAAGCTAATTTGCGGGTAGAGCTCATTTGCAAAGCTAATTTGCGGTAGAGTCCAAAAATCGCCTTTAAGTGAGAGATTGAGGCTATGATGAGGCCAGCAAGATGTCCAGATTCAAGAGTGTGCTGATGGCTGGGTGGAATGATGACTAAAATGTGAAATTACCCCCCTCCCCTCACCTTGACGATATTTCAATCTAATCCCCCCCCCCCCAAGGACAAATTCCTACCTACGCCACTGGCATTGTCATCGTGCGGCTGAAATTGAGAAAAGCGCTAATTTGCGGGTAGAGTCCAAAAATCGCCTTTAAGTGAGAGATTGAGGCTATGATGAGGCAAGCAAGATGTCCAGATTCAAGAGTGAGTTGGCTGGGTGGAATGATGACTAAAATGTGAACTACCCCCCTCTTTCAATCTGATCCCCCCCCCATGACAAATTCCTACCTACGCCTCTGCATCCTCGTCTGTCTTGAAACATCACCCCAAAATTTTTTGACCTTAACCTATAATAAGTAAGGGCTTCGTAAAGGTGGGTTTTCTGAATACGGCCCTATAGTATTTTTGGTTGCTTTCCCGCTGTTTTCACGCTTTTTCCAAACTTTTTGCAGCGCACTTGGCTTTGGAACAGCACTTGTGCTGTGCATTCGTCAACTTCAGTAACCTATCGATCGGTGATGAAAAAATCTGTATTTTTTCATCTTCAAGCTCTATTCACTCCATTATCAATCACTCCAACCACTAAAACTGGATTTTTGGACAAAAACATTTTAGCCTCAGAAATCCGTAAATTTCCACCAGCTCTTTCGTTTGGCTCTCAAAGGATCGCGCGCCAATGTACGAAGGAAAGAGCCGTTCGAGCAGGTTACCTAGCCCTGTGACAGTCCGACAGTGGAGTTAAGAGTTATCACTGCAGGGACACTGTCAACTTTGACGATATTAAAAACTATTTATTTGGGCTAAAAATGTAGTTTTCCAAGAAGAATTTCCATCGAGGGCGTTTCCAGGTATGAACCCACTTAATGTGTCACCCCTTCAATCCGTTGTTTACATCTTAAAACAATGAGAAAGGCTGCCCCATACGGTTTGGGGGGCGAGGAAGGGCGTTGCGAAATATAAACATTAATAATTATTGCAGACTTGCTTTTTTCAATCGAAAAATAGTGGCAAGGTTGTCTGATATTTTGTCTAATTTTTGTTCTGTTTCATTTGATGACAGGGCGGGATGGTGCTTCGCAGTCCATTGGAAGTGCCGTCCATGACGGTAAGATATATATATACATATTATCAAGAAATTTTGTATATTTTGCGTTTTTTCTCTCGCCTCATTCTAAAAATGTTCTGCTCTTATTTCTTTGCCTCTCAGATCTATCGGGTCGAGTGAAGGGATGCGAGGTACGAACAGTTTTTATTGTGTTTCTCTGGATGTTACCGTGGAAGTTTGTTAAGGCCCGTTCACAAGCTCTATGTTTACGTTCTGTGGAGTCTATGCAACCAAAAAAATTTATTCCCTCGAAAAATGGAGCATTTTTATAGGTTGTATAGACACCACACAACGCAAACATAGAGCTTGTGAACGGGCCTTAAAGCTTGAGCATTGAAAAGTGGGACTTTGTTGCTAAAATAACTCGATTAACGAGGTAAAAATGTTTCGTTTTTAAAGTAAAATCCAGCGTAGAAGCACAATGACCGGTGTAAATGTCTTGGAAGGGAGTTCAGATCCATTGTCAAGAGCTAAGAAATGTAAGTCTCTCCTCGTTTTGGTTGTTTTAGCGATAGAAAGTAGTTAGGAGGCCATTTGTTTTGAATTTCAAAGCGCACAGTTTTTTTTTTTTTAAATAGTTTTTTTGTCATTTCGTTTCACCGTTTACTCCACTCGTTTTACCAAAGGAGGCTCCAGACGTAACGCTCTTACTTTGAAATCCAGAGAAGCACTAGCGTACCGTGGTAGGGGCGAGGGGGGCGGACCGCCCCGGGCCCCCGAGAAGCTTAAATGCAGAAAAATTCGGATTTTTAGGTTCAGTCCTGTAAAAACGTTGGACTATGATTTTTTTTTTTTTCGAATTTCAATCTATATCCGACCTGGAGAATATAACGTTACAAGTGATATCAGCATAGAGTGTGGGCTGACTATTCGAGAGCCCCCGAGAGTGCTATTCTGGTAGCTCAAATACATCAGAAATATGCGCCTCCTTGAGGGAAATCCACGGCTAAAATAGAGAAAATACACCGCCCCCACTCCAAAGTTTCGTTAGGTCCTTAAGCGCTCTAATGTACTGGGGGCCTATTCTCTAACAACAAGCAATATTTTTTTCGCCAGCCATGTGTTTATTTCATTCATTTGTTTGAAGAAAATCAATGAAATAAACATATGACTTCGAAAAAGCTATTGCTTCGGAGTTAGAGAATAAGCCCCCTGATCCGCAATTTGCAACGCGCTAATATTCGTGGCCATAACTGCGAAAAAGCGCTGGTTCCGTGGTCTCACGATGCAAGTTCCAGACCGAAATTGAGAAAAAATCGTCGATTCGACGACCATTCCACGGTTAAAATGTAGACATCAATGCAAAAATGTTGTTTCTGGGCCAAGCCCGTGGCTACGATTGAGAATGAGAACACACGCTACTAATTCAAGGCTGTACAAGTAAACAAAAATCGTGGCAATTATTGCCAAAAACAA
Source organism: Corythucha ciliata (assembly GCA_038030265.1). Lineage (NCBI taxonomy): Eukaryota > Metazoa > Arthropoda > Insecta > Hemiptera > Tingidae > Corythucha > Corythucha ciliata. Next base: position 7,453,104 of record CM075937.1, on the reverse strand, counting down.
CGCTAATTCGAGTTTAAATTGGACTGGGATTGGAAAATCGTCTATTAATAATAAAAAAAAAGAGAATAGATAATGTGCTAATTCGCTGCAAAATTATCAGAAAACGCTATTTCACAGCTGAAATGAAGAAAAATCACTAATTCGCGGCTGAAATTGAGAAAACGAAAATCTGTATAGCTTCTGAAAGAATCGAGGCTCAAACTGAGAAACAGCGCTAATCCGTAGACGAACTTGCTCACACGGAGCTAAAACCTAAAAAAAAACAACGCTGCTAGAATTGACAATAATATTAATTAGCGCGGCCAACATTAAGAAAAACACTAATTTTCAACTCAAACTGAGAAAAAAGTGCCAATTCGCTGCTAACAATGAAAAAATGGCTAATCTGCAGCTGAAAATGAGGAAAACGCCAAATCGTGGCTAAAATGGAGGAAAATCGCCAATACAAACGAAAGAATCCCTACTGCACTGCTAAAATCGAAGAAAAGCGCTAACCCGTGGCCAAAATTGGTTAAAGTCACTAAATCTTGAAAAATTGACAAAACGCAAATGCGTAGCTTCTGTTCGAGGTTAAAACTAAACAATAAACGCTAACCCATAGCAAAAATTGAAGGAAAAATGCCAACTATAATCAGCCTGTCATAAATAAATAAGAACTCTCGTTTTCAGCTCAAATTGGGGAAAAGTGTTATTCCCGGCTAAAAATTGAGGAAATCACCAATTCGTGGCTAAAATTAAGGTAATTCGCGAATTCACAGGTTAGAAAAGCTTCAAAGCAGCTAAAATTGAAAAAAAGAAAAACAAAAACGCGAATTCTCGGCTAAAATCAAGGACAATAATCGCGGATAAAGTGTGTTGGAATTTCTAATTCTGCCTTCTGACGACAACTTTGTGGCTAAAATTGAGATAAATGGCAAAAACATGGCTATAAGTAAAAGAAAAAACACTGATTCACGGCTAGAAGTGAGATGAAGCCCCATTCTACATATTGTTAAAATTGAAAAAAAAAAATACTAATGCGGTGCCAAAATGTAAAATTTGCGGCTAACATCGAGAAAATCAGTAATTATTCTGGCTAGAATAAAGAGAAAAGTTAATTTTCAGCCTAAATTGAAACAAAAAGTGCTAATTCACTGTCAAAAATGGAAGAATTGCCGATTTGCAGTAAAAATATCGGAAAACGCCAATTCGTTGCTAAAATTAACAAAATTCGCTAATACACGGGCTAGAAATAGCTATTGCACTGCTGAAATTACGAAAAAGCGCTAATTCACGGCTAAAATTGAAACAAATTTCAATTTGCGTCAAAAACTGGAAATACGGTAATTTGCGGCTTCCTCGGGCAACTTTGAGGCTAAAATTGAGAAAAAGCGCTAATTTATGACTATGAGTGAAAAACTCGCAAATTCGCGGCTAAAACTGAGACGAAATCGCTATTCCGCAGCGTATGGTTATGGTGAACTAAAAAAAATGCTAATTTGTGGTAAACATTTCGAGAAAACTGGTATTTTACGGTTAATATTGAGTGATTTTCAGCTCATACTGAGTAAAGCGCCAGAAAGAATAGCTAATTTGCAGCTAAAATTGTGGAAAACGCCAACTCGAGGAAAGTTAAAGAAACACCGCTGATTCACAGGATAAAAAATCTACTTTGCTGCTAAAGTTGGGGAAAAGCGCATATTTATGTCTATAAGGTGAGGGGGACTACCCCGCGGCGAAAAGCGCTAATTTGCTGTTAAAGTTTACAAAAAGCACTCATTCGCGGCTAAAATGGAGAAATTCGTGGTTTAAACTTGGCATAAGCGCTGTTTAGCGGATAGGTTGTGGAAATAGGGGTAGTTTGCCTACAATATATGGAAAAGGCCTTGGATAAAATTAGGGAAAGGCCTTAGAGGTTACCAATAGAGGTTTTAATGTATAGTTAGAGACTTTTAGGGGCCTCTTGAAGATTTCCGCCCCGGGCTCCGATACGCATAGGTCCGCCAGTGCAGTGAAGAGACTGTCATCTCTCACACTCTAAAGTTGCGTTTAAATTTGAGAGTTTTTTGCTCTCGAGAGTTACTCTCACGTGTTTATAGCACCATAAGGGTACGTCCAGAGTGGACAGGATGCGAGTACCGATTCTGACTACCTGCGCGAGAAAGGTTATTTGTTTTTTTCATGAGAGCGTCCATAGTGCCATCTCTCGCGCGAGAACAGTCTCGCAAGTAGGCTAGTTGGAATCAACTGTTCATTCCTACGAGCCAGGGACGGATACAGTGGGTGGGCGGTCGGGCTGAGCCCGATTTTTCTCAATATTGGCCGCAAATTAGCGGTGGACGAACAATTTTTGCCCCGCATTTACAATTTTTTTTTTCAACTTTTACCTATGGACTAGCGCTTTTCTTTTAGGTTTAGTCCCGAAGTTGCCTTCAGAAGCAACAAATTATTGTCTTCTGTTGAATTACTAAATTTTAGTCGTTTTCTCTAATATAGCCGTGAATTAACCGATTTTTCATTTGAATCCGCGAATGAACGTTTTTTCTGCGAATTAATCATCTATTCTTTTCAATTAATCCGCGAAATAGGATTGTCCAAGTTTAGCCGCTAAGTAGCGCTTTTTGTCAATTTCATTACCGATTTAGCTTTTTTTCTCGATTTTTGCCGTGGATTAGCGTATGTCCCAATTTGAGCTGCTAATTAGCCATTCTTCTTAATTTCAGTCGTGAATTAGCATTTTTCGAAAATTACGTGTAATTTAGTGGCTTTTCACTTTTTTATCCGCGAATGGGCGATTTTTTGCAATTTCAGTTGCGAATTTGTCATTTTTCTCAATTTTGGCCCCGAATTAGCGATTGTTTTTCTATCGTATAGCCTTAGCGGATTTTCTTGCCATTTAGCGCTTGCCGAAAAGCAAAAACTGGGCAACGTCTCAATTTCACGAACAGCAAATTAGCGTTTTTTCTTCATTTTAGGCATAAAGTGGCATCTATACACCGCGAATCAGCGATTTTTTCTTAATTTCGGTGTGGATGTTTCATCGAGATAGCGCGAATGAAGGCTTTTGAACAGTTTTGGCCACGAATACTAGTGATTTTTCCCAACTTTTTGCAGCGTTGGTACTTGCCTGCAAGAATAGCATATTAGTACGCCTTCTCATCTTCATCTGCTTACAAAAAAAAAAGACGGGGAACAGCGTATTCTCTCTATTTTAGCCGCGAAGTTACCCCTAGAAGGCCGCGTAATCTCTCAATTTGAGCCTTCAGAATAGCGCTTTTGTGGGCTAAATCGTTATTCAACTATACACTCTTTGCTGATCACCTGCAAGCACTCCATCCTTGGTCGGATGATTGAAAATCGTCGAAAGGAGCCCAATATCGCTGTCCAACTGCATGACAAAAAATCGTTTTCACATACGTAACAAACATGATCCTTAATATCCACGTTTTTAGGCCCACACTGGGAGCCCGGGGCGATCCGTCCCCTCACGACTGTCTCGGTACGCTACTAATTCACGGAACAGAAGTGAGAAAAAGCGCTACTTCGCTGTTCAAGTTTCCTTAAAGCTTCCGTGGATAAAGTACAGAAAAAGCGCTAATTCATGAATGAAATAGAGAAAAATGACTCATTAGCGGTTAAAATCTAGAAAAATACGAAACGCTAATTCACCGCTAAAATGGCGAAAAATCGCTAATCCGTGGCTAATTCACCGATAAAATTGAGAAGCGCGGAAAATCGCTAATTTACGATTTAAATGGACAAAACGTCAAATTTGCGGCTTCTAAAGGTAGCTTTGTGCCAGAAAGTGAAAAAATCGCTATTCCTCAGCAAAATTCAGAAAAAGCTTTAAGTAGTTCGCGACGAAAATTGAAGAAAAACTCTAGTTCGTGGCTGAAATGTATAAAAATCTATAATTTTAGCGGCTAAAATGAGGAAAACCGCTAATGTGTGGTTATAAACAGGATAAATGGCTAATTGGGGGTTAAATTGAGAAAATTTGCTAATTCACAGAAAATTGAGAAGGCTTTCGGAGACAACTTTGCAGCCAATTAGCAAAAAGCGCTAATTACAGGCCATTCGAAAGCTGACTAACAGTAGAAGTTTTTAATAATTTTTTACATTTCCTACGACGGCCATAAAGGAATTGACAGCTGGCTGAAAGAATAGGAGTTTCTGGAAATCTAAAAAGTTGGCTGTTCAGTAGCAATTTAAGCACTTGAATATTGATCGATTTAGAGATTTAAATATCCAATACTATAGAGAATTTAGTGCTCTTTCCAATGGCTTCTTTTAAATTTCAATGAGACAATTTTTTCATCAGATACAGACGATTTACTAAGGAAAACAGTGGATGCATTAACAATTAGGAAAACCCCGATTATCTCCAAAACTATTAGTAATCGGACTATGGTGCATAGGGTCGGGGGCGAAATTTGGTTTTAAAAAGTTGCTAAAAGCCGACAGAATCGCTTTTTACCTCAACCTCAAACCCGTGAAATTGCTTTTACGAAATTGTCAACCCCGGGGGGGATTGGATTTTTAGGAGGAAGTCAATCCAGCGAAATTTGACTGAGCAAAACCTGCGAAATTTGTTTCTGTGAACGCCAATAATCCGCAAAATTTTATCTTTGAAAGGGCGGAAAGGGCCAAATCCGCGGAATAAATGAGTGTGTGTAATGAGAGAGGGACAGGGTTGATACGCCCGTGATCGCACGAGCCGACCTGCTGGTCCCATCGAGTCCATGGGTTCTAGAGATTTGTTATTATCTGAGCGCGGGTGGGTGGTTTTGTGATTCCCATCAGTGGAGGGTGTTGTGGGAAAGAATTAGTCTACCATGGGCATTCCTCTGACAGTGAGTGGACTCCATTCGTGTCCGTTTTTACTAATTATAGCGAATATGGAAATTGCTCTAATAAAGCTTTTTGATTGGAACTGATTTTCTAGTGCTTGAACGCATTAAAGTAGATATTAGAAATAACGATGATAAAATGTTTAAAAACACGTCTGCATGGTTGGGTGATGCGCACATTCTTTATTATTGTTACCTAACTAATTTCGATGCTTGTGTGTGCGCTATTGCTATCAATGACGGCATCCTTAGTTTAATTTATTTTTGTGTTCTTCTACTCTCCTCTGCCCCCGCCATTCACAGTAGTGCGAGTTCGAGTGACCGTTGTAGGTCGTCGAAAGTTCCCATGTCTTCGCATCGCTCTACTTGTATCCGCTCTGTTTTTTCTCTGCCTCCAACTTCACGTGTCCAATTTGTCCACACTCCAACAAACGACCACCGCCGAGCCAGTCAACGACTCTGCCGTCATACTCAGTATGGTTCCTCAAGTGAGTTTTTAAGCTCCCATTCCCCCCCACCCCCCACCCATACACACAAGAATTGTTGTATATTGTGTGTTCTGTGTGCAGGTACTTCACAGATTTTTAACGTCCAAAACTCGTAATGGATCTCATTCTGGAAATAATACCCAAAGTAATAGCACGGAGGTGAAGAGTCTCAGTATTTCTCAGATAATTCAGAATATCAATAAGTACAATTTAGCCCAAACCGTAAATAACGAAGATACCTTCGGACCGGTACAAAACGATACGCTTATTATTGTTATACAGGTTGGAATTTGAATTCTCCCCTCCCCCTCTTTAACCGTTTTTGTAACCGGTTTTCTCGTTTAGATACACACTAGAATTGTATATCTTCGTCATTTAATCGTTTCTCTCGCGCAAGCGCAAGGGATTGAAACCGCTCTCATCATTTTCTCCCATGACTATTATGACAACGAAGCGAATGAATTGATACAGTCGGTGGATTTCGCTCGGACGCTACAAATATTTTACCCCAACTCGATACAAACGCATCCTGACTCATTCCCAGGTCAATCGCCCGACGATTGTCCTCGCGACGTCAACTACGAACAGTATGACACCCTTCCCAACATCTACTGACCAATTTTTAGAAACAATTCACGTTTTTCCAGGGCACAAATTTTAAAATGCGCAAACGCGGATCACCCCGATTTATATGGTCATTATCGAGAGGCGAAATTCACGCAGACTAAACATCATTGGTGGTGGAAGGCGAATCGCGTCTTTAACGAGCTCGAGGTTACTCGAAATCACACCGGTAACATACTCAAATCCCATCCACATTTTTGAATTCGGTGCCAATTTTAATTTTATTATTATTTCGCAGGTTTAGTTCTGTTTTTAGAAGAAGACCACTACGTCGCTGCAGATTTTATTCACGTTCTACGTAAAATGGTTGCAGCCTTTACCACAGAGTGCACCCAGTGTAACATACTGAGTTTGGGAACGTATTTAAAAACGTACAACTATTTCGGAGATGCCAGAAAGGTGAGACAAAGTTTGTTGAGTTGCGTGTGTCCGTGTGGTTGGGTGGGGGGGGGATTTTGTTGTTTCTCTGCTGGAATTCTCCCCCAAATCGCCCCTTTTTGTCAACCTTCCGCCCATATCCCTCACCACTCAACGAGGATTTTTCTCCCCCCCTCCGAGCACAGACGAAATTCATGAAGGAATTCAGGAAAACGTCACCCTCGGAAATTGCACCTTCGTGGGGGTTTCAAATACTCCCATCGCTGTACCAACACTACCACAAGGTACACACAATGAACAATTCCTCCCCATTTGGGAGAACATTCGGTTTGTTGTTGATTGATTCATTATTGTCATTAATTCAGAGTCGAAGGGGTTTTTTGACGCATGCCCCCTCCCCCTTCCTGTAGATTGCATTAGAAGTAATTTTTAGTTTGCGTATTTGGTTATTTTATTAAGGCGTGAGTTGTTTTATAGGCTGGATAGCATCCTAAAAGTTTGGGAAGTGTGACGAATTTACGCCTGTACCTAATCCATAGCCATAGATTGCCAAAAGGGACGGGGAAGTCTATTTCGTCTATCCCAATTCCCAAGGCCGAACTGTGCCAGGCTTTTACTTTTAACGGCATGGAGTAGTTTGTAACTCCCCCACCACTCCTTTCCATTGTATTTATCATCTGTCGACTTGGAATTCCAGGCCGAAATCACACCTTGGATTTCGTCCAAGCACAACATGGGCATGGCGTTTAATCGCACCGTGTGGACACAGCTCCACGACTGCGCTCGTCACTTTTGTTCCTACGACGATTACAATTGGGACTGGAGCCTTCAATTGGTGTCGCACATGTGCCTTAAAAGGAAACTGACTGCTTTGGTAATGCGAGGACCTCGCGTTTTTCACATTGGCGAATGGTAGGCATCGACCCCTCCCCTCCCCCTACACACACATTAAACCACCAATTTTTTCACTCTGTCGTTACTTTTAGCGGTATCCACCATAAAAAGGAAAACTGCGAGAGTACCGCAGTGATTTCAAAAGTTCAGAGAGTTTTGGCCAACGTCAAACGTAATTTATTTCCAAGATATTTGACCGTTTCCTACGCGACTGTCTCGAAAAAAACTTCTAAAATGAGAAAAGGGAACGGCGGTTGGGGTGACATTCGAGACCATCAACTCTGTATGAACATCTCAATGGGGCACAGATGATGATGGTAAACGCATTTAAAACATTTTTTTGTTTGTTGCGTTTAGTTTAAAAATCATTCCATCGTAATGCTTTTTTTTTTATTTTCAAAATATATTTAAAACAATAAAAGGCCTTGCCACAAAGAACGCCAACTGACCGCGGTTCATTTTGGGTTCTGTGCGGGCGAAGTCTATCGTTTAAAGCGTACACGACGGTGAAGATCGCCGTCATTGTGCATTTTGTTTTTAATTCTTGACAGCGAGAGGGTGCACATCGTGATGGTAACTGTCTCAATGTGTACCGAGCCTTTACTAGAGCGAAATGAATTCTAGTAATTTAATTTTAATGATTACGTCGATGTATTTTATCTCACCCCCCCCCCTCCCCCCGATACACAGATTCTAGTCAGAATTATCAGAGTCCGCCTAGTGAAGAATCTCACTCTAACAAGTGTTGTTTGTTTTGTTTTTCCGAGTGGAGAAGGGGGAGGGGGGTAAATTTCAATGTAGAAACTCATTCCTGAATCTCTTCTTATCACGACACGGTATAAGCACCGTCTCTCTTTTTATCCACCGGAAAAACAACGAACAGTACCTTATTTTTTTGTTGTGATAAAATAAATCTTTTGGGTCTCATTTTGTGTAAATATGTATTGAACTTTTGTACGTAGAATTCATGTCAGTTGTACATACAGGCAACGAAAAAACCAAAGTTTAAAATTTTATTGATTTTCAATCTGAAAGCAATCAGGGTTCTCGATATTAATGATATTGTTAGAAAATCATGGGAAACTTATTGACAATTAATTTTTAATCAAAAGTGACGAATCTGAAAATAAACTCTAAAAAGAGCTTCGGCCTCTTTTTTCAGAGGGAGGTGGACGCACGCCATTCCTGGGCAGGTCCAGGGGAGCTAGTTAGAGTTGTCGGTTAAAAATGCCGCAATAAGGGACCAAGGGAGTCGAATAACAAATAACATTATCCCGCACTTGCGCCATTTTCCCTCCCGACAATTCTAACTATAGGCCCCTGTGGACTCAGGAGGTCCGTTGTATGGCCTCCCTCTAAACTACCCAACCCACCGCCGTTACACCGAAGAAACTATCGTGTCATTACCATCGTGTCTACGCCTCCCTGACCGAGTTTCATTTGCCAGCAACCAGCCCCCCCCTCCCCCAAATTTCCTCACAGTGTCACTCCATCACCAGCTCAAGCCCTGGTCACTCCTTCGATAGTTGGGTTTTCTCCTAATAACCAAAGACCGAAAATCGCCTCAAAACACGAGAAAAAGGGGCCAAAATCGTCGTTTTTGACAGGTTTTGGGTAGAATGTGTTGAGAGCTCGTCGTCGAGGAATTTTCCCAGCTCCCAGCACATCGTATTCTCCTGATACGAAAGGCTGAAAATCGCATAAAAACACTATAGTAAAGGGGCAGGATTCGTCATTTTCGACTAGTTTGAGGCCTTCAAACTAGTCAGGCCTTCTGCAACACACACAAAATTGTCTCGTTAAACTTTAATTTGTCGTTTTTCCTCAATTTTAGCCGCGTGTTATCCCTGAAAGAGCAATTTTTTCTTGAATTTAGTGATTTTTCCACGTGGCCATAAAATTTCCCCAAAAACGTTTATCCGGTAATAAAAAACCGTTCAGAATAAGGCCCAGTGCACACTTGCGTTTTTCCAAGCTGCGGCACCGCTCTGGCGGTCTGTATTGTCTTAAAATACATTAGTTGCTATGAAGCAATGCACACATGCGGTTTTGCTAGTCGCGGCACCGCTTTCAAATAAGTAGTTGGAGGGAACTCGAATTTCAAAATGTTTATCCACTCGATTGAAGCTCTTTACACTTTTCAGAAATGAATTGGCGTTGGTATAGCTAGAGAACCTTTAAAACACAGGTACTGTAACGCAAGGTGACTAAACTCTTCTATAGGTGCCGCAGATTTCCCCCTGTCCATCAGGCCGGAGGGGTGGGGACTGACGTCACCAGCAGTCCTTTACTCCCGATTGCTTACCCTAGAGCAGCAGACCAAGTTAATTTTGAAATTGAAGTATATGAATGCTAAAAAATCACAGCCCAATAACAATTAATAATGAACTGGGTCAAGCGCAAAGGCGGTTGGGACTGCTCATGACGTAGGTGAAGGACAGTAATGGCCGAAGATCTGCGGCACCTATAGAAAGTTTAGTCACCTTGCTGTAACGTGTTCGTAAAAGTAGTTCGTGATTGAACAAATTATATTTTTAGAACAACTGATTAAAATAAATGTTATATTTTTAGGGTTTTGGCTTTTTTCTTCTTCTACTTCTTCGTTTCCTGAGCTTTCGCCTTCTTGTGCTGAAGGCATCGTCAGAGAACTTTTTTGGTTTTTTTTATTTTTTAATTATAGACATGTGACGAATGGAGGGGTGTCAATTTGTTGTTGATGGCAACTGAGAATGTCTTCTGGTCATCTTCTTTTCAAGTTTGCAATCAGTGGCCTCCAGGCATGTGGTACATGAATTCCTTCATCTCTGTTGAAGTTTTCTTTTTTCTTTATTTCGATGGCTTCTCGAATTTTTCGTTTCTTCCACGAACTTTCAATGGCCAGTATTTTGGTATCTTCAAATTTGATGACGTGTGATTGTCCGCTGTACATGTGTTCAGCTATTGCTGATTTTTCAATATTGCGGTGTTTTACGGCTGACATGTGTTCTTTCATTCTTGTTTTGACGTTTCGAAGAGTTTCACCAATGTAAGATTTGTTACAGCTGCAAGGTATTTATTGATTAAATATTATTGATTAAAATAAACAAAGGTAATAATAAATGTAAGATCTCAATAGTCTTCCCTCCTCACGGAGAAGATTCCCTGAGGGGATTGATTTGATCAACGTGCCGCGTACATACACCGTCGGAGGTTTTCACGAGGTACATCACTTCACCAAGTTTTCTTATTACTTGACCCTTTTTCCATTTACCTGTGCGCCCACTGAAATTTCTTGTCATCACGGCATCACCAGTGTGAAAAACTCTTTTTGATTTCTTAATTTCAGTTACGTTTGGAGTAGGGATTGGTTTGATCAAATCGATTAGGGAACGAATACTTCTTCCGAACATGATTTGCGATGGACTTAGTCCTGTTACAGAGTGTGGTGTCCTGTGATTTGTCAAAAGAAATCTGTTCAGTTTTAAATTCAAAGTCCCTGCATCTTTTGCCATCTTCCGAAGGGCTACTTTCAATGTTTGGACGTATCTCTCGGCTTGCCCATTCGATGAAGGGTGATAGGGAGCAGTCAATAAGTGTTTGATGCCGTTAGACTTCAAGACATATTCGAATTCGTGTGATGAGAAACCACTTCCGTTGTCCGTAACAACCGTTGTAGGTAAGCCAAATCGAGCGAACATATCTCGTAAAGGTTGTATCGTTGCTTCAGTTGAATTAGATTTAGTTATTACTACTTCTAGCCACTTGGAGAAGGAGTCTACCACGACTAAGAAGTATTTTCCCATGAAAGGACCGGCATAATCGAGATGGATTCCGTCCGGATGCCAGGGTCCTTCCGCTGACTTCCATGGATGTTCGTCATCTTTTCTTGGGTAGTTTTGATTGAATTGACAGCTTGTACAGTCCCTGACCATCTGTTCAATATCATGGTCAATTCGTGGCCACCAGGCGTAACTTCTTGCCAAGGCCTTCATTTTGACAATACCCGTGTGAGAAGAGTGAAGTTCATTTAAGACATGCTTCCTCAGGTTCACTGGAATTACCACCCTTGTTCCTCTCATGATACATCCAGACTCGAGTGAAAGTTAGTTTTCGATGTGTTTGAAACTGTCTTTTTTTATGCGTCTTCCCTGGTGTAAATCGTCGTAGACTTCTTTCAACTCCGGGTCTATGATTGTTTCTTTGGCTACTTCGTGGTGATCTGTAGGTAAGGTGTCAATTTGTTGAACACAGACAATGCTTGTCTCATCTCTGTACTTTTTGTTGACTTCGTTCTCAATCGGAACTCTCGACAGACCGTCAGCGTTGGCATTTTCTGATGACTTCTTGTGACGAATTGAGTAGTCGAAGCCCTGGAGAAAAATGGAGTATCTTAGTAGACGTTGAGTAATCATCGTTGGTAGTCAAGTAATAAGAAAACTTGGTGAAGTGATGTACCTCGTGAAAACCTCCGACGGTGTATGTACGCGGCACGTTGATTTTTAAAAGGGCATTCCTCATTCCAATGACTTTTCAAGCATCGATTGCACACAGAGGCATTCTTTTTGGAACGGGATGTTTTCACCTGTTCGATATTTGCTACAGGGTTTCCAATAATTTCTTGAGCTTCTTCCCTGGCTTTTTCCATAGCAACTGCAATTCTGACGCAATCATCGAATGACTTGTTTTCGTTTGTCTCTAAAGCCTAGTACACACTGAGACTCTTTGAGTCCGATTCTTTGTGTCTAGAAATGAATATCGCGTGAGTCTCGGCAGAGTCGACTCTTTGGGTCTAGAATATTATGTGTTGCGGGTTAGTATTTTTGAATATTTTTGCATCCCAACGGAAATGGGATTCTCGGATTCATGTTGCGCAACATTGGGTCAGTGTGGAAGTGAATTGAAGAACCTATTTTTCAAATTTTTTATATAGCTTTCTCGGGCTTTCTCGTCTCATGATTTGTTGGCAGTTTAGCTGATTGAGCCCAGCTCGTGCATTTGTTCGTAGTTGTCATCAATTGAGTGAATAGGTGTTTGTTCTGGCAAGGTGTTTGGAACATGTTCGGAGCAGAGTTCCCGTGAGAACAGCCAATAAAATGTAATAATCTTAAATTTCTGTTCCGAACATATTCGAAACAATTGTTCTTTTTTCTTTATGTGTCCCAGCAATTAATTAATTGCAAATTAGACGACCCTTGTCTTAGGACTTTCCAAGGGATCACTCCCCCCTCACCGCACCACTCTAGTCACCATGCAGTGAATTCGAGGGAGTGGGGAGGCTGAAAATAAAGAATTAAACTTTATTGACGCTAAATACTTACCATTTTTACTTGTTTTGAGTTCCGAGAAAAAATTGCTCCCAGGGTGGGATTCGAACCCACGACCTCCTAGTTTCGCGCCAGCACTGCACTGCATGGTGACTAGGGTGGTGCGGTGAGGGGGGAGTAATCCCTTGGAAAGTCCTAAGACAAGGGTCGTCTAATTTGCAATTAATTATATTCGAAACACCTCGTTCTCGACAGAACTATTGAGTTCTAATTTTTGCTCCCGAGTTTATTGTGTTGTGGAGTAGTGAGCAAACTCTCGAATTCATAGAGGACATACAACAAGCTTTTGCAAGCCCCGTGAATTTGATACCTGCCCTTGCAATTCAAAACAAACCTAAACAGCCATGCATATATTATTTTCCACTGCCCACTTTATACTGATCATCGCTAACAAGTTGGAATCCCTCCTCCTCAACAAGCAGCGCGTCCCAGCTATCCAACAAAATTTCAGCACGTCGATTCACCACGTTTGCCCAAGGATCGGCAAGCACGATAAAAAACTCGAATCCTGATTCCTGGGTCCCTCCAGTTTAATTCTCTCAAGTTCCGGCATCAACTTCCAGTTTCACATCCAGTCCAGTATTCATTGTCGTACTTGGATGCCAATGCAGAGTGAAACTCTATTCTCTTTTCAGAGTACCCGTCCGCCACCCACAGTCTCACCTGACAACGCCCACTTTCGCGTGGTCCACACCGTGGGCAGTCAGTACATCCGCTGACAGTCACTAACGGGCCGGTAACCTGGTGTTGCATGTGTCTGGCAGTCCTTCATCTTCATTGTCTATTTCCTCACTGCATCATCCGTCCCTCATGAGAAACGTTCCTTCCCCATGAGCATGAGAACTGAACTGCTCGGCACAGTATTCTCTCAGGCATGCTCTCCAGGCTAAAATTGTATGAACCACTGGGCGTTTTTCACAAACCGCAAACCCCCTCCCCAACAACCGCTCCTATGAGTGGCCGACTGATCGCCATTTCCCCAGTTCGCCCTGGTCGAGATAGCCCACGGGTAGTGGCCGATCCACGGTGGGGGGTTGGGGGACAACCCCCCCCCCCTTAAGGCGGGGGGGGTAAGAAAATGGATGCAATTATAAATGTGAATCGACAGTTATCACATCACTACAAATAAAGAAGCGGGAAAATTCATATGAAACCACTGGCTGGGTAAAGGACCCCCCCACCCAACCGAAGATTTTGATTTCATTCTTCCAGGAAAAGAAACCCGAAAAATCAGGAGAAGTGGCTACTATATCTTTCTGTTTGACTGGCGGTGTGCAATCTCTCCCCTCCCCCCTCCTACCAGGGAGGAGAAAATTTTTGCCTCGACCCCCCCCCCCTTGATAAAATGGTGGATGCGCCACTGGCCACGGGCCTAAGTGATGTTTCTTTCAGCATGGCCCGTTTCTGCCTTTCTGGTGGACGAGACACAAACAATGTTAGTTTAATGAGAGGAAGGGAAAAGATACAATTTCTAAAAATATTCTAATTTCACCAAGTTACCTTATCGAAATTTATTATTTCTGGGATAGGAATGCAAGACCTTGATAGGAATGTGCATATGTATGAATAAAAATATTCACTCTTCCCAACCGCCAGCGGCCAGAGCGAAATTTCAAGTTTCCATAGAAACTGCGGGCATTAAGAGATATGAAACATGTGTGGACACGATTCTTTGTTGCAAAGTTGAATCAAGTATGAATCGGAACATGAATCTACGCAGCCCGGACTCTGAGTCGCAACAATGAATCGACTCAAAGAGTCTCAGTGTGTACTAAGCTTAAATCCGCCTTCACATGCGAGCTGTGACAGCTTAAGCGTTGAGCTGCAGCCAATCAAAGAGCAACCCGCGTTTGAATTAATTATATTTCATTGGATACAGCTCAAAGCCGAGCTTTTTTCAGATCACATGTGAAGCCGGCTTATCAGTCGAGCAAGGATGTCCACGCTGTTAATTCCTGAGACAAACTGTTGTCTCAGATGGGCATCAGCCGTCGACGTTTTACATTTAGGACAGGAGAACTCGCAGTTTTTACTCAGTTTCTTTAAAGAGTCGACATATTGTGACAATGTTTCACCATTCAACTGAATTCTTTTGGAGAAGCGATGCTGTTCGGCAATCACACTCGGTTTAGGCTCCAATATGTCATTGATTTTCCTTACGGTTTCTGAGTAATGCAAAGCTACTGTGGAGTCTGACCAACAGAAGCAGTCTTCGATTTTTAACCGGCAACTTAGAAAATCCAAAGTGGTTCTCATCACTTTAGCCAAGAGACACGCAGCAAGTAATTCTAGGCGCGGTACTGTCACTTTCCTTTTTGAAGGAGCTAGTTTAGTTTTTGCCACGACTATTGTGCTCGATTTAACATTTTCAGTCGATGTGGCCACGATATAAACCACACACCCATACGCCTTTTCTGACGCGTCGGCGAATCCATGAATCTGGAATTTATAGAGACCCCCCATATTTTGTACGGGTCTGACAATTTGTACTTGAGAGCAGTATGCTAACTCCTCCTTGAATTGTTCCCAGGACGTGAAGATATCAGTGGGTGCCGGTGTGTCCCAATCAATCTGACGATCCCATAGCTGTTTAATCATCATTTTTCCAATCAGTGTGACCGGTGCCAGCCATCCCATGGGGTCATATATCCGAGCGACGTCAGATAGTATGGAAAATTCTTTTGGATTCGAAGGACTGATTTTTCGGTAAAACTTTTGATAAATCTTTGTTCCCATATAGTTCAGTAGTAAACGTCGCTTTTTTTCGTCAAATTCGGGTAAGTTCATGTTCATGATTTCGAAATAATTTTCAAGACGGTCTATGAACATATCCCACGGTTCATTTTCCGGATCGAATGCCTCAAATACTACTTGAATGGCCGGTTGGTCAAAATGGTACGATTTGAATGATTCGTCCTTCTCACTGTCAGCAACCGCTACAGGATGCGGAGAAGACTGCCGTGTTCGGCGTTTTTCCGATTTTTTTCCAAACGTCGCCATTAACGTGTTCGTAAAAGTAGTTCGTGATTGAACAAATTATATTTTTAGAACTAGAGAACCTATAATCAGACAGGTAAAATCACAGACGCCATGTTCGCTCTTATCAATTATCAGCCTTGTAAAATCCACCTTTTGTTCATGTTTTGTGAATGTCAACAAACCACCCCCAACCTATCTTATTAAACTGATAAGAACGAACATGGCGCTGTATGCGTCTACTCGTCTTTAAAGGTTCCTTAGTTAGGGTAAACACAATATCATGAATGAAAAAATTGTCATCGTAACAGCAAACAAACGCGGAACGCGGTTGAAATAAATAAAAATATCCTACTTGTCAATGAGATCAGGGGATAATTATAATCATATGAGGGACCAAGTATGGCGCTGATTTGCGTGTTGCAGTACTCGTGTTTTAAGCCGTGTACTCACGGAGACTTTTCTGTCCTGTCATGAATTTTTTAAGATTTTTAGGAATGTTCGTTTGTCGTGATGTCAAAAAGTGTAAAAACCATATGTTTCTATGAAAAAATCAAGAAAAAACGGAGACATTTTGGAAAAATATCTCCTTTCTCCCTACCACGGAAACCCAGCTTAGAAATACCGCGTCTACATTAGCCCTGTGAACATAGGAGGGCAGGACATAAAAAATGGGAGTTACTTTTGGGGCTTGAAAATAAACAATTTCATTCGGAATAATAGAGAGATTTTGCAAACAGCTCCGCCAACGCTAACGTGAAGGCTCGGCGCACACTAGGAGAAAAAAGACGCCGACGCGCTGCCCATCACGACAGCAAACACAGCCCTGTACCCTGCTGCGGATCTCCTTAAGATGTGGCCAGTACCTAGGCCGTTGCCGGCCCTTACCTGGCCTGTACCCCATCTTTGGCCCAGACTCCCCAGCAGAGTCGGTCCCATCACTCAGCTCGGCTCGTTAGCCGTAACTGGTGGCCAGTCACCCGCGCCCGAGAGGCACGACGTGGAGGTGGATCTTTCAGAGCTGGGGATGCTGGCTTGCGCCATGAACCGAAACCGGGCAGGGAAGGTGCCCCTGAACCCTGCATAGTAGCCAAGACTCAAAAGTCGTCCTTGCCAATCTGGGCCTTCATTTTTTGCCCAATGTTCTGTACTTTTTTACTGTTTGACCCTTTTAAGAAATCTAACGTCCCCACGCACATTAATGGCCACATTTTAATTAATTAGGTAATTTAATAAATGCAGAATTAAGAAGAGAAAAGAAGACGAGGAAGGATAGGACGGGGGTCGAGGTATCATCTGTTCAGTTCCCCAAACCTCTAGAAGGTAGAATGCTGCCAGAAAAAAAGGTCTTGAAACAAATCTGGGAAAAATTCGGACATTTCTTGCGCAAGTACTTGTCTGCCCATATGGAAATATATTTCCGTGTTTAAACTTGGTTCAAACGAAGCATTTTGGTTTTTTGTTTCATTTCAGCAGAGGGTTTAAGAGAGGGGGGTAATAAAAATGCTCCAAATATTGCGAATAATTTCATGCTAAGCCCCTCCATGGGCTTCAAATTAGAAAACGTTCGTCACTCCTCGGAGGGGGGTATTCACCCGACAAGGCTTTAATCCGAGTTTATGGAAAAGGTTGTTTGTGACCAGTGTACATTGGCTCCCGCTATCCAGAACGGCTCTAGCTACTAGAGGTCGTCCATTCGAATCGTAGACTGTCACTAAAGCGGTGGATAATAAAATGGTTGACTGACAAGCCAATCTTTGACCACGAGTGTGTGCGCAAAGCGGGGGGTTTGCTTCGTTTTGACCCCTTGCGTAGGATGGAGCCCGACTTTCTAGAGAGGTCGTCACTGATCGATCCGCGTAGTGCAGCAAGGTATGATGCTGGCCATCACAAGAGCGACAAAACTCCGAGCTCGAGCATTTTGACGATTTATGTTCCTTTGTGAGGCATATTATGCAGCCCCTAACACTTTTTATAGCGTAGAACCTGTCTTTTGGATTTAATGACAGAAATTTTTTACAGTTGCTAACCGCATGATCTTGCTTACACACGAGACAGCTGGAGTCCGTTGAAGTTGTAAGAAACGACTTTTTAGAAATAACTTTATGAGATTTATCGGGCGTCACAGGTGGTTTACAGTATAGCTAGAGAACCTTTAAAACACAGGTACTGCAACACGGATTTCTGCGTCATATTTGGTCCCTCAGTCGTTAGGGTAAACACAATATCATGAATGAAAAAATTGTCATCGTAACAGCAAACAAACGCGGAACGCGGTTGAAATAAATAAAAATATCCTACTTGTCAATGAGATCAGGGGATAATTATAATCATATGAGGGACCAAGTATGGCGCTGATTTGCGTGTTGCAGTACTCGTGTTTTATAGTGCCTTAGTATAGCCAAAGCTATACATCTTGGGATATGTGAAGTCGCATCATTTTTATAATCAGGTGGAAGTTTCTATTTAAAAAAGAAAAATAATAAACAGTTTTGTTGTTGCATTCGAATCGTTCGTATGAGTCTTTTTTTGTGTGTAATTAATACATTACAGTTTTGACGACGAGGATGAAGCTAAAGAGGAAAACGAGAATTCCAATGGTCGAAGAGGACCGCAGTATTGGTTTTTCCAGGTTTTCCTCGTCTTCTCCGGTGGCTCAACGATCGCCTGAAGTCCGATCGTTGAATCTAGGGGCTCTGACTGAATTTTCCGTTGGACGCGATAACTGGACAATATATGAAGAGAGGCTACGAGAGTTTTTCAAAGTAAATGCTGTGGAAGAGGAAAGAAAGATGTCGGTTTTGGTTACGGTGATGGGCACCGAAGCTTATGAGTACCTTCGAGATCTATGTGATCCGGATCTTCCGTCTCGAAAGCCTTTCGATGAAATATGTTCGATTATGTCACGGCAATGTTCTATAACTGTCTCTGTTTTCAGGAACCGGGTCCAATTTTATGAAATGAAGCAAGAGTCTGGGGAATCCGTAGCTCAGTGGTTCGCCCGTGTAAAAAAAATTGCCTCGGGGTGCCAGTTAGGTCCTCAATTGGAGTTCGCGGTAAAAGACAAATTTGTTTGTGGTATGATACAATCACCGATTTTAGATAGACTGCGTGAAGAAGACCCGAAGGAAAAGAATTTGATGGAATTTTACGATTTGGCTGTAAAGAAAGAGTCAGTCGGAAAACGCTCGCCTAACGGTCTGGTGAAAGAAACTGAAGTTTTGAAGATTGCCCAGGCCACGAAGACGATTGAAAGCTCACAATCAAACCAAAGAAGTGGCAAAGGGGCCATAAATTGCATTCACTGTGGAAAAGGTAATCATTGTTTCACCGATTGTCGTTTCAAGTCTTACCGATGTAGAAAATGTAAAAAAATTGTCCACTTAGCAGTTGTTTGCAAGTCAAAAAGTAGCGTGAGCTGTGTGAGTGAGACTGAAAGTCACATCGGTGAAGATGAGATCGCTGTCGTTGATATGCGTTCTTTGGAAGGGCTGAATTTTGTTAGTCCTATAATAGCCCAGGTAAGTGATTAATGACGTTCCTTTTGATATGGAAATTGACACGGGAGCAGGAGTTTCAATTTTGCCTCGGCAAGTTTACAAAGAACACCTTTCATTTCTTCCTTTGTTGCGTTCTTCGGTTCAATTGAGAAGCTTTTCGGGGGAAATTGTCAAACCGGTCGGTGAACTTTCGGTTTCGGTTGATTGGAAAGGTAAAACTCGATGTTGCCGATTGCAGGTTGTTTCAAAAAGTTCCAAGTTGTTGCTTGGTAGAGACTGGTTGAAAATGTTTAGTCATGAAGTGTTGGACGTATAGCTGCAGCAGAGTCAGGAAATGGCGTAAGGGAAGATGAACAGTTGATTTACAGTCTGTCAAAAGAGTTTTCCTCGGTGTTTCAAGAAGGCATAGGTTTGTATAAGTTGGAGAAAGTTTATTTAAAAAGTAGCGAAGAAGCAAAGCCTAGATTTTTGATTCCCCGTCAAAGAAAGGAAAAAGAGCTTGAGGATGTGGAAAAAGAGCTTGATCGTCTAGAATCAGAGGGTATGATCGAAAAAGTCGATTACAGTCCCTGGGGTACTCCACTGGTTCCCATTCTTAGGGCAGACGGGAAATCGATCAGATTGTGTGCCAATTATAAATTGACTGTGAATAAATACGGTGAATATTTGTTTTGCGTCTCGCGTAATGAATGCAGCAGAAAGGAACTATTCCGTCATTCACAAGGAAGCATTAGCTCTGTACTGGGGTGTTAAACATTTTTACCAATATTTGATCGGTCGAAAATTCACTCTTTTATCGGATCATAAACCAGAGATGGCTGCGGGTCGGCTCCAGGGGTTTGATTATGATTTGATGTATTTGAAAGGCTCGAGCAACGTGGCTGACGGGTTGTCGCGTTTGCCTAAGGCTTCAAGTGAGGATTTTGAAGCAGAGGAGGACGCATCCGATTTGAATTTGGTGGAGAATATTTTGGCAATTGATTTAAAAGAAATATCGAAGGCAACGCGGAAAGACAGTGAGTTGAGTAAAGTTTTTCTGCGTGTAAGGGACGGCTGGCCAGATGAAGTTGAAAAGTCGGTGGAGCCGTATTTAAGAAGAAGAGATGAGCTGAATATTGAAAAGGGAGTACTGTTGTGGGGGATACCGCGTTTTGATGCCAAGAGTATTCCGTGAGAAGTTGTTGAAGGAGCTTCACATTGCTCATCAAGGCATGGTCAAGATGAAAAACAAGGCTAGGTCCTACTTTTGGTTGCCTTCTCTGGATCAAGATATCGAGCGCTTCGTTCGAAGTTGTCCAATTTGCATGGAGCTCAGGGATGAACCCGAAAAATCGGTGCCGAAGCCTTGGTATAAAGTTCAGTATCCGTTTGAAAGGATGCACGTCGATTTCTTGGGACCCTTCAAGGGTAAGATGTTTTTGATCATCACTGATGCGTTTAGTAAATGGATGGAAGTTTACGGGGTGCGGCAGATAATGTGGACCACCCATTTTTCTCCGCTATTATTGATGATATTGGAATGGTGCTCGGAGTTATGTCCCCTTGATCTTAGGTGAGGATTTCATATCTGTAGCCCAAAAATTTTTATTGAGCCCCGGTAGGGCCCAAATTTGACCTAACTTTATGAAATATGAAATCCTCACCTAAGATCAAGGGGACATAACTCCGAGCACCATTCCAATATCATCAATAATAGCGGAGAAAAATGGGTGGTCCACATTATCTGCCGCACCCTGTATAACATGAATAGGAACACCGACACGATGGCTACTTTAAATAAATTAAGAGATGTGTTTTCCAGATACGGACTCCCTAAAGTTCTAGTTTCAGACAACGGTACACAGTTTTCGTCATCACAGTTCGCGAACTTTTGTGAGTCAAACGCTATCCTCCATGTCAAAACGTCTCGCCTCCTTTTCATCCGTCAAGTAACGGTGCGGCAGAAAATAGCGTTAAGAGTTTCAAGAACGGAATGAAGAAAATTCTTCAAGATTCAAACTCTGGTATGGATACGGCTATGTCACGATATTTGTTCCAATGCAGGACATCAATGCATTGCACGACTGGAGAATCGCCAGCCAAGTTCGGAAGAGAACTGAGAACTAGGCTGGACATTTTAAGGAAGGACTTCACGAATGAAAAGACAGATGATAGTTCAGGAAACAAAAAAGGTCGGATGGTGAAATTCGACAAGGAGGAAACTGTGTACGTTCGCGACTGTCGGCCTAATCCAAAAAACCGGAAATGGATAAAAGCGAAGATTGAGGAAGGACCAAACATACGGGAATATCTAATTCACTGACTAAGGTTACGAATTTTACTGACCAGCCTATATCTACACTAATAATAGTCAAATGTGATTGTCATTCAGCACATGTGAAGTACTCACGCGGCAGCAAATGCTGACCAAGTTTGGCTGCGATCCGACAAAATGGCGGCCATGTACTCAACGCAACGAACACGTTCGAATTTGACTGACCAGCCTGAATCTCCCCTGATAATGGTCGAATGTGGTTGTCATTCAGCACATGTAAAGTACTCACGTGGCAGCAAATTCTATCCACGTTTGGATGACATCCGACAAAATGGCGGTCATGTTCTCCCCGCAACGAACACGTTCGAATTTTACTGACCAGCCTGTATCTCCACTAATAATAGTCAAATGTGATTGTCATTCAGCACATGTGAAGTACTCACGCGGCAGCAAATGCTGACCAAGTTTGGCTGCGATCCGACAAAATGGCGGCCATGTACTCACCGCAACGAACACGTTCGAATTTTACTGACCAGCCTGTATCTCCACTGATAATAGTCAAATGTGATTGTCATTCAGCACATGTGAAGTACTCACGCGGCAGCAAATGCTGACCATGTTTGGCTGCGATCCGACAAAATGGCGGTCATGTTCTCCCCGCAACGAACACGTTCGAATTTTACTGACCATTATTATCGTTAGGGTGGGTGTGACCCGTAACATTCCGGGCCTGTTCACACGCAATAAAAAAAAAACTAGTTTCAATTGGATCACAATTCGAGTGTGGCTAGAGCCTTCGGACTGATGCAAAAAAAAAAAAAAAAAAAAAAAAAATCAAAATCCCAACAATTTGCAGGTATTGTAATAATAACAGGTAATAGTAATCAAATTCGACCAGTTTCACGAAAGACACAGTAGTTAAATACCGTACGTACAGTAAATACGAAAGTACAGTCAAATTCAAACGTGTTCGTTGCAGGCGGAGCATGTCCGCCATTTTGTCGGATCACAGCCAAACGTGGACAGCATTTGCTGTCACGTGATTACTTCACATGTGCTGAATGACAACCACATTCGACCATTATCAGGGGAGGTACAGGATGGTCAGTAAAATTCGAACGTGTTCGTTGCGGGGAGAACATGACCGCCATTTTGTCGGATGTCATCCAAACGTGGATAGAATTTGCTGCCACGTGAGTACTTCATATGTGCTGAACGACAACCACATTCGACCATTATCAGGGGAGGTACAGGCTGGTCAGTAAAATTCGAACGTGTTCGTTGCGGGGAGAACATGACCGCCATTTTGTCGGATCGCGGCCAAACTTGGATAGCATTTGCTGCCACGTGAGTACTGCATGTGTGCTGAATGACAACCACATTTGACCATTATCAGGGGAGGTACAGGCTGGTCAGTAAAATTCGAACGTGTTCGTTGCGGGGAGAACATGACCGCCATTTTTTTTTATCGCAGCCAAACATGGTCAGCATTTGCTGCCACGTGAGTACTTTTAATGTGCTGAATGGCATTCACATTTGACTATTATTAGTGGAGATTCAGGCTGGTCAGTAAAATTCGAACGTGTTCGTTGCGGGGAGAACATGGCCGCCATTTTGTCGGATCGCAGCCAAACATGGTCAGCATTTGCTGCCACGTGAGTACTTCACATGTGCTGTATGACAATCACATTTGACTATTGTTAGTGGAGATACAGGCTGGTCAGTAAAATTCGAACGTGTTCGTTGCGGGGAGAACATGGCCGCCATTTTGTCGGATCGCAGCCAAACTTGGACAGCATTTGCTGCCACGTGAGTACTTCACATGTGCTGAATGACAATCACATTTGACTATTATTAGTGGAGATATAGGCTGGTCAGTAAAATTCGTAACCTTGGTCAGTGAATTAGGTGCACCCTTGTTGTTGCATTCGAATCGTTCGTATGAGTCTTTTTTTTGTGTAATTAATACATTACAGGATATATTAGTCCTAATAATATTGTCAATTAGTAAGTGATTAGGACTTTGTTCGGGTCAAAAGTGGTTTAAAAGGTACAAAGCTTCAT
This sequence comes from Corythucha ciliata, assembly GCA_038030265.1. NCBI lineage: Eukaryota > Metazoa > Arthropoda > Insecta > Hemiptera > Tingidae > Corythucha > Corythucha ciliata. The sequence goes on along the minus strand of CM075937.1, from coordinate 7,429,794 downwards.
ACTTCGTGTGTTAAAAGAGGCCTCTGTTGCATTTTTCAATGATATGTATTGATGTTGCTAGGCAAAATGTGCCGCAAATCAACAGCCGCCGCTGCGGCGGCACCGCAGCTTAAAAAAACGCAAGTGTGCACCGGGCCTAAGGCCCCGTGGAACTTGCTACATCGCGAACATGTTAGCCAGTAAACTTCCGATTTTGACTCCAAAATGTTGGAAATTTTTGCAGGATATTCATCAGGCTTTGAATGCTGTCGGGGCTGGCTTGGGCAAGATCAGGCCCGAAAGTTTCTTTGAAGTTGAGACTGGCAAAACAATCGCGAATTTTTAGCCAGGAAAAATTTTAATTTCGCGCAGTGGCGGATCTAGGATTTTATCTTGGGAGGGGTTCTACCATAAATCTCTCTCTTTTTTTCTGAGTTTCAGCCGCAAACATGCCTCTATGTATAGGAACAATTGGCTTTGCCTTAATTTTAACCATGAATTAGCGATTTTTCCCAATTTTTGCCACGATCTAAGTGTTTTTCTTAATTTTAGCCGCGAATTCTTTCTTTATTTCAGACGCGAATCACCTAATTTCTTCAATTTTAGCCGTGAATTAGTGGATTTTCTCAAATTGATCCGCGTTTCAGCGGCGAATAAGCGCTTCTTGCCCACTTTAGCCGCGAACTAACTCAATTTTTAGCAGCGAATGAGCTCTTCCTCTACATTTTAGACGGCAATTAGCGGTTCGTCTCAGTTTTAGCCACGAGTTAACGTTTTATTCCTCTAATTTGAGCGTTTTTCCAAGATTCGAGTGATATTCCATGAGATATCCAGTGTTGATAAACCCACCCTTAGTCATGCGAAGTAGCGTTTATCACCGTTTTAGCCGCAAGTTATCTCGTTTCCTCAATTCTAGCAGCGAATTAGCGTTTTGTTTTCTTAAGCCCTGTTCACACGATGCAATGTTTGAAGCTAAATTGCATGCTGGATTTTTAAAAACATCCGGTCACTGCCAAGGAACATATGTTTTTAAAAAACCAGCGTGCAATATAGCTTCAAACATTGCACCGTGTGAAGCTGGCGAAAAAAATATTGCTTGTTGTTAGAGAATAGGCCCCCAGGGCTTTAGTTTTAGCTGAGCAATATTTCCTAATTTTAACCGTGAATTATTCCTTAATTTCACGCCTGAATCGCCGGTTTTACTCAATTTCAGCTTCGAACTGGAGGATTTAAAAAAAAAAATCCGTGAATTAGTGTTTATCTCCATTTCAGCTCCGCGAATGAGCGCTTTTTCCCAATTTTAGCCGGGAATTAGCGTTTGTATAAGTTTTAGCCGTGAAACTAGCGGAATTACCAAGTGTATCTTTGAATTAGCGTTTCTTCAATTTTACAGCTTCACATTACGCACAAGCGCTTGTTTGTGCCAAGAAGTAGCGTTTTTCTCCCGTTTTAGCAGCTGATAAGCGCTTTCTGCCTGAATTAGCCACGAATTAAAAAATTTAGTTATCTTTATTTTAACTGCAAATGAGCGTTTGACATAAATTTTAGGCGGGAATTAGACGTTTGTCTCAGTTTTAGACGTCAATAAGCGGCTTTTCTATCCTTGTATCCGTGAATCAGCTTTTTTCTCGATTTTTGCCGCGATCTAAGCGCTTTTTGTCATTTTTAGTCGCGAATTATTTCTCAATTTTAGCCACGAATTACCGCGTTTCCCCAATTTGCTCAAATTGTTCCGCGAATTGGCTTATTTCTCCATTTTAGTTGCGAATGAGCATTTTACTTCAATTTAAAGGCTGGAATTAGTAGATTTTCTCAATTTTAGCCGTGAATTAGCAAATTTTTTCATTCGCATTTTTTTTTCTGTTGTTGCCTCGAGAAATCACGAATTTGGCGTTTTCAAATAATAATAGTTCAGCCATGAGAGCGTTAGACTCCAGCTTTTTCTCAATTTTCGCCACATATTAGCGTTTTTTTTTTCATTTTCAGCCACGAATTAGCGATTTATTTTCATTTTCTACCATGATTCACAGCTTTTCTCCTACCGCAAAAGCCGCTATTTGATATTAGCGCTTTTTGTCAACATTCTCCCGCGTACACTTTCCCAAAGAGTGGCACATTAGAACGCTTTCTCAATTTCTTCCGCCTTAAAGGCCTATAGGAATTTGTAGTTGGCGTATTTTCTCTGTTTTGTCCGCGAAGTCGCCTTCAGATAACTCGAATTGGCGTATTTTTCCTAATTTAAGTGGCAAATGATCGCTTGTTCTCAATATTTGCAGCTAATCATCGCTTTGAAACCTAAAAATCCATTTTTTTTCCCTCATCTATTTATGCGTTTCGGTGCCCCCCCCCCTCCCTGGTGGCCAATTCACGGATGTTTGTTGCTGACAAACCAATTTCGAGGGTCGGCTTAACTTGGAAACCGATTTTGTTAATTTTTCGCACGTACGACGCGCAGTTTCGTGTGTTTTGGCTAGCTCAAATCGTTTTAGCCCGCTGTGCCATCCAGACTTATGGTGGGAGAGGAAATGTCAGCTCTGTTGACCGTCTCAGGTCTAAAATTTAAAGTTTATCTCCAAAAGTATCACTTTCCGGGGGGGGGGGGGAGAAGTTTCAGTTTTTCAACATAAAATCCTAAATTGAAGGCTACAAACGACAGTTTTCCAGCAAATGTAGTCTCTCATGACCGTGAATTGACCTCCAATCCTGTTATAAGCCGGCAAAAAAAGGCAATAGTGCATCTGATCTTTTCGCCAGTGAAGCTGCCCACGGCCGTGAATCCAGTTTTACTCAAAAGTAGTTGCAAAGAGTTCTTTCCCCGATTTTACTCGTGAATGAATACTGTTTTTAGCCTCAAATTGGCGTTTGCCTTAATTTTAGCTGAAACTGAGTGCTATTTCTCAATTCTACCTCGAACTAGCCCATTTTCTTCATTTTAGCCGTGAAAAGGTATCAAAAACCCGTGAAATAACGCATTTTTGATTTTCAATTACGGCCAGCACTGGGCATCGCCTAACCGCGAATTGGTGCGTTCTGTCAACTTCAGCCGCAAAAGAGCGGTTTTTCCTCAATTTTACCTGCGGAAATGAGCCCCATTTCTCAATTTTAGCCGTGAATTTGCGTTTTTCCTCAATTCTAGCAGCAAATGAGTGAATTTTCTCAATTCTACATAACGATCAATTTAATTTGTCAATTTTAACAGTGAAAAGAACCCTATCAACCGTGAATTAGCGCATTTTCTTAATGTGTGTGTGTGTTTTCTCAATTTCAGCCGCGAATAATGAGATTTATTTCTCAATTTTAACGTGAATCAGCGATATTTCTCAATTTCAGCCGTGAATGCGTGTTTTTCCTCAGTCTTAGCCGCAAATTGTCCTTTTCTGGATTTCATCCGCGAACGAGCACTTTTTCTCAAGACGTGCACCCCCCCCCCCCTCCAAACTGTGGATGCGTGCCTTGCTGGCTGTCCACCCCTTGATCACAAGCTGGCTACGCCCCTGGAAGAAATGTCTGGAATGACTATCAACAAAGTTTTGGTGGATGCCATCTTCTTAGGGGGGGGGGAAGGGTTTAAACCCCCAAAACCCACCCCGTAAATCGGAAACTGATTTCGCGGTTATTTTTTCTCTCAAAATGTTGCAATTTTGCGGCTATTCGTCATAAGTCTTCGGCCTCCGTCGTGGGCGGCAAAGCCCGAGTTCCATGGTCACTAAGAAATATTCCCAAAACTCGAAATTACGCTGAAATGAATACAAAAAAATTGCAATTTCGCGAGAATGAATACTGGTGGGAGGGGGGGCAAGTACGAAGGTGCGTTATCCTTTTACAATTAACATAGTTGTCGCGTGGATTCCTCCAGGGGTATTTCATTTTGTACGCCCTCCCCCTTCCAGGATTTAGTTTTTGCGGCTTTCCCCCGCAAATTTACCTGAAAAAAGGTAATACTGAGAAATTTCAGCCGTGAAGCGACTTGGCGAAAACGATCAATTTTTTCTAAGGGAAATCTGTTTTTGGAGAGCAATTTCAAGGTACTGACGAGGAGGGGCTAGGTTTTTTTTTTGTCAGGGGCATTCTTTAGGAGCGCGGACAGTAGCTGGTTTTGAACAATGACGAGTTGAAGAAGGATGGGCAGCTGGCTACGCCCTCGAATCAGCGTCTAGCAATTCCTTTTCATGAATCAAAAAGAGCCGTACAAAATTAAACGTTTCTTATTATTTCAACTAGGATTACAAGGTAAGTCACCATCTTGTATAGGCTTAACCTTCTCAATTTCTTTCATAACGGCCTGTTCGAGTTCACACACTTCTTTCGGTTTTTTATACTGTCAACAATGGAAAAAAGGGTGCCCAGAATAAGCCAAAAAGGGGGCTACAGTTGGGGTCATTTCCAACTCACCGTAATTATAAGCGTACTGTGATGATGATTGAAACTAATGGCGGTCTGTTCGGGTCGGAGACCGACGCGTTCCAGTTCGAGAATCGTCAGTTTTTTGAAATATTTTTTATTGGACGTTCGCACGACGATAGTTCTATCGTTGGGCGAAGCGGTGACAGAATATGTGTTTAGGGGAAACGGTAGATTTCTTATCCTCCACTCTATGGATGTTTTGGTGATCCGTTTTATGATGTAAGGCTGTGAAAAAAACAGTTTTGCCTCACGAACTGAATATTCCACTATTTCGATAGAAAAAATTGAAGGCATGTTTAATTTAAAACCAAAATATGATGTTTCAGTCCCTGAAACCCAAGTTTCCTCTGATGGAATGTGCTGGAACTCCCTACAACTCGAATTTTGGTTAAAGGAACTCAATTTTATCCAAGGTTCCGAGTATTTGGCTGTACGTCTGGAATTCTTTCTTCTGGCAATCTGATAATTTGCGTCCATAAGTCACCTACACGCTACATGGACTCCATGTATGGCTCGCCATAAGCCTTGAGGTGGCTACTGTCCTGTAACTTGTCAAGTCACAAACAAGCACTGCTCAGGTAACACCTCCCCCCCCTCAACCAGAGACCACATGGGTGTACATCAGATCAGGACCTATCTACACTGTTTAAAACCTATTGCTAATCCCCTAAACAATCAGTCCACCACAAAACGCTCCTCACCGAATTAGCAGCCTCCACGATCGCCGAAGGGTCCACTTGAATACCTTTGGGCTCTGGGTCGCCCACTTCAACGTCCCACTTGTCGCTTCGCCGAAGGCCGTCCCCTTTCCGCCAAGCTCGTCTAACGAGAATACCCGTCGCTAAATTGTATTCTTCGGCCATTTCTTCGCTCGGCCCAAACTTGTAGTGCACTTTACGAGTCCCTTTCAATTTCATACGATAAATTCGGTCCTTTTGCAATAAAAAAAAAAACAAGAAATAGCCACCTACCATTTTCGATTAAACAACTTTTCTTGGCTTTCTTTATTTTTTCGAGCCACTCGTTGGACGCGGTCATTGTCGTGAAAATTGATGAGTGAAACACCCCGGTGTTAAGAGCAACCGATCAACAGTCCAAGTTAGCACGATTAGAGCAATTAAAAACCAATTAGCTGTCGAGAAAACTATTCTTTAACACACAAATCATACAGAACTTTAGAGAATTCAACAGCGGAAGAGTAAATATTCGTTAAAGTCCAAGTTTTTCAAATAAATCTCTTTATCAAAAATTAAGCCTAACCTTCTCTTTGTAACAGCCGTGCAACCTTCGTCGTGATTTCAACTTGGCTTGTAGGTTTGGAGACGCGTTGACTTGTTTTGAGGAAAAAATTCAATGGATTGAAGGGGACAATTAATTTTTTAAAGTTGGTGTTGCAAATTTCACTTTATCCTCCAGCTCTGGTCTTCCCTGGGATCTCTAGATGCCTAAAATGAACAGCGTTCCAGAAAGGTGAGTCCGTAATTTTTCGAACAAGCTTCCCCTGCTTGAGTTGTTTTCGTTGCTTTTCAGGACATTGTCGTTTGACTGGAGAGGGAGTAATGTCGACTTTGTATTTTTTTAATATGTTTTTTATACGTTTGTTTAACGCTGAGTAGTCTCCATGTAGCCTCATGTGTGATAATGACCCCCCTCACCCACACCGTTCACTGTTGAAGGAAGTTCCCTGCCCTGCTGAATAGTAGTCCAATGAAGGGATCAATCAACCAATCACCAATGCATGGGCGTAGCCCAGCGGGGGGCAGGGGTGGGCAGTTGCCCTCCCCTAGAATCAAAAACGCAGATTTCGTGGGGCACCTGCCCACCCGTCAAAATTCCAAAAACATTTTCTCTGATCTGGCTAACAGAAACACAAATTTATTGTATTTCGCTCCATAAAACAAATTTGGCGGATTTTTCTCACCAAAAAAACCAACACATTTTCGCTCATCGGTTGCTGACAAACCGATTTTGAGGGTCGGCTGATTTTTCGCACTAAAATCCCATTTTCGCAAGGTTCGACAGCAATTTCGTGTGTTTGGGTTAGCTCAAACGGTGTTTTGACCGCTGTGCCTTACAGACATGGTGGGAGACAAAACTGTCAGCTCTATTTACCGTCTCAGGTCTAAAATTAAAAGTTTAGCTCCAAAAGTATCACTTTTCGGGGGGGGGGGGGAGAGGATTTTCAGTTTTTCGACATAAAATCCGAAATAGGAGGCTTCAAACGACAGTTTTCCAGCAGATATTTATTTTTTGACGTATAGTGGCAGTTTCTGTGCAAATTTAGTCCCTGATGACCGTGAATTGACGCGATTCCAACCTCCAGATACTGTTATAAGCCTGCAAAAAGGCAATGATGCATCTGTTATTTTCGCCAGTGAAGCTGCCCACAGGCGTGGATCCGCAGTTTTTCCTCAAGAGGAGTTGCACAGAATCCCCCCCCCCCTTTTTACTCGTGAAAAGAGCACTGTAAACCGTGAATTAGCGCATTTTCTTAATTTCTGCCCGGACTTTGGATCGCGAAAAAGCAAATTGGCATGTTTTCTCAATTTCTACCGCGAATAATGAGATTTATTTCTCAAACTTAACGTGAATCAGCGCTATTTCTCAATTCTAGCCGTGAATAGGTGGTTTGGCTTATTATTTCTCAAGGGTCTGTCTAAAACGCGGATCTGCAGATCTGCAAGATTAACACCTCGCATCTGCAGATTAACACCACAAATCTGCAGATTAACACCACAAATCTGCAGATTAACACCTAAAATTCCGTAATTCAACGAAAATGAGACTACAATTGAAAAATAAAGTTAAAGTAGACCAATAATAGGCACAACATCACCGATCATATTTTAATATGACAATAATGAAGCGACACACTCGAACAATCACTTTTACTTCATTCGCTCAGACTTCAATTGCATGCAACAGCCAATCGTACCATTTACAAAAATGTGCTTAAATTTTGACGCTTCCATGTAAATACAACAGGCACTTCCCCCCTACCACGCAGATCTGCAGATTCATAAAAGCCAGCAGACCGGCCACTTAGCGTTAATTGTTCAGCCTCAAAATGCATAATATAGCTAATACAACAATTTATAATGATTCACCTCAATTTTGACCCCTCCTGGTCAATACACCTAGCACTTCCCACCGTAGCGTGCAGATCTGCAGATTCATAAAATCCTGTAGATCGGCCCCTTGGATGCATAATAGAGCGAATACAACAATTTAGAATAATTCACCTCAATTTCGACCCCTCCTTGTCAATGCAACATCTGCAGATCTGCACGCTACGGGAGGAAGTGCCTGTTGTATTGTCAAGGAGGGGTAAAAATTGAGGTGAATTATCCTAAATAGTTGGATTAGCTCTATTATGCATTTTGAGGCTTAATAATTACTGCTAAGTGGCCGATCTGCAGGCTTTTATGGATCTGCAGATCTGCACGCTACGGGGGGAAGTGCTAGTTGTATTGACCAGGACAGGTCAAATTTGAGGTGAATCATCTCAAATTGTTGGATTAGCTATATTATGCATTTTGAGGCTGAACAATTAACGCTAAGTGGCCGATCTGCAGGCTTTTATGGATCTGCAGATCTGCACGCTACGGGGGGGAAGTGCTAGTTGTATTGACCAGGACAGGTCAAAATTGAGGTGAATCATCTCAAATTGTTGGATTAGCTCTATTATGCATTTTGAGGCTTAATAATTACTGCTAAGTGGCCGATCTGCAGGCTTTTATGGATCTGCAGATCTGCACGCTACGGGGGGGGGGGAGTGCTAGTTGTATTGACCAGGAGGGGTCAAAATTGAGGTAATTATCTCAAATTGTTGGATTAGCTCTATTATGCATTTTGAGGCTTAATAATTACTGCTAAGTGGCCGATCTGCAGGCTTTTATGGATCTGCAGATCTGCACGCTACGGGGGGAAGTGCTAGTTGTATTGACCAGGACAGGTCAAAATTGAAGTGAATCATCTCAAATTGTTGGATTAGCTATATTATTCATTTTGAGGCTGAACAATTAACGCTATGTGGCCGGTGTGCAGGCTTTTATGAATCTGCAGATCTGCGTGGTAGGGGGGAAGTGCCTGTTGTATTTACATGGAAGAGTCGACATTTAAGCAAATTTTTGTAAATGGTATGATTGACTGTTGCGTGCAATTGAAGTCTGAGCGAATGAAGTAAAAGTGATTGTTCGAGTGTGTCGCTTCATTATTGTCATATTAAAATATGATCGGTGCCTATTATTGGTCTACTTTAACTTTATTTTTCAATTGTAGTCTCATTTTCGTTGAATTACGGAATTTTAGGTGTTAATCTGCAGATTTGGGGTGTTAATTTGCAGATCTGCAGATGCGAGGTGTTAATCTTGCAGATCTGCCGATCTGCAGATCCGCGTTTTAGACAGACCCATTTCTCAATAATAAGTCTTTGTAATCGTAGGTATCGCAAAAAAATGTTTCGCACGACTTGCACGGGAAGTGATGAGAACCGCACTGAAAACCTCCCTCGAAAGTATCTGTTTTCGTCAACCCGTGCGGAAAAAACGAAAAAGGCACGGGTGTGTGTTAGGAGAACAGCTGTTTTTAACCAATGTTTGCTGTCCACAGATTATGTTCTCAAGATGAGTTCTCAACTTGAATTCTGTGATATGACGTTAAATGTTATTGTTTTGTTTTTTGTTTTTGGTTCCTCTTCCTGTCTGTCCTTGTTGGTTTGTTCACTGTGTTTGGGTTTCTCACACGTAAATACCATAACATTTCCAGAATGAGCACCTGCCTATAAATTCCCCATTGTCGTGCGAAAAACGTCGTTCATTACTCGTCGGAAAGTGAAATATCATGTGCTCGTGTAATAGACTCACTCGACTGCGTCTCGTTCGTCTAACAACACTCGCACGATATTTCTTACTTTCCGCACTTGTTATGAAATGTACTATTTTTGACCCCCCCCTCAAAATTTGTAGTTTTACGTTTCAAAGTGCGTAGAATCCAAATCTGCAAAAAAAAAAAAAAATGTCCGTCCGCCGTCCGGGCCATATCTTGCCCTAGGATTGCTCGAAAAAACTCGTTCTTTCGCTCGTAGACTCCATTTGGGGTCTAGTTGGTCCTAACATCTGATCAGTTTGATCAAATAACTCCCTGGGGTTTTATGGGCCAAAAGCGGGTCCAAAATGGGGATTTTCAAAGGATTTGGGATCATAGGGGTGTGGGGTGTCGATTTTCATGTAATTTCAAGCCGGATTTGACTACATCGATGAATAATAAACCCACAGTCGAAATAATAAGGCATTGTTCGATAATTCGCAGCGTTTTTTAATAATAATAATAAACTGATTTATTGTAGAGACTCAAACGGGCATTACAACGTCAAGTGGCAACATTTAAAGTCACAGAGACAGAGTCTTCCAAGAGCAGAGAGCGTCCTTCACCTCATTCACGGAGTAGCATGCCTTTGCAAGAAACAGCCCTTTAAGCTTCCTGTTGAATGCTTTCGGAGGCTGCTGCGCTACTGATCCAGGCAGCATGTTATAGAGATCAATCCCAAGTTGGTGAAAGCTCTTATTAGTGAGTCTCAAACGGGTCCTATCTTTTATAAGCTTGTTGGCGTTCCGCGTCGAATGGACACGGACATCCGAGTGTGACTTGAACAGTTGTGAGTTAGACTTCACGTAATTCAAAACTTGGAGGGCAAAAGCAGAAGTGAGGGTGAGTATGCCAAGAGCAGTGAAAGCCTCCCTACACGAGTCCCTTGGCCTCAAACCCGCAAGAAGCCTCACAGCACGCTTCTGAAGCTGAAAGGCGCGACCAGCCCGACATGAAGCGCCCCAAAGCAGAACCCCATAAAGAAGATGGCAGTGAAAGTGTGCGAAATATACACTTCTCAGCGCAACCTCCGACACAGAGCCCCTGAGTCGCCGCAACAAAAATAGACTGCGAGGGAGCTTTCCGCAGACCATGTCAATGTGGTGTTCCCAATTGAGTCTGCTATCCAGTTTGAATCCCAGGAAGTTGAGCGGCTCCTGCGGAGAATGCGCCACCGACGACGCTGATGTCACCTCCAGGCACTGGGTCTTGCCAGAATTGAGGATGAGCTTATTTGCGCCACACCATGCCTCTAAAAACTCCGAACATTGGGAGGCCGAAGTCACTATCAGGGAGCGCAAATTGCACCGAGACGTCGTCTGCATATATGTAGCAATTCTGGAGTTGCGCAAATCGAGGCAGGCTAGCCGGTAAGTCATTGTTGAAAACAGCACACAAGTCCGGCCCCAAGTGGGAGCCCTGCGGAACACCGTGTAGGACCGGACGAACAGACGATACCTCGGATCCAGTGGAGACTGTCTGGTAGCGATCCGACGAATATGATTTTATTAGGCGAAGAGAGCCATCCATGAAACCGTAGCCCTCCAGCTTCCGGCAAAGAATGTCATGAGGTATGACGTCGAACGCCCTTGTCATGTCAAACGACATGACGAGGGAGCGCCCACATGCTTCGAGCCCCTGGAGGCAGTCATTAACGAGCTGAATACCAGCCGTGACTGTTCCCCTACCAGCCCGGAAGCCATGCTGGCAGTCGGAATAAATTTTGTTGGCCTCAAGGAACATGGCAATATCCCTTCGCAGGAATGACTCAAACACCCTCCCCAAGTATGGCAATATTGCTATCGGCCGATAGTTCGCTGGTAGGCTGGGATCCCCTTTCTTATAAATTGGGCGGACTTTTGAGTATTTGAAATACAGTGGAAAAATGCCAGCAGAAATACATTCGTTGAAAACGTGAGACAAAGGCTCACATATCAGATCAGCTACTGCTCTCAAAACAATGCTGTTCATGCCAAATATGTCCTCGCAACGAGATGGCTTCAAAGAGTGAAGCGCTTTGTACACCTCCTCCACAGTGACTCTACTGAACTTGAATGGCTGAGGATCTGTTTTACCCAAGCGAAAAAAGCCCCTCCAGTCTGCCCTCGGGATATCCTTGCTATCCCCGCTGCACAGTTTCTCCACTGTGTCAAGGAAAGACGCATTGAATTCCTCTGCAGTTATACCGTGGTAATCGGCATTTTCATGTCGGCTCTGGCCGGCCTCCTCTCTTATCAATCTCCAAAGTGTTCGAGCCTGCCTCCCCTCCGTGAGGACCCGATCACTGAAATAGCCCACTTTGGCTTCTCTCACTAGACTTCTCTAGAGACTTTTCGTTTTCTTATAAGCATCTTTTGCTGTGCTGTCCCATGACGAAAGCTCGAAAAGACGAATGCATTTAGTCTTCAATGCTAGAAGATCGAGAGTGTACCAGGGATTCTTCTTTTTCACCGGAGTGATTCTTTTTTTCCGAATAACCGGAAAACATTCCTCCAAGCTACAAGTCAACAAGCGGACAATGAAGACTGCTTGCTCATCTGGGTCATTGAGTGCATACATGACCAACCAATTGTTTGACTTTAATCTCTCTCGAAACTCCGAAACGTTCAAGTCACTAAGGGACCGAAAACAGAGCGAGATAGGTGGTGCTGCGTCTCTCAGCGCAAGATTGAACGAGAAAATTATCCCAAGATGGTCCGAATGAAGAAAAGGACAGATTTGGGAGAAAGAGGAATTACTAGGAAGAGATGAAGCGACATTGTCAATACAAGTACCCGAGGCCGGTCTCGTCACCTGCCGTAGAGTCAGATTCAGTCCAAAGGAATCGAGAAGGTCAAGCATGTCAGACAAAATTGTATAGAGGGGTCAAGCAGGTTTATGTTGAAGTCGGACACTAGAACTACATGGCAGTTGGACTTCGTGACCTCCGTTAGTAACACGTCCAAACGCTTGCAAAATGTTGCTACAGCCTCGCTGCAAGGATTAGGAGGGCGGTACAAGCAGACAACTATAATACGCAGATCTGCCAAAAAAACAGAAGCAACCTCGAATTCCCTCTCAACACACATTTTCTCAACGGACGGGAGCGGTATGGACTTTATCGTATCCTACTGTAAAAACTGACGGTTTTGAAGCCAATTAGATTGTAGCAAGATACCTCATCGGGCTTGAGCCACGTCTCCGTGAAACAGAGTATGTCTAGGTCTAAATAACCATTAAGCACTGATATGTCCGTGAATTTATGCCGAATGCACTGAATGTTTTCATATAAAAGTTTGTATTTAAAGGATGGCGGAACACCCTGTAGTCATGTGGCATGCTTGACGGAAGGGGTATTTGAAGACAACACAGCATCCAGAGGTTGCTTTGTCGTATTAGGAGGAGAGGTGATGTACCGAGCCACCGCCAGGATGCAGCCGGAGGGCCATATATCTGGATTGGCTACGTCCTCGTAACAGTTTTCGTCCACCTCCACACGAAAAGAGGCATAGGCTTTATTCCGAGTCACAAGCTTATAGACGTCAATTTTACAGTCAAGCTTCAAGGGCGAAATGACTCGTCCTCAACCGAGGTTTCATGATGTAAACGTGAAATAAATAAGCCTTTTCTACGAGGGGCCACCGTCAATTTTGAAGTGGTGCACCGGCCGGCGGTAACCAACCCGGCTTTCCTCCGAGTGTTGCGGGTTGCCTCTATGGAACGTACGTGGCTAACCAAATTTGACCGTGTATACGTGCCGGTAACACCGCATGTGCCGTTCGGTACATTGTCATCAGAGAGAGCAGGCATGCGTTTCCTCATTCCCTGTTTTCGAATCACTTTCACCCAGTCGGTTTCATCAGTTGATTGGCTTAAAGGGATGAGGAGGTGAAGGGGGTGTTATCGTGTTTACATGCCCGGAAACAGCGGACTCTTTCTGAGAACTATTCGAGCCTCGTTGTTGAGTTACATATTTTGAGGACCATGATGAGTCATTTAATGCATTGCCATTCGGTTTCGGGCAGATATTATGACCGATTTCACCACCCACTCCGGAATCAGTGCAGGGGGCTTCACAATCCTCGACGTTGCCCCCGGACAGTTTATGATTGAGCTCATTTAATGATAGCTGGATAGCGCTATTTTCCGCCTCCAAAGCTTCAAGCTTCGCAAGTAGTCTAATATTTACTTCGCCCAATACCTTAAGCTGAGATGCAACAACATCATATATAGCCGCAAAGTCCAAGGCAGCCTGCTCGCCATCAGTAACCGTTGCAAATCGGGCAGAGCACTTTTCACAGAACCATTTCATCTTGTCCGATAACCGCGACACGTCAAGAAAATCGCTTTCAGAAAAGCCAGCACAGTTTAAGTGAAAATGTTTCGCGCAAAACCCGTCACAAATTATCACCTGAGTAACTTTATTAATAGGTTTAAGGCACGGATCACAAATCTTGAAACCAGCCTTGTGCGCCATTTTTTCATAATCTATGAGTAATAAAATATGAGCAATAAAATGAGTACTAGCTGCAAAATGTCCTTTTCATGGATTTCATCCGCGAACGAGCACTTTTTCTCAAGACGTACGCCCCTCCCCCCCCCCCAACTTTGGATCTGTGCCGGGCTGGCTACGCCCCTGCACCAATGTGACCCAAATGTATAGCCAATGATGAGCCTGTGGTTGCTAAGTCTCTAACGCCGAGGGGGTTTGCATAATGAAAGGACTGCGTGTCGTTTTTAGGCAGCCTCAGCCACCCAAGCTACTGCCGTCGTTGAATAGAGGGCTAGTAGGCCTGGGGGTATGCCGTCTGGCATACGGCCTCCCCTCCATGTGCTGTCACGTCTGATCCCGACGGGCGGTTGTTTTTGACGAGGCACGAGTGACCCCGGGTTCAAAACATTCAAAGTTCAAAACGACTAAGAACCTTGGCTTATCGCATCTGAATAGGTTGGTAGGTTTGCATTGTGCGCTCAGTCATATCGAAAAATGGAAGACTGGTGCTTCCATACGCGGTGGGGACGTGCGATTTCGCAAGAAATATAGATTCGTAAAGCAAAAGCCTTTAGCACATGGAGAACGATTGGTTTGCGCGAGTAAGACTAAATTCAAGTGTTAGGCTTACTTCAAGACTGATGATGGTGGAAACATTACATTCGCGAGTGATTGCCACAACCACCCTCCAATCGACGATCCTCAAGTAGTCGTTATATATAATATATTTATAATTCGTTAAAAAGGTGTCAAGCAAGCTCCGCCCCCACTCGGAAAAGGAAACTGCCTAGCGCTCATTAATTTAATTTGTAGTTTGACACCTTGCTCATAAATTTGTAGTTTGACGACTATTTGTAGATGTCTTGTTGGGGGTGAGACGTGACAGCGCTCATTCTCATCGGGGGTCACACGTGACCTCCCACTTTCGACTTTGCTTGGGGGTCACACGTGCCCGAGCGGGGGCCACTCGTAATGACTTTTCGCGGCCGGGGGTCAGACGGAAGGCCCCCGTTAGCCTCAGGCGCGGATCTTAAGGAGGGGGCCATGGCCCCTACACCTGTATAACAACACTACACTGCAGAGTTTCTCTACTTCATGTTTTTCAGGGCAACAATCCATGCCACTTCAGGTCCGAATGGTCATGTTTTGCCGGTTTTTAGAGCGGGCATTGCCAGTTAAGGCCCTTTTTGCAACAGGCAATTCATGTTTAGCCATTTTCTATGCGCGAATGCTCAGTTTTGGCCGTTTTCAGGGCAGGAATCACTTGTTCAGGCATTTTTGGAACGCGAATTCGGGGATCGTAAAGTCAGTTTAGCCATTTTTAGATTGCGAATCGTCCATTTTTGCCATTTTCAGGGCGTATACAGTCACGTCAAGCCAAAAGCACGAATGGCCTGCTTGATGGTCATTCTTTGCACGCGAATAGTTGGCTTCGCACTTTTCAGGGCATGAATAATCTGTTTAGGCGTTTTCAGGTGGCGAATAGTCAATTTGAACGTTTTGGGACGCCAATATGGTCCTTCAAGTCAAAGGCGCGAATGGTCAATTTTGTCTCGCGAATTGCCAGTTTGGCCATTTTTGGCGCGTGTATGGTTGATTTAGCAATTTTCAGGGCTGCCAGAATCGTCAGCTCGGCCATTTTTAGGGCACTTGAAGTCCGTTTGGCTATTTTTAGAGCGGGAATTTCCAGTTTGGCAATTTTTAGGGCGCAAATATAGTCAGTTAAGGCCTTTACTTTGTTTCGTCTACGAGCTCCAGGAAAATTCTATTCTCGTAGTCATTGGGGACGAAACGTCGTCAAAAACGAGATTTTGCCCCATTTTTCCAGTTTAATGCGGCGATGTTGAATCTTTCGTATGTATTAAAGAGATAATAACGTGAGAGGAGTTCGGTTTCCATAAAAAAATATTTCGTCAATTTAGGCAGTGAATGGTTGTCAAGTCATTTTTAGGAAAGCGAAACACACAATTTCCCATCCCTTCCAATGAACAAATCCTAGATCGGCGGCTGCAGACTAATATTTTGGGGTTTCTCCACACGGGGAATCCGAAAATTGAGACACATTTTTGATAACAGGAATCAGTGAAAGGGTTCTCACTAGGATGCCCCTGTTTTCAACCACCTGTACCAGAATTTTCCCGTGGACAGCCCTGAAGTTCAAGGAAGAATCTCGATGCAAAGGACCTTCCTGGGCAGCTCAGAGGCCTAGGAAAGAATGGTCTCGAAAAAGTGCCGAAGGGATACATCAAGGCAACTACACTTTCGGTTGTTTTTTCTTACCCACCGCTCATATTAGTGGCCCTGGAGTCGATAAAATCGACAAATACCAAACGTGAAGCATTCATTACTGGACCGTTTAAAAGGAGCTGGATTTCGTGGTTGAACATTGTTCGGGGGACTTATAAATCACGTCTGTCTCGAAGATCAGACACAGAACCTTTGAGAAACACCCTCACATTTGAGAAGGTGATAACTCCTCGTTATAGGGTTTGGGTGGAGGTTTTGATGAAGTTTTTGCGCATGTCGTGTTGGGGTCATACTCCAAGGGAGGGGCCATTGGATCCACCACTGGTTATCCTCCATAGTGTAAGTCTTGGTTGGTCAAGTTCCTGAGAGTTCGATTTCCAGATTTTCGCAGTCTATTAGTCAGTTTTGCAGAATACCAGTTTAAGGAATGGAAAACCTACTATGGAGTCGCCGTTGCGACACGAAATTTGTTGGAAAACGTCAGATTCCTGTTCAGCATACAGAAAACACAGAAAAACTGACAATACACCCTTTTTTGCTCTAACACTCTGGTAAGGCTATCTGTCACTAGGATCAGGTTGTCTACAGACCTGGAAATTGTCAGGGAATTTCGTGAATTTATGAGAAAGGTCAGGGAAAAATGGCAAAGCGATTTTTTTCACGAACGTTATGCATCCAACGGGAACTTGGAAGTAATATTGAGTACAAAATTACTATTAGGATTGCGGCCTATCTCTCCTGTCGAGTTATGTTATGAGAGTTTTTTTTTTTTTTCTTTCTTTTTTTTTTTCTTCAAAAGTGATGGCAGTTTTGAAATCTACGGTATTTCGTTCCAATGGAATGAGACCAATTTCAATCAACAACATTGTCTAAAAAGCCAAGAAACGTGGCGTAGTATCTCAGTAGTACGGTAGTGATCATTTTGTCCCTCAAGCCCCAAAAACACCTATTCTCTCGAACTCATTCAACGGATTCAATCATTCACCAAGAGTCTACAGACCGGAAGAACCGGGAATTGTCAGGGAGTTTTCTAAAACTGGAAATGTCAGGGAATTTTGTGAATTTATGGAAAAAGCCAGGGAAAAATGGCAAAACGTTTTTTTTCACGAACGTCATGCTTCCAAGGAGAACATGGAACTAAAATGGCGTACAAAATTACTATTATGATTTTGGCCTATCTCACTCTACTGTCGAGTTGTGTTATGAGCGTTTTTTTTTCACAGAAAACATACTTTTATACCAAAAACGTCGATTTCTTGGGTCGAAATGCACTTTTCTTTAAAATTGATGTCAGTTTTGAAATTACGGTATTCCGTTCCAATGGAATGAGACCAACTTTAATCATCAACATTGTCTAAAACGCGAAGAAACGTGGCGCTTTTGTGGCGCTGGTTCAATAAATAGTCGCCACTGCTCTTCGGATCGTTGGAGCCCACGAAAACTTCTCATTTTTCCAATGGTTTACTCAAAATTCAATTTATTTCACTTCCTCTATGATAAAATGTAAGTATTAAAAACGTTGAATTCCTGAGTATTGTCCTCATCAGCATGAGTTTGAATTTACTCTTTGAACGGCTGTACCGGCAGGCAGACTGTCGGTAGTCTAGATTACTCCCGACTTCCTTGCCAGGGGCGTAGCGTGACATTTTGATGCCCGGAGCGGTGGTCACGGTTGATGGCCCCCACCCTACTGTCAAAAGATGCGAGTATCGGGGTCTCAATTGGAAATCATTCAGTGCTTAGGGTAGGAGATAATTTCAGGGTTCTCGGGGAAATTTTCTCCCAAACATCGTATTCGATGTTCGTGGGAAGGAATAAGACCGTGGTGTCAGATTGACAGATTCTTGGCGTGGGAATGTTTCTCGGGGCAAAAATCAGCAGTTTCATAGTCCCTGTGAGCTAGATTTGCAGTAATCAAGCCAATATGATGTTCGATACGATCAAAGATGTTGGGGGGGGGGGAGTGATGTTCCGGAGAGAACCAACTTCACGAGAATGGGTCTTCAAGAAACCGATTTCGTGGGGTTTAATCGTTGAAAAAAAACAATCTTGAGGGTTTGGCTCTGTAGAAAAAAAAGTCATGAGCTTGGCTTGCATGAAAAAACACAAACAATTTGAGGGTCCCGCTTTTCAAAAAACAACTTTCTCAGGTTTAACTCCCGAAACCCCTAATTTCGAGGATTAACTCTGAGTACAACCAACTTCACAGGTTTTGCTCTTCAATAAACCAATCTCAAGGGATTTAAACGTTCAAAAACCAATCTTGAGGGTTAGTATTTTCAAACAACGGAATTCGCGGAACTTGGCTACTCAAAATACCAATTTCGAGGGTTATTTGGCTCAATAAAAACAATTTTACGGATTCGGCTATCCATGAAAACAATTTTTCCTCCTTATCAAAAGACCTCAATTCCGTGAGGTTGACTCTGTCAAATTCTTGCAGCTTACAATTGGCGTGTGGAGGGACGGTGCGTGTTTTCGTGGAACACTGACCGGTTGTGGGATGCAACCCGCAGCTTCTGGCACGCTCTGTCCAGATCTTAGACTGTTTTGCCTCCAAAGAGAGCCATGTCATCGCCAAGACTCAGCTTTCGGTCAACTTTACTGTAGTTTTTACGCCTCCTCCCACCAACGGGCAGTCGTTTTTTACTGTTATAGATAGTTCTTGGGGGTGCACAGGTCTGCAATGGACCATTTTGTGCGGTTTTGGTGCCTCTTGGTAGATCTGAAGCTACGATTTCTTTCACGAAGCGCCTGGCAACTCTAGGCACTGGACAGTTGAATAGATGCGGAGAGTTTTGTACCGGTGGTGCGCAAAAGGGCTCTGTATTTATCCCAACTGTGTTCCCTCGCCATCTCCGGCGTATGGAAGTACGTCCAGGTGGTATGTTGTTGTTTCTGCCTGTCTAGGCCATCATCAGGACCATTATTAAAATAAGTTTTCGTGTGTCTTCCACACTCGTTGACTTCCTCTACTCTCGAAAATCAATTAGACCAAGAACAAGAAAGAAATAAAAACAATTATTGTGGAGAGACAACAACATATACCACCTGGACGTCTTAATAACTCCGCGACAACATGGCCAATTACAATTTTAAGTATGGAAGTACAACTGAAACTCAACAAGTGAAATCCGAGGTTTACGCATGAGCGCTTTAACTCTATTTCAGTCATGAACTGTCTCATTTTCTAAACATCTGAAGCCGCGGACTTTACCCAAGGACAGTCCAGTAGCTCGATTTCTTCATTCAAGTCGCCTATAAGGATATACCAACTCAAGATGAGCGTTTTTTCACAATTTTAGCCGCGAAAGCCGCCTCCTAAAACCGTGAATTGAAGTTTTTCCCTCAATTTGTACCGCTAATGAGTGTTTTTTATCAATTTTTATCCGCGAAGAGTGATTTCTCACGCTTTGGCCCTCGAACATGCGTTTTTTTCCATTTCAGCCGCGATTTAACGCTTTTGCTAATCTTCTGTCCGAGGTATTCCTACAAGAACCGCTCATGTTTTCCCAATTTTAGCCATTTAAGGTCCTTCCGCTCTTGATGAGTGACCAGCCAGCTCCCACACTCGGCTCAATTGACGTGAACCGCGACTTAGCGATTTCAGCTGTGTATAGTCCTCCAGATGCCGGGCATTAACGTTTTGACCCAATTTTAGACACAAATGAGGTTGTGCATGCAGAAATCTGTAGCCGTAGGAGCCTACATTGTTTGTCTACCCTCGTTGAGGTTCGTCAAAAACGGACCGGTTTCGGCTGCTCGCCATCTTCAGCGTGTGGAAGTACAACTGAAACTAAACAACTGAAAAATGAGTTTCAGTTCTACTTTCATAAGCTGAAGATGGCGAGTAGCCGAAACCGGTTCGTTTTTAACGCACCTCAACGATGGAAGACAGACAATGTAGTCTTTTACGGCTATATGCATGCATTACCTACTAACCCTCGTAGTTTAGAGATCTTACTAACAATATATCAATTTGGATAACCATGAAAAATTTGCTGAGTCAGGGAATTTTGTTCTGGGGAAGCTGTAGACAACCTGATTATAATAGACCATAATATAATATTATTTTTGGCCAAACAATAAGGCTTGGATAAACATGGCATCTGACCAGTTTACAATCAATCAACTGCTCTAATATTCTTAACTCCATTCATGACGAGAATCCGCCGAGTGGTTTTTAAATTTGCCACCACTTCTATGGTAAAAAAAACCTGTCAATGTAGGCTCAAAAGTAGCAACCACCGGCTTTACGATGGCCCCTGAGGCCGATAGTCCTCCACACCCTGCTCGGGTAGCCAGAGTCCTAACCCATTTTTCACAGCTCAATTGTGGAGCGGAGTGGCTTGGCGTGGACAACAAGTGTCTAGTGTGAAAGCGGCTCAAATTTTCGACAAAACCTAGTTTGAAAACCATCCAGTCTTGGTTTCCCGTATCTGGAAGAGATCCCACCCAAAGAGCCGGGGATCGTAGTGCAGTAGTGGGCGGGCGCCGCCGTCCGCTCTTGATGAGTGACCCGCCAGCTACCACACTCGGCTTGATTGACGTTCTGTTGGAAAGGACAGGACCGAGTAGCCCAGTTTAGGCTGAGGCCTAAACTGATTGTGAGATTGGGCCGCTGTTCATTGCACTTGGGCCAGACCAGCCGACGTTTTCAAGTTTATTTTAGAGCCTTTGAAACAGTGTTTTTGTGTGAGCCTCGATAACGCCCCCAACCCCATTCATTGGACCCGCAAACCATTAATTTTATTTTATTTTTTATTCAAAGGTGGGAGCAGTATTCTCCTGTTGGATCTCAAATCCTTGGAACGAGACTCATCGCCTTCAAAACCCCGTTAAAAGATGTAAGTTTGAATACATTATTTATATTCCCATACCCTTCGTTATTTACAGATAGGCAATTTATGATCCCCATCAAAACTCCCCTGTAATGACGGCTTGTACTTTGTTGCCGCATCTTTCCATTTATGGAATTTCTTCGTCATTTTGAACATAAAAAAAAAGTGGAGCTCGAACAACGTTCCCTTTCTAATAAGCTCTGAAATTGCGTGCATTTCCATAATACATCCTTCGAATCATTTTTAAAATTTGCATACAAGCCGCATCTCGTCATTGTTAGGCCTGGTTTTTCCTTTATTTGTTGTATCTTCAATTTTTTTCATCATCCTTCTCTCTCTTTTTTCTCTGATTTATTCCCCTCGATCTTATTTACACATAATAAAATTCCTTTCGTGACATCTTTTACGAGGGCTACGAAGGATCATGACGATATTGATGGAAGGTGGTAAGGACCACACTGGGAACGTTTTACTTGTCGTAAACTCTCTTAAATTTTCAACCTTTCCGCGCCGAAAAAAAAAAACCACCATCAACTGCAGTCACGGTTTGTTTTTTTTTTTCTCCTGTTTATTGAGATTCCCAAAACAGTTCTTCTTCTTTTCTTTTTACGACCCAAATTGAATTTCTTCCCATCGTTCGCCCGCGAAACGCTCTTCAGCCTCACTTTCAAAAATCGATATTTCCTCTCACGAAACCCCTCGGTAGAGGCATAAATACGGCTGAGCTTAAATCCGCGCGATATATTTTAATGAGCCTAAAGTTTACGATGACAAAAACATTTTCAAAGTTTAAAATTTGATACCACCGTGTTCCCCGGGAGGAAACCCTTCGAAAACATAAAACAAACGTATAAATGTATTTAGCCCCTGACTGTAACGCTAATAAAGTTTTCCTATTTACGAGTTGTAAAGGGATATCGTAAAAATGGCCTTCAGAGCGTTTTTCTCATATTTTTTTCGAAAGTATTCATAATAATATTTATATAAATTCGCGTATAAAAAAAGGTTCGTAAGGAAAAGCCCTTGGGTTCATTGCTCTCATTCCGAGGACTTTCAGTTCAGCCATAATAAAGCAGTTGTTTACTTCTATCTTCGATATTTATTTTTCAACTGTTAGGATTTATGGATTGGTGTATTTTTCTATTGCTCTCTGGATTAATGAAACCACGTTGCAAATCGACTTTTATTCATCTAAATAGTCGGAATCCTAGAGATATCCTCCGTTTCTGTTTCTCAATTTTGTGTGTGAGTGTGTGCTTTTTTCCATAAATTATTAATAGTTCTTCGTGTTGTATGCTTTTTCCCTCGCAGAAAAGCCAAAAGTGATATATACCACTATTGACACATATCTCTCCCCGTAATCGCGGGTGGTCGCCCCCAAAGATGGGGTGGTAAACAACGCAGACAAAAAAAAAAAAAAGTCGAGGCCCACGAGTTTTGGAACCAAGGTGTCTCGCCATAAATCATAACTTCATACTACATATATAAGGTTGCGGCGGGTTTACCAGTCTATGCCTTCCTACTCCTCCCTGTACTGTCATCCCACTATTTTTTCCCCCTCTCTTCTTTCTAAAAACAACCCTTTTTCCAGGCTGAGCTAAGGGTGTTTGAAGGGTAGGTGAATAGATAGCATCCCGCTGTCCCATAAAAATAGTTACATAATAGTTTTTTTATTGTGAGTTTTACGATGATGCCCGAAACGCTCTGATTCCCCTCTCCACTCCTGCCCTCGTCACCCTCATTTTTTCAAGTAGAAATTTGTCTATGACCGCGAGTTGAGTGTGAAAGGTTTTTATGGATACTCTCACCCTTGTTCAAGTCTTAGGTTTTGATGATGAATAATGATGTAGGCTACTTACAATGTAACTATTTTACGATTATTTCCCTTAGTAATAGTTTTATTATTTAATAAATTATTAATTTATAGCTTTTAAGGCGCTACGAACTAATATATAGCTCTTTTTTGGTGGTTGGGGGGTTGGGGTTGGACCACCGCGTAGCCCTTGTAGTAGTAAAAGTGATTACTCAGGGCCAGCTCCCAGTTTTCTTGTCAATGGATATCCCTCTGAGCGTTAAAAAGAGGTGGGCCATGGTTTTTATTATCGATATCATGTGATGACACCACAGTAGGTTGTTTGGAAACGTTGAGAGCGTCCAGGGCGGTCCAGTCTCCGTGACGTGGCACGCAGGATCAGGCCTATACGTGCATTGGCAAGGCCAGAGGGGGGAGCATGCGTACTCGAAAGTGCAGCCGGAGGGGCAGTTGCCCACCCCTAAATACTGTCGAAAAGTACAAGTTCTAAGTTCTTCGGAGTCGCCACATTTTGTTTCGTTAATGCTCACAATAAACATGTTTCCAAGGCTTTACTCATTAAAACACCAATTTCACTGGTTTTTGTTGCTAGCCCGGTTGCTAGAATTTCAATTTCTCGTGGTGGTCTATGTCACATGATGAAGCCATTATTTATGTTTTTATTTATTGGTTTTTTAGTTGTTGTTATCGAGACTTGGAATCAAGGTCTATATACAGGGTGAATTTTTGGTAGTGTTGCAAAAAAATTAGGGTGAAACTACGTAAAAATGGAATTAAACGCGACCTTGCCGGACGGTATATCTTGCACCGTTCAGGAGAGATGGTTTTTTGTGGGATTTCCGTTGAAATTCTGATTTTTTGGCAGAAACTCGCGAATTCACAGCTGTCACTCCATTAAAATTTTGAAATGACCATACATTTTGAAAGCTAGGAGAATTATCTATCAGGACGGACTTCATGCTTCTTTGACTGTTAGCGATTAGTGAAAGAACAGTGAGCAGCACTTTCTAGGCTACCTAGGTAACCCGTACTCCTGTTTTCATAGCTCTTTTAAAAGCGACGTCACTATGTCGTTCTGCTACGTACCGCTCATTCTAGAGTATGTAGTAGAAGAGGAGAGTATGTAGGAAAATATTTGGTGCGTTCCGCACTCGTATCGTTCTAATTTCCGTTGGAAATGATTTTTATGAATTATACTGATGCATGCCAAGATAGCAAGCAACACGACCAAGCAATATTGTATTAGAGTTATGAAGTATGTAGTGGAGCAGAGGTGTTAAATCTAAATTGAAGTCATCTGCCCACATTATCCCCCCGCACCCCATCTGACATGAGCAGACCAAGTAAGTTACAGTTTGTGTCGCAGATTGTTGAATTTATTTCGTCCCAGAGCCTTTGTTTGTTCAACGATTCCTTTATGAACAGCATCCTTAATTAAATGGGTGCGAATTTCAATGTGTTTGCTTCGCCCCGAATTTTCTTAATTTTGTGACATCTGTATAGCAGCTTGGTTGTCCGTCCATAAGGTTGTCTTGATGTCGTAGCCAAGATCTTCTACTATTCCTTTCAAGTTTATTAGTTCACTCGTCGTCCTCGCAGCTGCCACGTATTCAGCTTCTGCCGTCGAAAGCGCTACGCATTTTTGTTTTTGTGACGACCAATAAACCGGGTTGCAGTTGAACAGCAAGACAGAACCAGATACGTCGTGTTTAGATCTTACGAGATTGTTCCTCTCGGCAAACTCGTTGAGTGTTTCATTCCAGCATTTGGGAGATTCTCGCAGACCATAAAATGCCTTTTTCAATGAGGAAGTAACATAAAAAATAAAAATCGCTGGAGACATTTTTTTTCTAAAGAAAATTACTAAATATGACCAGGAATTGAATATTAGTGCGTAAATGATTGATTTCGATTTATAGCGAAATAATAAAACTTGCCAATTTTTTTTGTTACCTTAAACGGCCGGTCTGTGACTCATGACGTAACTAAAGGGTCGTGACCCCTCCCAACCCTCCGCATCGTGGCTGTTATCATGTGTTGCCCCTTCTTGACCATCCCCTTTCTCTAAAGTCCTATTGTTTGATTTGTGGGAAGCCATTGTGAAGGTTATGCGAAGGCTGTTATTGCGTCATAAGTCTATCTAGCCTATTTCAAATGGGTCCCGCAACCCAATAGTTTTAAAAATTAATACAAAAATATAGGGCCTGATTTTATGTGAACGGATCGTGTTTTCATGAGTTTTGGTAACCAAGCTATCATGACGGCATGGTTTTGGAAAATGTGTTACTTCCTCATTTAAGTACTTTCCCTTTCTCGACTTGCACTCCTTCTGGTGGCTCGATGTAGACTTCATTTTCGAGCGTTCCATTCAGAAAGGCTGATGGAATGTTCGGCTGGCTGTTGCTCTGTTGCCCTTCGGCTGATGATCTGTCTTCTTCAGTTTCTTCGTCTGACTCCTCCTGAGGTGGCGATTTGTTGATATCGTCGGATTCATGGTCGAGCGGTTCATATGAGTCATTTTCCTGATCCTCTTCTTGAATTTCTAGGTGGCGTCTTCCTCCAAAAATTTGACGTCTCGGGATATTACAATTTTTCGCGTTTGAAGGTCGAGGTAAGCATTGCTTGCGTAGCCGACCATTATTAATTTCACGCATCGGCTGGGATACAGGAAATAAAGCCAAAATAGCGAAAAAAGTCGGCCTAATTCCGAATGTGACTTGAAAAATTTCTTTTGATGTATGCTTTGAGGATTCGAAGAGTCCGCAACGGTACGGAATGGCGAACCTATTTTTAAGGGCGGGTAGACGTTGGCCAACTCACCCCTATAAGGGAAGAAAGAAATTGCCCAAACGAGGTGACTAATTCTATGCAGTTGTGTGTGCTGAGTCGACAAAAACCAGCCCCAAGTACGTGATCTGATTACTTCTCGAGTTATAGCATAATTTGTACGAAAAAACGTTGTTTTTTGCTTGATTGGTTTATCAAAATCCTCACGCCCTACATTTAGTGATGAAGTCGTTTTATACATATGTCGTTTCTGAAGCTGTTTTTAGTGTTGAATCAAATGCACGGTAGCTCGATTATCTGAGATCAATATAATTTGAGTTATGAACGAAAATACCCGAAAAAACGTGGTTTTTTCTATACTTCAATGTGCCCTAAAAACGTTGTATCATGATTTCTCTATACAGAGGTCGGGGGTGTGTAGTGCACAACAGGTGAGCCCTAAGCCAACGTGATTTTTTGTGCTACCGGGCACGTGCCAACTGCAGTTTAATTTTTTTTTAAAGAGCATTTGGCAAGTTAGTCCGACTTCCGACACCAAGAACCCCTCCCGTTTCCTCATTGCGTGTTTGGTGTGAGCTTTTTGTCTTTGTTTTACCGAGCTGCCGGTGAAATTCGGCTCGACCCGCAGAGCAGCAGATTTTCCTGAGTGACAGGAACGAAGCCTACCTGCTCGTCTGAGTTTTTTCTTTTTCTATAAGTGTAAACCCCCTCCCACCAGTGTTCTTCGGTAGAAAAACGCTGGCTGGTTGGTAAACCACGCCGAAATGACCTTTTTCCGAAGGATTTCACCATTTCGAAACGTCGTTCTGTAACAATAAAAGCGTTCATTTAAACGCCCATTTCATGTTTCCCCTTCCTCCTCCTGTATCAGTTAGTAGAGGGAGGGGCCTACAGTTTGGCCGAGAACCGCCCTTTCACGGTAAATCAAATTCGAAAAAGTTTTCGCCCGTTTGGGGTTGCGTTCCCTATTTTAATTTGAAATGTACACGAAGGCGGCGGCTCATCGCGAGGGAGGGTTTTTTTTTTTTGCTTGTTGTCATTTCGACATCCAAGTCTAAATGAAACAAGAGAAAGAAACTCTCGTTTCACCCACAAGTAGGTTATTAAAAAACTTTAATTATCAACGCATCAAACAGACAACTATAGGGTGGAGGGTGTGAAAGTGCTAGATGATGCTCACGCGTACTTGATATAAATTCCCGGCACCATATATCTCTCGCCTCTGACTTGTGTAATAGTGTATGAAGGGAGGGGGGAGTTCCTTGTAAATCTAACTATTAATGACTACGAAGGGGTTGAGATTAATTAGAACTGAAGGATT
Source organism: Corythucha ciliata (assembly GCA_038030265.1). Classification (NCBI taxonomy): domain Eukaryota; kingdom Metazoa; phylum Arthropoda; class Insecta; order Hemiptera; family Tingidae; genus Corythucha; species Corythucha ciliata. Next base: position 7,403,065 of record CM075937.1, on the reverse strand, counting down.
AGGCGGTGCGTTTTAATAACAAGCCTTCGTGGAATCTTTAACACTCTTCGTCGGCTTGGTTTTTATAGGAAACAAGGGAGGGGGGGTACCTCGAGATGTTTTTTTTTTTTCGTTTTCTATTAAAGTTGAGTAAATTGGGTTTTTTGTCTAGTCTCATCCTGTTTCTGGAACTTATGAGAAAGTTTCTTGTTGATGTTCAAAAACAGGGCGTACGAGTCTCGGGTGCCGACCGAAAAGGAAGCCGCTGGTGTTGTTGAAAGGCAATGCAAACGTTTTTCTCACATATTTGCTTACTAACTCAAAAGTCCAGGGACCTCCTTGCGTTGTCAGTATTGCCCGATTGTGTGTAAACAATTAAAAATAGGACCTTTCGTACAGGACATCTTCCTAGAAAGTTCCCCTGATGGTTGAACTCATTTTTTTTTTCTTCTTCTTCTTCTTCTTCTAAGGGATGGGGTGAAATTCCCGGAATTAATTACTTTTCTTTTACGTAAGTTGTGATCCCAAAAAAGGTTTAACTGTTCTGGCGGGGGGTAATATAAAAGAGAAGGTAAAAATTCCTGCGATGAGTGGTAAACGTGATGTCTATCTGACAGCTTTTGTTTAACACCTACACCTAGCCATATAATTATGAGATTTTTTATTATTAACGTTTAAATGACAACTAAAAAAAAAAACAACAAAAAATGTTGACTTATTTCGGTCGGGTTTCTCATGAATTTTTTCGATGCTCAAGATAGTAGTGCGACCTTCCTTCCCCTACCACTGTCTTTGTTGTTATAGAAAAATGCAATTGATGGTTCTTCCGAATCATCTATGGCGTATAAAACAACAATTTCCATAACAAAGAGACGTCTCTGATTGTGGACAATCAAGATAAAAGAATATAACTTTCCTGTCTTTAAAAAAAAAAAAGACTCGGGAATTAAAAAAAAGGGTCGAAACCCCCCCAAGCCAAGTTGGTGGACTTCACCTGGGGGTACCTTTGACGGGGATGTAATCGTACATCATGCCATGTCGCATCCGCTACGTGAATTATAACGGTGGAATTCGTACGTGGACCCTTGGAGGGCCTCCCTTTCTAATAAAATTTTGAGAAAGGGTCAGAAGAAATTTGGATCAACTTTATCACAAGAATAACGTTTTTTTTTTTTTTTTGTATACTCAATGGTAACGAACGTAAATCTTGACCCTCCACCGCCTTTTTTGCTTTCAATACTACTACTGACGGAGAGGAGGGATTCTTCTGTGAAGTTATTAATCAAAGAAAGCATCGAAGAAAGAAAACACGAAATCATTTGTAATCGGGCTTGTCTAAATCTATTATTCCCCCACTCCCTCCCCATCTCTTTTAGGCCATTTCTACTGTCTTGGTTTGTTGTTAGGGGGTCTTCTATAAAGTGGAAGCAACCACCCTTTTCTTGTACGCTCGCCTTCTTTTAACAACCCTCCTTTCTTCTTTTATTCAGAAAAACCTATGGGGGTTTGCGGGTAATTATTAGTTTTCAGTTCCGCCTTGTCTAATTCTATTAAAAAAAAAGCGGTTCCTTTTTAAAAGATCAAAAGGGTATGAAATTTCTTGATGGATCGATCTTGTGGGGGAGGGTTAAGAGGATGTAAACGATTTTTGATAGCCGCTAAATAGTTCGTCTACTTTTTTGATTTGTCATGGAGGATGACGTGGTGAGGGTCGATTTATGGAGACTCTAGAAACAAGAAAGGTTACCCTTTTGGTTTTTGTTGAATCAAAAACTAATGATTGGGGGGGGGGGTATGGATTGGAAATCACTGGTGTCAGTTCTTGAGGCAAAACGAACCATTTTTTCCGAGTTTAAAGAAATTACACTTCATCTCTTAGTACCCATCTTCATATTTTTTTTTTTGTCCCATGGGAAAGAAAGGTCAAGGACTTCTGTCTTGAGTAAAGACTTAAAAAGTGATAGATACAAAACTTCAAGGAGTCAGACGACACCTGAGAGACGATATGGAAACCTTTATAAGTGTTAACCAACATTATTGTTGTTGCTTGCGCCGTGAGCCTCCACCCCCCACCCTCCTTCGCCGACACCTTGACTGTTCAATCTATTCACCTTCCTCTAAACAGTTTTCTTGTTCGGTGGATGATAAAGATATTCCCTCTTCCTTCAGATGCGTTATCTTAACATTCAAGAAAGGCCCACCCTTGAGATGCTGTGAGCGAAGTCACTATGGAGAGTCACACACACACGGAATCTCCGTTTTTTCCCCCTTGACTCAACCAGAGGAAGAAGTCCTCTACTTCTTCGGTTTTAAAGCCAAGGAGTTTTTTTTTTCTTTTTCAAAGGAAGCTTCGTAGCTTCCAAGTGCACCCGCCTCGGGGGGATCATTTATTTAAAGGGTAAAAAGTGCCCTGAATTAACACGTCAAAGGTGTTTTTTTCTAGGTTAGCTGCTTCAAAAGCATTACATTGTTAAATAGGCGAGGGTGATAAACAAGTCAAGAACAAATTTCTTTCGTGATCAATCGTGTTATGGTCGTGGGGTCGGGAAGAGTTTCTTGCCGTACCGCTTCAAAACAGTTGGAGGGGGGGGGGATTCTAAAATTGTGGCACGTGTTTATCCATTTTCAAAAAAAAAAAAAAATCAACAATGTCATCTTTTATTGCACGGATTATAACTTTTCTCGCCGTTTTCACTTCCTTGCTGGCGTCTATTCAACTTGCGTGGGCTGATTTTGATAAACCCCCAGTCTGATTTACATTTTTATGATCGATTTAAATCCACCGCGTCTCTCACTCCCTTCCATTCGTTGAATTTCCTAGAAAAATGTCTGTACGGCTTAAAACGAGTCGTACATTATTAATGAACAATCATTTTTAATCAACGAACAAATATTATTCGTTCGGTGATTTTAAGAAGGGCGGGGGGGGGTATTGTGGTCTTGTGTAGCAACATCAGCAACAGCAGCAGCTGTTCCTTCTTGGCCAGGTGAAGAGAGGTCCGAAGGGGGAGGTGTTCAGTGTATTTCACGGATTTAGAAACATTGTTAAATGCGGTTGTATTGGGCCTCCCCGTTTAACATTATTTATTGTCGTTGAAGGGAGTGAGGTTGTATAGGTGAATTGAAGCAGATCGAAAATCCGTGTTTGGGCCGATTTCAAGCTTAATTTTTAACTTATTTGTGTTATTGGGGTGGAGGAGGGCTATAGGAGTTACGGTTTTAGTGGAGGAGGGGAAAGTTTTAATATGAAGGTGGGGGGTTGCCTTGTGTATGGTAAAATTCGTTTTAAAAAGTCATAATTTATGGAAATAATCTTCGAAGTCGGTACTTCTTTAAAAATGCTTGTTAAATAAGTACATACTCCTAAATAGAGGCTCATCTTTTCAATATACCGTCCAAAGCACATATAATTAATTCAAAAAAACTTATTGAATTCTTGTAATAAGAAATAAGTGAATAAATTTGAATTATAACGAGTACCGAAGTCGTTGTTGGTCAGAACTTGAGGATGATGTCCTCTCGATATTTTAGCTCCGAAAACCTCGCCCTCCCCACCCTTTTGTTTTGGTCTGAAATAATACAAAAACGTTCCAGCTGCGCTAAAGCTAAAAAATCATTCATTAATTCCTTCCAAAGTATCTCCCCCACCCCCACCTTTCCGCCGTCTTTGGCCATGTTTAGATAATTTGTGGGAACTGACAGTTAGACATCTGTTTGCTGCAATGAGAGTCGGTGGGTGGGGGGATAATTTTAGTGTACATAAAGTCTATTATGGGGGAGAACACAAAGGACATTGTCTGGCGAATTAGACGCGGCAGAAAAATCTATATGCGGGCACACTCTAGGGTTAGGGTAACGGCGATGTCGGAGTGAGGAGGGGGGGGGGATGTGCGAAGATGTTTGATAAAAATCAACGCTGACAGCTCAGGTGCCAAGCTTGTGCTCTCATCGGCGATTATAATTAATGACTTTTATATCTACAGAAAGAATCAGAAAATGGAAATCAATCTTTTTTTTGCAGTTCTAAACCCCGTGAATTTTACAGGGGTTGTGGCGTTTCTGTGGTGGTGGTGGAGGGGGGCTAGATGCCTTTTGTTTCAAAAGACCAAGTCCCCTACCGAAATAAGAAAGACAATTCCCACAGTTGTTCCATGTCCCACACCCACACCTTTTTTTTTTCAAACTCCGGCGTTAGTTTACTAGTTACTTCACTAATTATAACCCACCTGAGCCTATAAGGCCTTTCTCCCATACATCACTCCACAGAATGGATGGTTGTGGTTGATCTTATGAAAGGGGCAGTGAGGAGGGGGTCTTCTCTCGACTGTTATTTTTTGGTCTTCAAGTTTATACAGTTCACTTTGGAGAAGAAAGAAAAAAAAATAGGGAACACGCCATATGGAGTTATTAAACCCCTGGTAAATCGATAACCTGTTTTCGTCCTCGAGTTTTCCGAGTCGGAAAATTGTTGATTTACGGCATTAGAGCCAGGACATTTGCTCGGAACTTGTTATATTTGTCTGGAAGCTTCGAAAGCGGGGTGAGGGGGGGGCATAAAGAGCGTGATATATTTAAAACTTATTTTTGTTATTATAAATAAAAAAGTTCTCAAACAAAAACTTTTTCCCCTCCTCTTTTACGAAGTTTTTCATCCCAAGACGATTTCAAACCTATCGAATCCCCCCGCCTCCTCAACCACTGTTCTTGTGTTAATGTGACCTTCCTTCCACTATTTATGAGTACTTTCGAACTTGTGTTATAGGAGCTTTAAACAATTCATGTTTACGCGCGAATTAATGATTTCTTGTTTGTTTCAGTCGATATGTGCCAAACTCGAGCTAAAAAATCGGTAAGTGGAATTGTTTTTTTTTTTTTTTTTTTTTTTAATCGTTCAATTTCGAGTCTCATGGCCCCAGTCCGAACACAAAAGGCTGCCTGCTTGGACATCCACTCTGGTAGGGTGGTATTGAAATGGAACACCCAAAACAGTTGAAAAAATAGGAACGGAAATAGAAACGGATTTGCGATCCCGGAAGGTGGGGGGGGGGGGTTCCCTGTGATTCCGGCGTTTTTGGCCACATGACCCATTTTCAGGGACCGTACAGACATATTGCCCGCACAGACAATCGCCCATAAATCGAAACACTTGATGGTCGACTTTTCCATTCCACGTTTCACCATGTCTCGTCTCGATCTCCTGCATTATCACTAATCACTCAGCCTAATATCCCTCGGTTATGTTGATGGTTAAAAACCAAAAACCCCTTCGCTTAATGAGGTGAAGTGACTTGGAGTTACCTCTTACCTCGAGATTAAGTAATTTAATTCTTAATTGTACGCTTTGCTTGGATATTACCGAATAATTCCCCCCCCCCCTTTATTTCCATTATTTTCTACGGGCGGCAAATAAGGGAGGAAGGGAATTGGTAAAAAACTCCTAATATTAAAAAAAAAAGTTGTACGTACACATTATTCGAACTCTGGGGTGTCGGGAAATTAGGGCATCAAAGGGGTTGCCCGATTATTAAAAACTCCAAATCGCCCCTAATTACTGTTATTGCTTTTCCTTATCCCTCTATCTATTAATTAAGATTATTGTATTCTTCCACCCTTTTTAAGGATGAAAAGCGAGCGTTTGGCGGTGGAATTTATTATTTCCGTCAAAAAGAGGGGGTTGGAGTGGTTCTGAAAGAAAAACGTGCTTTTGAGGAAGTTGGATGAAGGGGAATATGGTTATGACGGGGCTGGAAGCTGAATTCCAACCATTTTCGCCTTAATTCGCGTTTCCTGTAGTGTACAAAGAAAAAACAAAATTTCACCGAGAAACAAGGTCAACAGTGAATTATTATGAAGCGACCCCTTCTCCTCCCTTCATAGACAATGGTGACAAAGTCAGAAATACTTTGTTGTTTCGATCCCACTTTTTCAATTCCGCGGTTAAAGGCTCCGGCTCACTCCACTACACCCTGACACAGACATGCCACGATATACGCCACTCGTGATATTCCCTCAATATAGAAGCTTTATCAGTTCGAAACAGGCGTCAAAAACAAAGCGATTTGGCGGACAAACTGGGACATGCTCTCAAAGTAGGAGCTTAAAATTTTCAATAGATGTTTGCGGGGTGTGAGGATGGGGAAGGTGAGTCTGTGGAAAATCCCTCTTTTCAATCGGTTTTGGGCGAATGAAAAAGGGTTGATCCTTCAGAGAGAGCGTCGCGTATAGTCAATAGAAAACTTTTTGAAGCGATTCCTTAGATACACACAAGTTGAAACGCCATAAAATTTTATTATGGAAGTTGTCCGAATGATTTCTGCGTCGGTGTAATGAAAGGACTTCTTGATTAACCTACGAGGGTAGTAAAGCTATCGTCGGGAAGGAAAAAAAAGTCATAACAAAACCAAAAAAGCCATAAAAATCGTGGTTATAAGTGGCGCCAATGCATCAAACCCACCCCGTAACACTCCGTCTCCAATTTAAAATAAAAAAATTCATAGAGGTAGGTAACGTCATGTTTTTACTATTTGAGCAAACAGTAAAATAAACTTGGGAAGATCCCAACGCATTAAACACCGACCATGACCATCTTTCAGTGTTTTTAAAAAACTCTCCCTCTCCTATCTTTTTGTCGTCCTTCTTTTCGGACAATCTTCCACCGGGTTTTGTACTTTTTTAATGAGCCCCCCGCCCTACCCCCGAAGCATGAAAAGTCAAAAGCTTTTTTGTACGTCCGTATTCAGAGAAGAAAAAAAAAAGTCTGAAAGGTCCATAGTACACGTTTATTCAATAAGCGTCCTATAGTGGAGCTACCAATTAAGCGTACGAGGCTGGTTGTGGGGTGTAACAATGTCAGATCCTCCGTAGGTGTAAATCTTTATGGAGTGACCAAAGGCCTTAACGATAATAAGAACAATTATCTTTACATGTGCACGATGCGGTGTGCCAGGGGTGTTGGGGGTGGGAGGGTCGCTGGTTAACGAGGCGTGAAACTATTTTTTTTTATTATGGTCGAGCGCCACACGGCCAGACGAGACGTTCTTCTCGATGATTTCGATACATAATTCATGGGCGAATATATATTTCAATGCCACGGGGCAAAATTAATCGTTTTCAGAACAAAAATAACTACATCTCTTAGTACGAGTACTTCCACCGCATTTTATCCCAGACGCTTCATATGCTAACTAAACAGAAGGTGTCATTAACATACGAGTAGATTAGGAAGTCCAGTAGACCGTGTTTGTTGTCGCGTCTTTATACAAAAAAAAATTTTATCTAATCAAAAAACAGGTTGATTTTATTTCCTTCTAAATCCCCCCCCCCTCCACACACAAGAACCGCACCACACCAAATCATTCGAAGAACCCATCTCATCATGGCCGTCGCGCCAATCGTTTAATAGAGGAAGAATGTACTTGACTCTTGTGTTGTCGGCTTGGAAAAATATGCAGAGATGCGTGGGACACCCCGCCACTCACTAAGTAGTGGAATCGCCCTCGTCCAGGACAACAATATTTGAACTGTTCGCGTTGTGCAACGCGTACCCCCTTAAACCAATCGCCTCTTTCTCGCACTTCCACTGTCAATATTTGAGTCCCTCTCTTTGGTTGTTCTGTAGCCATTGTCGTTTGGTAAAGGATTTTTTTTTTAAATTTGGAGAAAAGGGAGGGGAAAACTTTCTATTGTATTCTTGGAAGGCTTGCCCAGGTGCAGGAATATAACAATTTCAAGAATTATGCGTGCACCGTGTGGTTGTAACACTGTAAAAAAGCCGCTGCCATAAGCCGGTATAAGCCATTGATCACAGCCTCCATCCAGTGGCGTAGGTAGGTATTTGTCCTAGGAGGGGGGGGGTGAGATTGAAATCTTGTAAAGGGGTGGAGAGGGGGGAATTTCACATTTTAGTCATCATTCCACCCAGCCTGCATACTCTTGAATCTATCGGACAACTTGCTGGCCCCATCATAGCCTTGCCCGAGAACAATAATATAATTATGCAACTAGTGGATAAAGTGTGATTTTACATGCGATTTTTTTTTTTTTGTGACAACGTACGCGCTTTTTTCAATTTTGGCCGCGTGTATCGTTCTTCTCAATTTCAGCCATGGATTAGCGGTTTTGCCCCAGCCCCTCCGACAGCCATGAATTTGTGCATTTTCTCAACTTTAGCAGCAAAGTAGCGTTTTTATCCCGTGAGCAATGTTTTTCTTAATTTTTCACGGTTTTTAGCAGCAAATTAGTGATGTTTTAAATTTTTTAGCAGGGGATTTTTACTCGCAAATTGGCGGTTTTTTCACTTATTGCCATAAATTGGCGCTTTTTCTTAATTTCATCCTCAAAAGTTGCCTTCAGAAGCCGCGAATTGGCGTAAATTCAGTTTTTGACGCAAATTAGAATTTTTCACAATTTTATAGCCGCGAATTATGCTTATTCTTATTATACTTACATCCATGGATAATCGAAGCATCCTCATTTTTCCGTATTTATAAGCTTTTCTATCTGACAAAGGCCCCGGGGCGATCCCCCCCCCTCACCAGTACCACGGTACGCTGCGGCGTCAATGAAGTCCAAGGAAGCAGCTGGACGTACGCGGACCTTTTCGGGCTGCTTGAAGTCGAGAAAATCTGTTAAACCTAATTTCAACGTGAAACGCTCATTTTTGGAGATTTTATGGACGCTTTGAAGCGTTTGTACTAGTGCCCCTTCGTTCGTATATTTGTAGCCCTTTGTTCGTATATCTGGGAGGGGATCTATCCCCCATTTCTCCCCCCCCCATACCTACGCCCCTGCCTCCATCCACCATGACTCATGTTTCTCGCCACTGAACTGCCCCCTTGGGCTCCTCAGGGAAAGGACCAGCAAGATCCCAGGTGTCCCGGAGGATCTCATTGACCCTTGCTGGAGCAGTATGACGATATCACGCTTTTTTTTTTTTTTTTAATCTGGAACCTACCAAAATGGAGGATGGGGAGTTGTTGACATCACCCATTTTTAGGAATCTGCCTTCGTCTCATAGTGCAACCTAGAGGACGAGTTCTGAGCATAGATGTCTAGAGACTGTGAATCACTTCAAACCGAACCGAACCAGTTGACCAGTTTTTTCTCTCTCGTTTTCACTTCATTTCTTCCCGTTTTGTAGCTCTAATCCCATAGTTGTCAAGGGTAGGAGGGGGCTGGTGGTTCACGAGTGAGAGCCTGGAAGATTCATAGGAGAACGAGAGGGTCTAAAGGTGGCGTGGGTGTCTTCTGATTGCCTTCCTTCTTCATTCTATAACATGCTTTATCGATACATTGTTGTAGGCATTACAGAGCCCTTTGTGTTCCCGAACACGGAAGATAGAGGGGGGGGGGCATATTTCTAGGCTTACGATTTATTTCCTAATTCTTCAGAGTTTCCCTCACTTCCCCACCCACCCAGAAAGCGCGAGTGACGCCCTATATTATTCTTGTTTGGCGCCGAAAATAAAGTGTTGTAATAATGTACTTGAAAAAAGATAATTGATGAGAAGTAGGGGGATTCAATAGTTGAAGTTTTCGTCCTGCCTTGTAAACTTCTACTTTTCCAAAAGCGTAAATGGTAAGGAATTAAGTGGCGCTTCGTTTGACAGACAAGTTAAAGCTCCCCCCCACCCCCTCAAAAACAACAAAAAAAACAATAGGCAATCCTTTTCAAGGGCTTTGATTAGATTGTTAGAAGACACGCCTTTCCACCCCGCCTGTCACTTTTTCCTCCGCGAGTTGAATAGTCCTCGGTTACTACACCTTTTTCTTTCGATTTAATTTGAATTTCCACCTTTAATTGACCGACTGGTTAGGATAATCCGTAAACACACCCACGGTTTATTAAGAGAGGGGTGGGTGATTGAACGGAAGATAGGAGGGGGGGGGAGAGAAAAAGAAAGGAACTCTTGAGGTGATGGGAGACTTTTTTTTTCATTTTTTTTAAACGCTCGCCTCCCTTGTAATGGATGTCGGGGCTCGTCTCAGTTATTGATGCGCACCTCCGTGATATCATCTACAAGACTTCGGACAGTTGAAAAGAGCTACGCCAGTATCGCTTAATTAAACACTACCGAAAGCTTGACCTTAAAATCTCGAAAATGATTGGTCGATATCTTGTTTGGAGTAGAGTAGTAGAGGGTACCTACACTTTCAAACGGTACAGAATGGTGACGACTTCACTTATTTGTTTATTTTTTGTTTCGTTAAGGGTCCCCCCTCCCCTCCTCTATTATGCGCTTAAAATCCCTTTAAGAACGCTTTAAAAAGTGCGACAAATAAATGCGCGAACACGTTTCAACTAAGGAGGTGTGGAAAAGGAACAGGTGTTACGACCTTTTTAAAAGTCGAGGTACCGCTTAATTGCTCGCTGAAAATGAAAAGGAATTTTGCATTTTTTTAAAAAGCTGGCTTCCTTAACATTCAAGAAGTTTTTCATTTAAAAGGAACAAGAGACATTATTTTATTACCTTAAGCTTATAAGTCTCAAGTTTAGTACCCCTAGCCTCATTGGAGGACACGCAGGCGTCAATATCTCATTGGTAAAAAAAAAACGGAAATTCGAACATAACATTTTTTTTTTTTTTTTTTTTCAGATTCTCTGTCGAAATGCTAGTGAAGAAAATCCCAGACCTAGGTCTAATAATCGATTTGACAAACACGAATCGATACTACAACAGCGACGTGAGTGTTTAATTTGTCTTTGCTGGTTAATTTCACCTCACTTCTCATCTTTTTTTTAACATAGGAGGCACTAAAATTGGGAGTCGCTTACGCAAAAGTCTCCTGTCCAGGGCAACGCATCCCTCCGGATCACGTAGTTCTAAAGTGAGTACTTCTTCATACACCCCCCTCCCCCGCCCAATGGTTCCATTTTCAGAAATGGAGTGATTCACTCCACTCCCAAGGGGCTTCTTCCGCACTTTCCTTCCTTTCTGCTAGGTTTCGTTTTAATTAATTGAACGGCTTCCTTCGCCGTTCGTTTTCAAGCAGAAAACTTTTATTTTAAAATTTTTCGATTAAATCTTAAATTGTAGCTTTAGAAACATGATATTTAACTAGGAAAGTGAGTCGATTTATTTTTACAGCTCAGGGAGATCTTGAACTCAAGATATTTCTCCCTCTTGCCACCACCAAACCACACACCCCACTGATCATCTCATGTAGCCAACCCCCCATCAGTACAATTTATTCATCGTCAATATTTAATCCGAACAAACACACGGAATTTATCCCCCGTCCCCCTACACCAGTGTACAAGCAAGCAAGACAAGGGACTTTTCAATTCCCGGGGCACTTTCGCCTTCTTAGTGGGAGTGGGGGGGGGGGGAATGATTGCTTTGGTTATGACTTGTGAGAGGCATGGGGAAGGTTTGGTGTTTGTGGTTTTCTTTCTGGGTGAAGATGGAGAAAGATAAATTTATTACGGCGACAACTTCAGTAAGAGAAAAAGTTGTTTGAGTTATGCCAAAATGCGTAGCTTCTGTGATTATGTGTGAGAGAGAATGGTTGGATTTTTAGAGGCTTGTCCTCAGTGGTGAAACTACGCCTTGACTGTAACTGGGTGGGGGGTGGGTGAGACAACGTCTTTAACACGTTTTATGACCAGTATGGGAGGTCGAGTAGGTTTGAGTTCTGAAAACCTGAGATAGTTGAATGGTGTGGTGGTGGTGGGGGGAGTCAGTGTAACTTTTTTCTGACAGATGCTCATTCACCTAGTTTTCAAAGTTATGATCACAACCCGGTTGTATCACTTTTGATCAAAAAATTTCCTATAAATCCATAAACAGCTAACAGATGCAACCCACACACAAGTTCTTCTTTTTCTTTTTCTGATGATCTCGAGGCGCCGAGGCCTATGAGAGAAAAAAGCCGAATAAATTAACTCTTACTTGTATAGGTGCTCCCTCCACCCCTCTCACAGCCTTTGCTCACTCTTTTTAACGGTATTTATCAGGCGAGGGGGGAGGGTGTTTTTCTTTATTTTTTCGAAATTAAAGCTGGTGGAACATCTGTCACAAATTCACCTTTGAGACAGTCGGTTCCTGAGGCGGAATGTCCCCAGCGTTTGTCGTCGAACTTGAGGATTTGATGAACGAACGACTTCGCCATGCCAATTTCGCCTGTTACTGACGGCCACGTGTTTTGTGGGAATCTGCTGTCGTGCATCTTTAAGTTCTCCCATTTTTTTTAACGCCTAAAATCTGTGTGTATCAGAAGCTCCACCAAAAAACGCGACGAATTTCTTCTCTCCCCCTCCCCCTTAAATTGGTGTTTCTGTTAGTTTTAAAAAATGTGGTTCTCGCCATGTGAGGTGTTTAGCTTCTCCTTGAAAGGGAAATTTAACGAAGCTGGCCGACGACTACTGGCCGACGACGTCTAGCTCTCCAACACCACCTTAACCATCGGTGAAATGCATTTGTCCCCCCCCCCCCATTCATGGTGAGGGGAGGGCGAGTCCTGCCCTCTGGGAAACGCATCTTCTATGAGGCCAGCCACTCCCCCTCTCCCCCTCACCAAGCGTTGGCGTTGCAACGGATAGTGAACGGTGAGATGTCTGGGCCTCCAAAAACTCAAACGTTTTGCGGTCCCGTCCTTTCAATCTATGGCTTACCATCTTCGATTAAAGAGGAAAGCTCGTCTAAAACGTCGCCGCTCGAGAAAAACCTGTTGCAACTGCATTACCGTCATTTATCAGTTTTGAACCTTCTTGAAGGTGTACGCTGTATATTGGAGAGTGATGGACGGACTATCACGGCCGCCGCCAAGCCGCTTCATCGACCCCAAAAAGGCTTTCTTCTTCAAACCTAATAATGTTGAACAGTTAGCGATGACTGATGAGAGTTTCATCAATCGCTTTGAACGCCGCGCCAGCTACTCTTTCACTCCCCCCCCCTCCCCAAACCACCTCCACCTTGAACCCAACTATGTGAACCAGCCTCACATAGCCTGCTGTACAGTATAAAGAGATAGAGAAATAGTTTCGGGTGTAATATTTTTTCTCCCGGGCTACCTTAGCTTACGACCTGTAAGATCTTTCATAAATATCACAAGTTTTAAATTCCTGGGGTGCACACACACACTCCATCTGAAAACAAGATTCAAGTTGAAATGTTGAGCTGATGGGGGCAAGATATCACCCTCCGCAGGAAGGTAATGGAGCGCAAAGGGAAAAAAGGGGATGATTTAGAGTTGGCGGGGGTTAAACGAGCTAATAGGTTGGTCGGCGGGGGGTGCCTAACTCTCCGACGCTTTCTGTCTCCTTCGCACTCCTTTTTTCGAATGGGTGAAAAGGTATAAATATTTTATTACATTAATAGCCCTCATTGGGAAAGGAGAAGAAGGAAAAAAAATGAAGAAGAGGGGGAAGGAGGGTGTCTCGGTGAAGAATGAGCAAAGGGGGAAGCTCTCGACAACTTGAATTATCACCTCCTACAAATCCATAGGGGTATAACATAATTTTTATTTGAAAATATTAAAATCCCTTGAACGGCCAAATAAAATACCTCCCTGACATAATATTTAATTTAAAGAAAATGATCCAATCCCTTTATATTCAATCCACCGCTCAATCTAACGAGACTCTCACTTAAAAAAGGGATCTTAATCTAATATAGTATAGAGCCCTGGAGATATAGAATGTATAAAGTAATGAATTCAATTTTTTCCTTCCTCATATCCTCCGTATTCTTTTTTAAAGCCCATAAGACCTCACCCTCTTCCGATTCTTTATCCCCAGAGAAGATTACCTTCTCCCCGCAGGTTGATTGTTAATGAGTAAACTCATGTCACAGCGGGTCATCAATTACTCTCATATGTCCGAGGACTTTTAACGTACACACAATGTTGAACGTAGCCAAGGCGCAAACAACCTCACGCCCCAGAGGATCACAAAAGTTTTTTTTTTTTTTCTAAGCTCAAACAAATCCCCCCCCCCCTCATTCCATTTTTTTACGCCCTTTCTTTTTTAATAAAAAGATTACGTATCCAATTACCTTCTTTCATATTCAAAACGGACACCTTTTTCCATATCACATCGAAACTTCACACAAGAGTCTCTGTCATGGGGTTTTTCTGACGCGATGGGGGGAATGAAAAAAAGAAAGCCTCTGGAATGTAAGAACTTTTTGTGTGTGTGTGTGTGTGTGATATTGTGTAGTGTGGGGAGGAGTTGAGTTCCACCCCGTTGCCATCATGTCGTAATTTAATTGAATCAAAAAGCGGATTACTTGCGTTCACCCATGGTGAATTCACTTAAAACCCGCCTTCCATTTGTTCGCTAAGAGTGTGCTTGAAGGCACACCCTCGTGACTTTTCTCGTTTCAAAAAAGGAGATTCCCTTAGGGAAATCTCTCTTTTGGAATTACATTTGTTTAACACAGCACTGGTTTATCTGATGGATTGGATGGGGAGGGGGATTGATAGTGGAAGGCCTGGGATGTATGGAGTTGTAAATAAGTATTAAATAAGATGTAGTAACCATTTTGTCATCCAACAGGTTCTTTTCCGCGGTTGATACTTTCCTGGACAAGCACCCCAATGATGGTGAGTACCCGAGCGATTATTTCTGAGTGTATTAGTAATTTTATTTGATTCTGCATGACCCTCCTCCCACCCCCCTCCCACAACCAGCTTATGCGCGTTTTGACCGAGGCCGGTTGCATTAATTGTCAGTTAACCATTGTCCGCAGGGTTCATAAACCAGTTACCAACTTGAAATTGATACACGTTGAAAAAATAACCCTTTCTTCGTAATCGCGGTATTTTTGGCCGCATCGGCCCTCTGGAAACAGGGGGCCGCAAGAATTCTCCCGCGACACGCTCATTTTTACCCCCTTTTAAGGGGGCGTCACTGTCCCATTAGGTGGATTTGTAGCTCACCAAAAACATGGTAAAAATCCTCATTCGAGATTTTTCTAGGAATTCATCTAAACACTACTAAAGAAATAAGTAATTTCCCCGAAGAATCCATAAAAATAAGGGACCATTAATTCCAATTATAGGCCCCTTACAGTGTCATTTTACTTCCATGTTCCTTATGGGAATGGAAGTATGGTGTTCGTGAAAAAAAGTCGAGCCCGAGCTGACATCACATTCATAATACCTCAGAAAAATTGAAAAAAGTGGTTTTTGGCATGCAGTCGGTCTGTCGCTTTTTTTTTCGATAAATTGCACGAAAATGAAAACCACATTTCTTGGTATGAAAAGCACAAATCTGGCCTTTGTTTTGAGAAAAAATTATTTATCGGACATGTTCTCCCCGTACCGAAATGTCGTTTTTATAGACACAACTTGAAAACAAGAGATTCCAAAATTTTTTAAATATTTTTTTCGAATTTCTCGTGAAATTTCCTTGCGAATTGACCACAATATTGCCGAAAAAATGCAACTTTTTTTGTAGCCAAAGTCGTCGTTTTTAGCGCAAAAGGACCAGTAGCACAAAATGACGGTCGAAATTGCAAAAAAGGGCCGCGAGAGCCCCTTTGTATCTTAGTTGCAAATATTTGTACCCGAAAAAAACTGAGACTAAGAGAAAATTGTGGGAGGAGTAGGATTTGGCGTGACTACGTCAAAAATTATTTGCCACAGAATTTCATACAAATCTAAAGCTAGTTGTTTCTTGGCATGAAAAAAGCGAATACGACCTTTGTTTTTGAAGGTAAATAATTTCCCAGGCATATTCTCCCCGTAGCGGAATAATAATTAAGTTCGAAACAATTGGTTCTGGAATTTTATAACTATTTTGTTAGGATTTCTCGAACAATTTCCCTGCGAATTGACTACAACGTTGCCGAAAACAAACCCCTTTTACTACCACGTTCCCTACGGGAATTTTTTCGCCATAGGTCAGAAGCGTTCGAGAAAAAAATAACTCTGAAAATGCTACCTCTACAGAGGTAAATTGGCAGCCCAAAAACCGAAATGTTTTGGCACTTTTTTTTAGTTTCTTCTAAATATCCCGAAAATGAGTTACTTTCGAGGAAAATCTTTTCTCACAAAACTTGTTGAGCATTAAATTTTTTATAAATTTTGTATGTAAAGTAGTTTTCCACGACGAATATGGAACGGGCTACAGCCTATCGAAATTGTTGTTCTAAAATGGTCGAAGGTCGTAAAATCGCCTTTTTTCGACCCAAGTATACTCGTTGTGCTTTACTTTGGACTATATTGTAACATTTTTTTTTTTTTTTTTTTTTTTTTGTATGAAAGAACGATAACGAATGATTGCGAAGGAGGATTGAAAATTGAGTGACGATTGATGGTTATAGTCGTTGATGCATAAGGTTCGGTAATTTAAGATTAGTCCATGATTACTGATTATGTGCGATGCAGAATTGCACATTTGGATTTAAAGTTATGGGAATTTCGGTGTTTGAGGAATGAAGACTGCGTGAAAGGGATTGTGTGGAGGACCACACGATACTTCCATGTTCCCGTTTTTGGCGTTCATCAATTATGCATACAAAAAAAAAAACGCTGCGAATTATCGAACAATGCCTTATTATTTCGACTGTGGGTTTAAAATTCATCGATGTAGTAAAATCCGGCTTGAAATTACATGAAAATCGACACCCCACACCCCTATGATCCCAAATCCTTTGAAAATCCCCATTTTGGACCCGCTTTTGGCCCATAAAACCCCAGGGAGTAATTTGATCAAACTGATCAGATGTTAGGACCAACTAGACCCCAAATGGAGTCTATGTGCGAAAGAACGAGTTTTTTCGAGCAATCCTAGGGCAAGATATGGCCCGGACGGCGGACGGACATTTTTTTTTTTTATTGCAGATTTGGATTCTACGCACTTTGAAACGTAAAACTACAAATTTTGAGGGGGGGTCAAAACTATTTTTTTGCGATACGATTACAAAGACTTATTATTGAGAAATAATAAGTCAAAAATGAATAAATAAATAAGCAAGAAAACTTCCATGGCTGTATCAATTTTTTCAGTGCTCCGACCTTTCCGATTTCATGCTGGTTAAAGGGTAACAGGGGCGCACAAGTTTTATCTCGCATTTTTCGACTAACGCGCCCATGTTACCCTTTAACCAGCATGAAATCGGAGGGATCGGAGCACTGAAAAAATTGATATGGCCATGAAAGTTTTCTTGTTTATTTCTATTATTTATTTATTTATTCATTTTTTGGATGCATTATTGATGAACGCCCAAAATGGGAACATGGAAGTATCGTGTGGTTCTCCACCAGGGGCGTAGCCAGCCTATGATCAAGGGGTGGGCAGCCAGCCAGGCACACGGATTCAGAGTTGGGGGGGGGGGGCGCACGTCTTGAGAAAAAGTGCTCGTTCGCGGATGAAATCCGTGAAAAGGACATTTTCCGGCTAGTACTGAGCGAAAACACCTATTCACGGCTAGAATTGAGAAATAGCGCTGATTCACGTTGAACTTGAGAAATAAATCTGCTCATTGTTCGCTGTTGAAATTGAGAAAACACGCCAATTTGCGGTTTCGCGATCCAAAGTCCGGGCCGAAATTAAGAAAATGCGCTAACTCACGGTTTAAAGTGCTCTTTTCACGGCTAAAATTGACAAAATAAATTGCGCGTTCAATGTAGAATTGAGAAAAATCGCTCATTTGCGGCAAAAATTGAGGGAAAATGCCAATTCACGGCTAAAATTGAGAAATGGAGCTCATTCACGCAGGTAAAATTGAGAAAAGGCATCAGTTCGTGGTTTCTCAAACCGACATCACGGTGAACATTGCGAAAAAGTGATAATCGACTGTTTTTATACATTTATAGTATAGCAAGTTTGCGGGTACAATCGAGAAAGAGGGCGACTTAGCGCACACATTCTTGAAAAAGTTCTTATTTTCGGCTAAAATTAAGGCACATTGAGGAAAACACCTATTTTAAGGTTCGCGATGCAACGTCCGGATCAAAATTAATGAAATTCGTTAACATGAGTACTGTGTGGACCTTTTCACAGCTGAAATTTGAAGGGGGGAATTGCTCAAGGCAGAATTGAGATTGAAGCACGAATTTGCGGTAAAAATTGAGGGAAAAGGAATTAGCAAAATTGTCACAGAATTTTGTTGATTATAGTGTAATTGTCGTGGCTAAAATTGAGAAATAGCGTTCACTCACAGGTCACATTGGGGAAAAACTGTTCTTTTGCGGCTGAAATTGAAAGAACGCACCTATTCGCGGTTTATAGGCGAAGCCCAGTGCTGGCCGTAATTAAAATAGTAAATCAAAAATGCGTTATTTCACGGTTTTTTGAGACCTTTATACGGTTAAAATGAAGAAAATAGGCTATAGTTCGAGGTAGAATTGAGAAAAAGCACTCAGTTTCACCTAAAATTAAAGAAAAACGTCAATTTGACGCTACAAAAATAGTGCTCATTCACGAATTAAATGGGGGGGGGGGATTCTGTGCAACTCCTCTTGAGGAAAACTGGATCCACCACGCCTGTGGGCAGATTCACTGGCGAAAATAACAGATGAACCATTGCCTTTTTTCAGGCTTTCAACAGGATCTGGAGGTTAGAATCGCGTCAATTCACGGTCATCAGAGACTAAATTTGCACAAAAACGGCCACTATCCGTCAAAAAATAAATATCTGCTGGGAACCTGTCGTTTGTCTTCTATTCTGGATTTTATGTCGAAAAATTGAAACTTCTGACCTGAGAGAGACCTGAGACGGTAAACAGAGCTGGCAGTTTCTCTCCCACCATAAGTCTGTATGCCCCAGCAGGCTAAACACGATTTGAGCTAACCCAAACACACGAAATTGCGCGTCGAATTTTGCAAAAATGGGATTTTAGTGCGAAAAATCAGCAAAATCGGTTTTCAAGTTAAGCCGACCCTAGAAATCGGTTTGTCAGCAACAAACATCCGCGAATTTTTGATTTTTGGTGAAACCGATGTGCGAAAATGTGTTGTTTTTTTAGTGAGAAAAATCCGCAAAATTGGTTTTATCGGGCGAAATATAATAAATTTGTGTTTCTGTTAGCCAGATCAGGGAAAATATTTTTGGAAATTTGTGGGTGGGCAGCTGCCCCACGAAATCTGCGTTTTTGATTCTAGGGGAGGGCAACTGCCCACCCCTGCCCCCCGCTGGCTACGCCCATGTAAACAATCCCTGAATTTATTTAACTGAACTCGGGGCCCAGGGAGGGTCGTGTCGTCTTAAGGGGGAGTTGCAGGGTGATTCCTCGACCCCCCTCCATTCATCCCTCGCCTACTACTCGGCATACATTTTCTAGCCCTATTTCTGCACCAATCCTGGTTTTTAAGGATTCGTTTTGATCTTCAGGAAATTCCGCATGTGCAGTAGTTTTCCTTTTTTCAAATTTCATCCCAGAAGTTATTTTAAATTCGCATTGAACTTTTACCTTGCAATTTCACGGTTTTTTTTCGACTTATTTGAGCGCGGCGCTGCAGCGCTTTCCTCTCTCTTAAGGGGGGGTTTCAGGCGGGTTTCCTCGACCCCTTCCCATTCAACCCTCGCCATAACTTCGCACATAAATTTTGGGTCCATTTCTGCACATTTTAATCTTCAGGAAGTTCTACAGTGACGTGAGATCTTGCTTTTTCAAAATTTTTCCCTAAAATAACCCCAAAACACTTTGGAATTCAAACAGTGGCGGATCCAAGGGAGGGGCCACAGGGGCCATGGCCCCTCCCTTGGAGTCATCGAAACCACCTCCCAAACATTAACGAGGGATTATCACCTTCTCAAATTTAAGGGTCGAAGGTTGTCGCCTGAGGCAGACGTTATTTATAAGTCCCCAAACCAATGTTTAACCGAGAAATAAAGCCCCTTACGGTCCAGAAATGAATGTTTCACGTCGCGGTCGTTGGTATCAGCCGGTTTTATCGACTCCAGGGTCACTAGTACGAGCGGTTGGTAATAAAAACAGCGGTGTGGTTGCCACGGCGTCTTAAACAACGCCCTTGGATCCTTTAAGCTGCCCAGAGAGGTCCACAAGCATCGAGATTCTTCCTTGGCCTCTGGCCTGTCCGCGGGAAAGTTCGGGTGCAGAAAGTTAAAAACAGTGGGGTCACTGTGAGAACTCTTTCATTGGTACTCTTCTGATCGACAATTTGTCTCAATTTTCATTGCTTGGGAAATTCTCTGTTTTGCTCAGCCATTCAATGCCTAAAAATAGCTAAACTATGGCTATGCCCACCATAGAAACGGCTAAACTAAAGGCAATATCACCCCAAAGTGTTAAAACTGACTGAGTTGACTAAATGTGTGGAAACGCTCTCGCTTTAAAAAAAGCAAAAACGGACTTCAAGCACCCTAAAAATGGCTAGCCTGACGATTCTTGCAGCCCTGAAAACAGCCAAACTGACAATTCGTGCTCCAAAAAGGAACAATACTAACCATTCCCGCCTATATGGCTTGACGGAATGTATTCGGGTTCCAAATAAAACGGTTAAACTGACTATTCGCGCCCTAAAATGCCTTAAAAGATGATTTCTGCTCTGAAAAGTGCAAAATCGACCAATCGCGTGCAAAGAATGTCCAAACTGACCATTCACGCCTTTGGCTTCACGTGACTATTTAAGCCCTAAAAATGGAAAAACTGACGATTGACGCCTTGAAAATGACTGAAAGCTGACTAGCGATTTGCGCTCCAAACATGGTGAAACTGACTTAACGTGCCACAAATTCGCGCCCTAAAATGACTGAACAGGTGATTTCTGCCCTTAAAATAGCCAAAACTGACTATTCGTGCTTAGAAAGTTACTAAAAATGATATGCTTGCTGTAAAAATGGCCAAACTGGCAATTCTCGCTTCAAAAATGGCAAAACAAACCATTCGGGCCCTAAAATGCCAAAACTGATGATTTTCGCTTTGACAATATAGCTGAGGCTAATATTCATCCTTATACACGTAAATGACCTGACAATTTGCACCTTGGAAATGGCAAACTTACCATTCGCAACCTAGAAATGGTATGGCGGACTATTTGTACCATAAAAATGGCAAAACTGAGTGTTAGTGTCCACAAAATGGTTATATTAACGATTCGGCCCTTGATAATCGCTAAAAAGGTGAAACTGACTTAACGTGCCACAAATTCGCGCCCTAAAGTGACTGAACAGGTGATTTCTGCCCTTAAAATAGCCAAAACTGACTATTCGTGCTTAGAAAGTTACTAAAAATGATATGCTTGCTGTAAAAATGTCTAAAAAGACGGATTTTTTTATGTGCCCTGAAAATATCACACTGACTATCCTTGCCCGCTAGAAATGAACATACTGACTGTTTGCGCAGTAAAAGTTGCCAAACTGGAGCTATCACACTCAAAAATTGGTTAAACTGTGCGGCTTGAACTTGTAGTGTAAATTGCTTGATTGACAAATCACGCCCTAAAAATTGGTAAATCTACAATTCGTGCCCGGGAAATGGTGAAACTTACCATTCGTGCTTCATAAATGACCAAATACTGAGCCTCCACGCCATGAAAATGTCCATACTGCACTTGCGTCATGTATACGGCTTAACTGACGTGATTCGTGCCATGAGGAATGGCCAAATAAAAGGCCATTCGCGCCGTAAAAGATTAATTGACTCAATCAATGACCCAGTCGTCCCCCCCCCCCCACACAAAATACGACCGTCTCCACAGTACCTACTGAACTGAAGGAGGAGGCTCTCAAGCCCTCTGAGCCCCTCCCTGGATCCCCGCCTACCAAGGTTGAAGCTTTACCGTGTACCGTGGCTTGGAGCCCTGCTGTAATTCAGGCAGCTGTCGATACGTGGATAGCATGTTCAATTTGCTGTCCACAACCTTATGCGAACGTGAGCAATAAGTGGTCGAAAACGGTGGCGTCACAGTGAGAACCACTGCAACCGCTCATGTGATCGAAAATTCGTCTCGATTTTCGTTCCTTACTTTTTTTTTTTTTGGTCGGGGCGCCGGGCATTGAACCCTGCAGGCGCCGAAGCCTCCATTGGGCTCCTACGCCATACCCAGATCTAACTGTGCACTTCACACCCGTACTACGCGGGCGTTTCGGTCGTTGCGCGGTTTGTTGAACGTACATCGCCGGGAACTCCCACACGAAGCGAGCATTGTATCCATTAAACCATCAAGGCGCGCCTAGAGAAACCTCTAAATTCGCGGTTTAGCCATTTTTAAAAAAAAAAATTTGATCATTTTTGCGAGAAATTGCCCAGAGACGGTTTTTAGGCTGAATGGTTATGTTTTCAAAGTATTTCTAACGTGTCGAAAAGAGGTAAAAAGATAACGCTGGAGCGAGGTTGAACGCGCAGATTATTGTGTTCGCCGAGTCCAAAACTCAGAAGTTCCAGCGGTGGGACATGAGTGGTCATGCCTTCCCCCCTCCACGAATAGGTTGACTTTACTCCATTCGGGACCAGGAATATTTTAGCCAAACAGTTACGGCGTTTCAAGGGGGCCATTGCCCCCTCCTTGAGCCGACTCTGGATCCGCTCCTGAATTCAAATGTGTTTTAAGGTAATTTCAGGGATGAAACGGGGCATAAACGCCCTAACGACGGTCTATTTTTAAATGAAACTCGGTATTCCCTCTCGTCGCAAGACCGACGCTACCTTGGAGGATACTTCGCCTACAAACGGGAGGACACAAAAACCTTTGTTGTTATTCCGCAAACTGATCCGACTGAAAGCACTGGGAAATCTCCCCGATTGCGAGATTCCTCATTTTCCTTTTTAGTAGCCGTTCAATCATGCCGTCTTCATATCCGTTTGCGTTTGTAGGCGAAGTATCCTCTAAGGTAGCGTCAATCTTGCGACGAGAGGGATACCGAGTATGGTGTTCGTGAAAAAACTCGAGTCCGAGCTTTTTTTTTATGTGCGAAAGAGCAAGAGCCAAACCGACTTAATTATTGTTTTTTTAATAATCCATGGGCGAATCTAGTTTTTGAATTGAACAAAACCGTGAAATTGGGTTCTGTAAGTGTCAAATCTGCTAAATTTATGGCGTTTTCCAATTAATTCAATACACTCGTGTGGTGTGAGTTTTTCCGCCCGTCCTCACTGAATTGAAACAAAAGTTTATGGAGAGGACGCTGCACTACACTTGTGTAGTGTGTTGAATGAATATCGCTGTTAGACTGAATGAGCCCAACCAGTGGCATTGCTTTTTAAGGTCCAAAACCTGTGAAAAAGCTATTTATTCGGAAGAGTCAACAGCGTGACTCCCCCTCCCGAAATTTTCTTTTTAAGGAGTCAATCCAGCGAAATTGTCTTTTTGAGAGAGCAAACCCCCGCGAAATTTGGGTCTGTGCTGTGAGTCCAAATAAACCGCAAAAGGTGGGCTATGAAAGGGCCAATCCGTGAAATTATACATTTGAATGGAGCGGGGCCCGCAAAATTGCTGTTAAAAATGAGCTTACACCCTGTAAATTTGGATTTTGAACGTGTGAAATACGTGGAGTCAGTGCCGTCTTTAGGCGGGGGCCCCGCATCATAGCGGGCCCCAGATTCTTCAGATTTTTGTTCCAATATGAGAAGAAAGATAATTATCTTCAATCGATAGGTGACCAACGTTGATCAAACGTTAGATAAAACATAATTTTTTGTGAGCCTAAATGTTTTGTTTTTTATTTGGAGCCCAGTAGCGCAATGACGAAGGGTCGAGGGGGGCTCAAAGTAATTGGGCGTAGGGGTGGGAGGCTAATTCGCGGCCTAATAAACCCTGATTCTCGGTTAAAATGAGAAAAAGTGCTGATTAGTGACTGAAATTGAGAAAAAAAACGCTGATTCGAGCTATCGGTAGGGATAAGGTTAAAAACCTTACAGGTACCTCTTAACCTGAACACCACGGTGATGTTTACTCAAAGTAGTCACTTTTGAAACCATGGGAAAGAAAGCCCCTTCTCCTCGCCTCAAAGGGGGGCCCCATGTTATCTCAGGCCCGGGGCCCCAACTTAAGTAAAGACGGCCCTGCGTGGATTTGACCTTTTTCAGGAACCCGACCCTGTGAAAATGGTTTTTCTGATGTGCAAGATTCGCCATTCGCCAAATTTTGTTTTTAAGGAACCAAATCGGCGTCATCATGTTTCAGTAGGAGCCGAAGGCGAAATTAGTTCTTGAGTTAGCCTAAACCGTGAAATTGGTTTCTGTATAACCGGTAAATCCGGTAAGGCCGACCCACTGAATGACTTTTTTGTCGACCAAACCCCAAAAGGCTTTTTTGAATGAGTCAACCCCGCAAAATTGGTTTTTGCGAAATTTGCTTTTTCATGGAGCAAGACTCGCAGAAATTTCTGTTTTGCGCAAAATTTGATCTTTGAAAGATCCAAAGGTACGAAATTGATTTCGCGCGCACAACATAAATGAGTGTTTGTCTGGGAGCATCGACGTTTGAATCGACCTAGACATAGCTGTCTTTGGTAAAAAACTATATTTTTGTTTTTCAGGAAAGCTCATTGGCGTTCATTGCACGCATGGTGTGAATCGAACTGGATACTTGCTTTCGAGGTAGAGTAAAGTTTCGTGTGGTTGTGGCGCGTGGTGTGGTGCTTAACTATTTTTGTTTTAAAAAAATTATTGCAGGTACCTGATCCAGAGAATGGGTTTTAAGGTCAAAGAAGCCATGGACTGTAAGTAATTCAGCTTCACCCTTCTCACCCCCGACTTCTTTCCCTCGCCCCTTTTCATTTTTAAAAATCGCCTTCGCGTATTTTTGTTTTTAAAATACAAAAAGGCGTAACGTCCGCTCGCGGTCATCCCATTGAAAGAGGACCGTACATCGAAGATTTGCACGATCACGTGGTGCCCATTGCTAAGAACACCCGGTCGGTTGATATTGCCGAGCCAGGCAGTAAACCGTCTCATGGTCGAGGAGGAGGAGGCGGTCAATCCGACTCTTCGCGGCAACACTCAAACAATAATTGGCGCAATTCTTCGAGTCGCCCGAACAAAAGTGAGTGCGCTTTTTATTTTTATTTTGTGTGTGTGGGTGCCATGTTTCTTATTGTTCACGATGAGTTTTGAATTTTGAAACTTATGACATCGAAGTTTCAAGTTTTGGGAAAGGGTGAAGAAACTCCCCGAATGTGTGTTTGATAGTTTTCGTCATCGACGGTATTGATTTTGCGCTCCGTCAGCGCATTCAAGAGCTCTGCCTTTAAAGCAACACCTGGTGCTGGAAAACCTGACGACTCTTGGAAGCAGCGCACCGTCCGTTTTAACTAAGCTCTTCGGACATCCGCCAGCAATCTGGCCCTCATGGATTCTCTTGAAATTCGAACGTCTTTTCTTGTTCCGGCAGAATGATCAGATGCGCTACGTTGAAAAGCTCTCAAGAATTCGGGAAAGAACGGGAAAAGACTCGAGGAATTACGGAACAAAGTCTCGTCTACAGTTTGGAAAGTGCCGCGAAACACGAGAGACTTTAATATTCAAATGCAGTTAACGTGTTTGATTTGTTTAGGTAAAAGTGCTAGATTTGATAAGATTGAAGGGGTGGGGTGGGCTTTACGGGGGACTGCGATCGATACTTTGCTAAGCATCCTAAAACTACGACTCGGAGGAAAAATGAATTTCTTTCACGTAAAAATCAGCACTAATTCAAAAAGAGTCCGGCCTTCCTCTTGGATTCACCAAGTTTTAGCAACGAGTGCCGTCAACTGGCGGATAAAAAATTGCGGTTTTTATTTCAGAAAAACGGTCAACGGGTGGGGAGGGGGGCAAAATATTGATGGAGTGCATCGGCAGGCTATGAAACTCGACTTGGAACGCATGCGCCCACAGATTAAACGCATACTGTGGCCTTAAATATTAATTGTACGCGCGAAGCCTTCCAAATTCGAGTTTACGTCCTGTTGGAGCAAACATGTTATTAAGATATTGGTTACAAGCATGCGTGCTAATACGCGTGGCAGATGTTTGTAAGCGAGTCCTATGGGACATTTTTGTTTAAAATAAACGTGCGGCAAGCTACCCATTAGTATTCTTGACGTCCGTTCATTATTATTAGATCGTTTTGTCTCAATTAACTCAAGCGTTCACGTGTGTTTTTTGTTTTGTTTTCAACTTTCAAATTACAGTGGCAGAAAATCCAGGAAGAAGAAGGGACATGTCGCCGGATGAAGGAAGATCGGTTAAAAAGAGTAGATTCGACGGTGGAGGAAAATCGCAACCCATGCCGGAGCCCTGGAGCGTCAAACCACCGATTCTTCAAGAGGCGGCTCTGAAGCAGCAGGATCCTTGGCGCCATGGTGACGCAGGGGGTGGTGGTCGAGGAGGCCGTGGAGAGTCGAGCAGATTCCAGTCACGTTCCTCCGAAATTCCACCGCCTCCTACCACGACATCGACCTCTTTCGGTCAAAAAGGACGATATGTCGGTGGAAATTTGAAAGATTCGTCACCAGCAGTTCCGCCAGCGCCGTCCATATCGCGCGACGTGTACGTTCCTCGACCCTCGGATTTTGAGAAATCAAGACAGAGTGGCTCTAAGGATCATCGTTTCGAGGAAACAAGAAGTAGAAGACGCTCGATATCACCGCCGCCGATGCTGTCGAAAAGAGACTCTCATTTTGAGGAAAATCGTCGTGGAAGAGAAAGGGGTAGGGAACTCGAACGAGACAGAGCCGTTCCACCCTCGGAACCAAGAAGAGAGCATCCTGGTGAGCATCGAAGAGACGGAGGCTTTCGTGAAAGGGACGAAAGGTTTGTTCAGCCTGAAAACAGGAGATCATCACCCGTGAGGGAGGACAAAGGGTGGCCGAATGAGAGGCGGCGCAGGGACCCATCGCCGGTTTTTGAAAATGAAAAAATGAGATACGAGAGGGACTTGGAGCCGCAGAGACGCCGTTATGAAGAGCGACAGGAAATAATCGATCCTCCGCCACCAGTTTGGGAGGATAATCGAGTTCGAGGACGTTCTCCCCCTCTCAGACGAAGCGTTTCGCCTCGTTCGCGAAACAATACTACGTCTGATCGTGGTCGGCGTAACAGATCCCCTCAGCCGACTCGAGCTCGTCGGCCTCCTTCGCCAAATGTGGTTCGAGCCTCTCCTGACCGTTTCAAAAATGAACACGCTAATCGTGCATTGATGGAAAGACGAAGGTCGCCGTCACCGCCACCTCCTCCTATTCGCACTCGATCGCCTCCTCCTTCCCACCACCGAGGACGTGCGTCCCCTCCTGGTGCTGTTCTAAGGAACCGTACGCCTCCTCCGAGAGGAGGACGCCCGGTTCAAGCTCCCTACAGAGACTCGCGTGATCGATCGCCGTATCCAAGAGACACCGTCGAGTTACGGCAACATCGCCGTCAGAGTCCACCGCCACCTGCGTTCGACTCCCCTCCGCTTCGCACTAGGTCGCCGCTTCCTCGAAGGTCAAGGTCCCCAGGCTTTGGGTACTCGAGAGACGGGGGTCGATTTTCACCGTCGCGAGGTCGATCTCCGGCTAAATTCAGAGGTCCTCCTCCATCTCAACCTGCTCTGGCACACCGAAGACGATCGCCGAGATCACCCGGCCACTTTAGAGGACCTCCAGTTAACACTAGGAGAAGTAGATCGCCGGTTCACTTCAGAGAATCGCCTGTTCATATGCCACGAAGTCACTCGCCGAGATCTCCTGTTCATTTCAGGGGTCATCTTTCGCCAGAACGTGCATACCGCAGTCGATCGATCTCGCCTCGTCGTGAATTCCGCGAGAGGACCCCTGAAATTGTGGACCGCTCTGACCGGTACCCGAGTCGTTCCCCGCGGCGAAATTTGATTAAACCCAGCGTATCTGACCGCTCTGCGCCGCCTCATCGCCGGTCCATTGGACGCAGTCGTTCGCCACTCGCAATGCCTCACGGTCATCGAGGTCGTTCGCCACCACTCGCGCTACCTCCTCATCGTGACTACAGTCCGCCAAGGAGCAGATCTCCTCGACTCGTATCGCGGGATTTGACTCCCCCTGACCAACATGACATTTTGAGACGTGTTCATAGTCCGAGGGACTTTGTTGAGCTCGGAGAGGGCCGTTCACCCCCTCATCACATTCGCAGACATTTTCGAAGCATCTCCCCTCAATTTCACCATCCAGAGCCGGTCGAATCCAGAATTGTCATGGCCTCGTCACCTCCTCCCCTTTCACCACGCCGCAATCAAGCCCACAGATTTCAACGCTCCCCCTCACCACTTCCCGTACACTCTCGCCGTACAATCTCCCTCAGCCCACCACCACCTGCCCACCACCACCTTCATCATCGTTCCCGCTCCCCCTCCCCATTTCAACAACCGCCACCAACTTCGACGTTCCATCACGATCGTCCTCTGTCACTTTCACCGCCGCAGTTGCCGCCCCACCATGATCAACACCACCGCCACGGTGGTGGCATTCCTTTGGACGTTCCCGACTGTCGAATTCTCATCAATCAAAAACGACTTGGATCGTCGTTGACCGACCCCGAGGAGAGTGTCGTTCTTCGTGACGACTCGTTGAACGATCAAGTTCCAGTCGCCAATGTCGTTCGCCGCCCACCGCCTCACCATTACAATAATAACAGGCGTGACAGGAAGCCCGTTTTCGACCGTTTGGACAAGAAACGTGGGGAGGTTTTTGAAAGATTGGACCCTGGGGCGAGACGTGGCCGCTTTAGAAGATACAACAACCGCCGTTGAAGGATTCGTATCTTTGTTGTTTTTTTAAGTGTGTGAAGTATTTTGTTAATTGAAAACATTTTAATTTCGTTTTATTTCATCTTACAAATAATTTCTTGTTCAAAATTTAGTCAATTTGACGTCGAGTAACTGAAAATGGTGAACCGTCATCTTTTGAATTCTTTAGCTTTGTAAAAATAAACAAATATTAGCGATAACTTTTTTGTTAATTACTTGCATAGTACTGGCTATTAAGCCAGCCTTGTGTAACGTTTACAACGTGGTAAGTCGGATGTTGCGAAAATTCGCTGCTCAGGCCCCGATAATGTCTTCACATACGGAGCTGTTTTTTATGGATCCGATTGAGAGAAAACCGGAAAGCTAAATCGTCTCCTTTCCTACCACCTCATTTCCCCTTTGAAAACACCAAAGTTTGGCAACATAAAAATCGAACCGACCGACCATCCAGTCCGTCCACAATTTTCTTGACTTGCAGAGATCTGTCAGTTTCGGGCTCTCTAGACCCGACGAAAACGCGACTGAGGTTGGAAGGACCAACTGACACGTGTTCCCTTGTCACCGAACGTCCTGTCATACGTTAAATCTTCTGTGCCTACATTATTACAAAGCCTACTTCTCCTTGCTTCCAAGGTAAGTCAGTGAATTTGAGCCATCAACTATGAAACGAATTTTATTTTCGAACCGGTAAGACACTCACTCCCCTTCTCGGCGGATCTTGTTTTCATGTCTCAGAAGCATGCCTTTGATTAGAAAGAAAGAAACGAAAAGGGACAAGCCTCTTCGAGCGTTCACAACGGAGGTCTTGGCCGACTCTCGGATTAAGGAACGGTGTACAACGAAGCAAATGTTCGCCGAAAGGTAAAATTATTGTTTTTAACACTTTTCGTTCATCTACGATGTACTCCCATGAGTGGCGTTTCGTACTCAGGGCGTAGGACTCGGGGCTTATATAAGGGCAATTTTCCCTTAATCTTGGGTTGGGGAAATGTGATCCGGATTTCAAGTCTCGAACTCTAGAAGGAACTTCTAGAGTTACACTCGAACGCAATCGACTCTTTATTGTTCGTCAAAATTGGACGTCACCGTGCCAGGGGCTACTACGGTCTCAGATCACTGTGGGCCGTCATCAGGCTGCTCTGCTTGTGAGCGCCATAGTTCCCGTTCGGGAGACGCGAATCTCTTGTGACGCCCGCCGAGTGAGGTTACCGATGCACCTCCAAGGTGACACCAATATATCGTACTTGCACACGACAGTTACACCGCCGTCTTGGATTCCAGCCGAATCAGGAAAAACGGAAGCATTTGTGAGCTGGTGGGAGTGGAGGTGAGTTCGGGAATACCATCCGTCACTTCTCAAGAAAATGGACACTCGAAAAAAAAAAAACAGAAAAAAAAACCTTCTCTTACCGTTCTCTTAATTTAACGGCGGACATGAATGTGGCTTCTGTACCGACAAACGCTCTTTCTACATTTGCGAGCCACGCCCTCAGTGCCTTAACTCAAGCCCGCGATAGTCCTAGATGTACGTCTTGCTAGCAAATGTTCCAGGTAATCGAGGTGTTTTGTGTGTGTGAGTGTGTGTGTGTGGGGGAGGGGGGGGTAAGGAGAGTGAGAGAAAGACGTGGATACCTTTTAGGTCTCTTGCGAAATCGGCTCACACATAGCTGTCCATCTTCCATTGTATTTTGAGGGGCTTGCCCAATGGAATTATGACAATTAACCGCCCAAAATACCACTCAAAGAAATTGACCGTACAGTTGTCCATATAAATCATGTTCGCGATTTATGCCACATTCCTTTGCTTCTTGTCAATTTCTACTCCATAACTGAAACTGTACTTTTTCTTATGAATTCAGGGGTCTGGAGAGAAGAAGAGAGACCCAGCAAGAGAATGGGTCGAGGTGAAAGCAACGTCGTGGAAGTGAACCTGTCCTGGAGGGCCAGACCAGCACCGCGAGTCAACGAGGTGAGTCGCCCAAAATTCCGAAAAAAGTACAAAAATTAAACAGACAGTATACAAGATTGGGTTTTTTTCAACTTTTACCATTCTCCATCTTTCTTCTTACGATATAATGAACGTGACCTTAATTTTTCCTTTCATTACTTGCTACGAAGAAGGATGGTATGGCAGAGGAGGGGGAGTTATCGATGCTTTTAGCGCAAAGTGGCAAGTTCCTCTCATCTTTATACGTACGACGTACCAATTCGATTGTTGTCAACATTCACTCTTCTCTTTTATCGAATGAGATACTCTTTTTCCGAAGGATCTAATGGTGTTGTGCGGTTCACTTTTTACATTTTAGTGATGATGTTGATGAGAACCGTGTTCTCAAGCTCGTTTTCCTTGAGACTTCTCTCCCTCGACCCCCCCCCCCCTGTAAGATGATTTTAATGAAGGTTTAACTTTGGAAAAAAAGGGACAAGAATCTTCTTTCTTCTAATGAAGTTCCTTTGAATGTTTGACATAACGTTTGCCCACACACACTCAGCGGCGATAAATGGTGAGGTGGGGGGTGGGGGGGATTCGCCACAATGTTATGGAGAGCTTCTTCCTCTTTACCTTCCAATCATCGCCAACACTCCCTTCACTAGCTCCATTTCTTTGGAATTAAAACCTCTGTTTTTAGACTATTTCTCTACCTGGAAATTCCGGTAGCGTTGACAAATGCCGTACTATTAAAGGTCACTTTCCAAGTATCCTTCCACAGGAAAAAGGAGATGTCACCCTATTTTTAATGTTAACGGTAGGTAAAAAGATAAGGAAACATCTAAAAAAATATAAAACTTTCTACTAAGATGCGTAGCGTAGCTTGTTTTATTAGAATTTTTTTGTTTTTAATAATTAAAAACCTTAATAAATAGGACCACCAAATAATTGTTTCTTTTATTACTTTAAAAAAAGTAAGAACCATTATTGGCGGTGGGCGCGGGATGGAGTGGGGAACTTTGAAAACCTCTTGAAAAAAAAAAAAAAAAAAAAACACGTTGTCCCAGCCCGACCGCCCCACACGGACATAAATCTGCTTGGGGTAGCTAATTAATTGTCGAGGAACTCTTCTTGAGTGGCGCCTGATCTCCTATCTTATATACCTACAGCTATTAGCATTTCTATTAGAAGCTCCGCGACAGTGTCCTCTTGGTCACTTCGTCTCTGTTCAAACTCGGCGCTCGTGTAAAACTATAACTGCTTTTTCCACATTATGTATCAAATCTTTTACGTTCGTGGTGGTGGTGGGGGGGGGGGGCGTGATGAGTTTTTCTTTTGCAAAACTTTGTCACGGATACCAATTTCGGCACGCTGTCGTCTATCTTGTTGCATAAACATTTCGTAAATTAATTTTTGTTTATCGTCAATCGCTGCGGTAGGTCGTTTATGACCGTTTTTTTTCTTAATCGTTATTTTTAATTAATTCTTTGACACTTTTTTTTTTTTTTTTAGTCAAAACAACTAGCCCTCGGAATAATTTACTGCTGGGTACTAATCGAATAAAAACAAAATTATATCTGTTCATTACATCTCCAGTAATGGAGATCAGAAGAGGGGTGGAGGGGTGGGTAGCTTAGTTATGGAATCAATGGAATTTTTTCTCTCTAAAGAAGACTGTTGCTCTAAAATTTTAAAATGCGGTAAATCTCGTTTTAAAAGGTTTTTAAAAAGTGGTGCGAGAGAGGTTTTCTTGTAGGAATAAAATGTTTCCCCGGAAGCTAAAAGGAAGGGGAAAGAAAAGTTGACCCCAAAAAAGAAAAAAAAAATCACGGTCCTCCTCTCCTTTAACCCGCCCACGCTCGCGGTGGAGGATGACTTCGAAAATAACTCAATAAATATCCAAGTTGTTTGCGTCTTGAGTGAGATGAGAAAGGATTTTTTTTTCTCTCTCTCTCTCTGTTTTTGTCTGAATCCTCGGCGAAGAAGACAAAAGTTCGATATACCGTCTTGTCGGTCCATCTCTGACCCGAAGCTTTTCCTTTATTTTCCTTTTGTGGTCTACCTCATCACCGTCATTTTCCACCCACAGAGAACCTTCCCTCGTAACACTGTCCACCTTCAGCCCGGAGTACGAAATATCTATTTCTAGGGGGTCAAAAACTATAAGGAGCGGGGGGGGGGGTAGCTATTCTAGAAAACCTAAAGAAGTGGGCATGAAAATAAATATTTTGATTCGTGGCTGTGAAGGAGGAGTAATTACGAGTTTTAGTTTCTAGTGACGTATTTTTTCTGACTTCACTCGAGCCCCCCCCCCCCTCGTCATTGAGTTCAGATCGCTTTGAACCGAAACACTTGATATTCGCAGCTAATTATTCTCGAAAACTGACACTTTCCTGACTATTCAGCCCTATTTTCGACCGGAAACTTGCAATTTCGCTGATTTATCCTCCGTAACTAACATGGATTTTGAGCCTTAAATAGCACTTATCGTTAGTGTTAGCCCTAAAGCTTGGATCAGTGTAGTGCTTCTGCCTCACTTCGCTATAAGGCTGCGGCGATACACAGAACAGATATTCAGAACGCCTGAATTGTTTCTTTTCACTCCCTCTTCCCTCATGGTAAAAAAAATAGTACAATATGTACAAAATTAACATGTCACCAAAACCTTGAATTTTACTCATGTTTCCATTACAATCGTAATTTAAAAAAAAAGTTTAAAACGAGTTTCTTCTTTGCAGCTCCCACTGTCTAACATCAAACCGTGGAATGTTTCAATTTTTTTTTTTTTTTTTTACAATGCTCATCACTTTGGCGGAACTTAGCGCAGCACCGGGCATATGGCACACGGTAAACAGGAAAAATTATTTTGTGCATTTGCAAGGTAACATTTTGTGCAATGACAATGACGAAGTTGTAGACCGAGAGCTGGCGACAGTCCCATTCAACCGGAAATACAGCAGTTTTGAAAGGTGTGCAGCAAAATGATAGTTTATCAGCCCCTATTTAAGAGTCTAGGAGTCTGCCATGCTTAGGGTGACCAGATGAAAAAGTGGTTTCCGAGGACGCCTGGTTCGAAAAGTAGGACAATAGTAGGACGCTTTCGACGTAGAGTAGGACTCCTAACGACTAATCGTTGATCAGTTTGGTGTTAAAGGAGAGGTCCGCGTTTCAGGTTGGAAATAAATTTTTGAGAAGAACGAAAACTACGGCACCGAGGTTTGAAAGAGCCAAAACTATTAAATCATGTTTTTTGAATGTGAGCCTAATCAGCGAATTTGGTTTTGAAAGAGCGAAAGCCCGCAAAACTTGGGTTTGTGACGCCAAATCAATGCATTTGCATCAATCAATGCAATGCATCAATGCATTTGAAAGAGCCACATTTTTGTTTTTCGAACAAGCGAAATTTCTGAACTGATTGTAGAAAAAACTTTGGATACGAAATTCGTTTTTTGAAAGAACGAAATTACGCAAAATTAGGGTCCTTTAAGCAGAAAATAGCAAAAACTCGTGAATTAAGGTTTTTAAGAAGCAGAATCCGCGATTTTGTTTATGAGAGAGCGAACATTTTCAGTATAATTTGGGTTCAAGCTGCCAAATCAAGAAATTTGTGTTTTCGATGTTAGCTTTTCGAATTGCCGTGTACAACTTTGGAAAGAGCCAAACCCACGAAATTTGGTGAGTAAAGTAACCAACAACTGTGAAATCGTGGTTGAAATGCGCCAAATCCACAAAATTAGGTTTTGATAAAAAAAAAAATCGCAAAATTTGGGGATTTATAAGATCAAAATTGATGAAATTTAGGTTTGGAATGCTCCAAAATAGGGACTTTGAATTTTAAAAGAGCCAAATTCGTTGTCTGAATTAGCAAAACCTGCGAAACTGATTTCAGTTAGATCTAAAACCACGAAATTTTGGTTTTAAACGCGCGGACTTCAGTGAAATTGGGGTACTAAATAACAAAATTCGTGAAATTTGATTTTGAAGGTGTCAAATTTGAAACATTGAATGTTGAAACATTTAGCCATGAAAAATCAACAGCGAAAATGTGAATTGAAAAAGCAAGAATCACGAGTTTTGTTTTTTCGTCATTATTTTTTCACCAATTTTGGTTGTTGACGTAACCAAACCCGCGCGAAACATATTTTACAAAGAGGCAAAGCCACGAAATTTGGTTTTTCATCATGCACAATTCCCCGAAGTCGGGGTAAAGGAGCGAAGTCCACGAAATTGGGTGTTGAAGCAGGAAAAGTTCGTAAAATTAGTTGTTTAAAGAGCAAACCCCACGTAATTTGGGATTTAAAAGCGAGGAAATCAGCATAATTGGTGTACGAAATAACAAAAATTAGTGGAATTTGGTTTTTAAGGTGCCAAATTTGAAACGTTCGTTCATGGAAGAGTAAAAATTTCTAGCCAAAATTAGAAATTTTTTTTTTCGCTCGTTTGTTGCGAAATTGGTTTTTTTATTAACCAAACCTGCAAAACTGATTATGTAAAGAGCAAAAGTCCAGAAATTTAGTTTGTGAAGGAGTAAATTCCAAGAAATTTGGGTTTTGAATAAGCAAACCCAGAAATTGGGATTTGAACGACATGAATCCACCAAATTTAATTTTTATTGAGCGAAAATTCGCGAAATTGAAGTTTGGAAGAGTGAAAATTACGAAATTTTGTTCTTGAAAGAACCAAACGCATGACTAGTTTTAACTCAGACTGTGAGTCTTATTTTCCGGTTCGTCGGCCAATGTTCTCATGTGTTGTGGGCTGAATTTTAGAGTTTTGAGTGAAATAGAGGCATGACGTTGTGTGGAACAGATTCAGTGGGCGAAATCACTGTATTGTTCTCTGAGTGGACTTTGTGCTACGATCTCTCCGCCCCTGGCGCTCGACCTGACCTGGTGGAGTTAGGGAGAAGACCCGGCTCAGCTCGGCCAGGGTAAAATGGGGACTGGCTCTGGCTAGGAGCTGCAGCTTTGTTTGAAGATGAAAACTTGAAAGATGTTTTGAATTAGGATCCAGGGGTTACATCCTTATATCAAGTAGAAACCGAAAAAGTAGGACAAAAAAGAGGACAATTTCGATCTCTCCCCGGACACAAGAAAAATGAGCTCGGACGTCCCCAGACGCTCAAGAAAGTAAGACAAGTCCGGGGAAAGAAGGACGCCTTGTCACCCTAGCCGTGGTGTATCTGGGGCCTAAGGATTTTATAGCTAATTAAAGTCCTTAATTAGGGACATGAATTTAACCGGAAGAACATAGTCCTGAAACTGGTCTCATTCGAAAGGTTTTACGTAGCTGATTACGAATATGATCGTCTGCCTCTGGGGCATTTGCCCTCTGGGGCTCGTCAAACTCCTGGCAGAACATAGTCTTGAAATTGAAGCTCTCCTGAAGCTCCTCTGTGACAAGATGTTCGCGAGACTGATACACCTTAAGAAAGAGAAGGTCACGTCAAAAATTGCGACGATTAGAAGTAGGCATCACAAAACATCGAGCAGTCTTCAGGAGAGCGGTGTTTGTGAGCTAGGAAGGAATTTTGGTAGTACCTTCCAGTAAAACATCTGTCCATGAATTTCTCCGGGATCCTTCTCATCCACCCCCATGAAAAAAACAAAATTCGCTCTCAAAGAAAATTATTGTCGACGAAGAAAAAGAAAAAGTCGGCGCACTCTTCACTAACCCGTCCAACCCAAATTTCTGTTAGTCTCTTGGTCCCAGCGAGCACAGATAAATAATAGAGGGAGTGTATTAATAGAAAATGTGATGCAAGATATGTCTCATTTCCCCTTCTCTTAGTGTCCATTTTAGGGTGTTATAAAATTATTGTTGAGGTTTTCATAACAATTGTTCGACGGATAGTTGAAGCTAATTTTCTGCAAATGTAATTTTCAGCTGGAAATCAACTGCTAAACGTCAATGTTTCCGGCAAACGCCCATACACAAGTGATTTTGGGGCATACGCAGGGCTTACGTACTATTAGGCAGGTGCAGGTCCGATGATGATTCCCTAAAATTATTTTATTCTTTGCGGGGGTGAATCTCTGCGGGGCTAATGAGGGGGGGTTGGAGGGACATTTTCATTTGAACGGCTTATCTCGTTAAAAAAAACACTACTTCGTTGACTTAGCTCTTTTGAACCCCGCATTGTGCGATATTTGACTCTTTCGGAAATCTATTTTGCGAGTTTGACTTCTTCAAAATAGGAAATCAAGGTTGGCTCATTTCAGAGCCATTCTGCTGCTATCCAAGAGAGACAGAGAGTGAGTGTGTCAAACCCATATTTTGTGAGACGTACACCCCCTACCCCACGTAGGAATGGTTAATCGAGTCTTACCTCACCCCTCCTCCCAGAATTATGTCTGGATCCGGCACTGAGCCTAAGTATTATTCGAGATCAGCATTCGGGTACGATACCCATCCCATGAGTAATGAGTACAGGAGCTCTCTTGAGAAATTAACTGCATTCCGTACCTATAATGGTTTTCCGGTAGTCGTCTGAGTACAGAATGATTTACTTTATAATAAGAGGAAAAAGTTCCAACGAGTCTTTCATTTTCAAATATTATTAACTGACTGACAGAACTTCTTACTACTGCCCTTTGAACAAACGTAATTTTGTGAATTTTTACCTGATTTTTGAGCATGAAGCCCGCAGTTTTTATTTTTAAGGAAGTTTCTGATTCGGCAGTTCAAATATATTTCTCCCACTGCTTGGATCAACCAGTACTTATGATTGTCTTTACCGATCAGGAAATGGCTTTGTTCCTCGAAAATAATAAAATCAGAGGAAACTACTGTCAGAAAAGCAGTTATAAGATATTCTGAGCAGGGTATTTCTTCCTTTTCTTTGACGAATTCATTAAAAAAAAATTCCGTGACCCTACAAAGTTTCAGAGCGCTGGGCGATAGCTTCATGAAGCCCCCTCGGTTTTTCGCTGCTATTAATGTCATTCTTTCGTTTGCCTTTTCTTTTTGCAGCAGGACATCGATGCAGCGTTCACACTACCAGTTTACTCAACTGTCTCACTATAAATCTTTTGAAAGTTGGTGGGAAGGAAGTAAGTTAGTCAGTCAGCAGGAAGAGATTACTAACGTGTAAAAAATACCTGAAAAATATTCAACGACATCTTCCATAATCCTATCCAATATTTCTCTCTCCGAAAATTTGAATTGCAGGGATTCCTCTTCAGTTTCCATCAAATCTAATTCTACGGCAGACGACCCCCTGCCAGACGAAATACAATAGTCATGGTCATGTTCTGGGTATATTGCCTCAAGCGCTATTTTTATAGAAGAAAATACAATAACTTCAATTATAAACTGTTTACCTTGGAAGTACTTGTAATAAAAAGTGGGTTCTCCAAGTTACTTTTTACTACTCACAATGGATACTTGTGAACACACTACATGACTTGTGACACAAAACATGACTGTACGTATAACTTATACGTAGTGTGTCAAAACATTTTGGGTAAAATTACGTACAAGTGGAGTAAAATGGTACACTCCAAAGTGTCCTACGTAAATCCGTTCCTGAGTTATGATTTTTTTTTTAATTTAAAAGAATAACCGGTGCTTGCTTCAAAAAATCCGCCATTTTTCGGCTTATATCGCACCATATCCAAATAGTGATGCCATTCTCAGGAAATGCGGAACATTTGTTTTATTATGGTGTCCATTTTATTGCTTGAAATAATCGTCAACGCCCAGAAATCTGGCAATTTTGCCATAAATTCACGTGGCCCATAATTTGTACGTTTTACGAAAACTCGCTGTTTTCCCAAACGGCTTCTTCTACAGACTTTCGATGCATCAAAAACCCTTCTCCATCTTCTAAGCTTTCTTTTGGCGTGTTCACATTTCATTATGTTAGCACTGACGTTACTCACGAAAATTTCACGAGAATTCAGAAAAACTGTGTTTTTATAGAGCCTGGGCAATTGCCTACGTGAAGGGTGTTCGTGAAGGGTGCAGGGAGATCGGCAGTAAGTGAGAACAGGATATCTTGCCATGGATAAGATATCGTAGGCAAGCGTCATTCAATTTGACCCTCCCCTCCATTTATGCCGATCTGTATCACGAATATTGTTGGTACGTAGGCGACTGCTCATATTTTTCTGTAAAATTAATGTTTTGGAATGGGTGGACAAGCTATCTTAGGAAGGAGAAGGTATCCACGTGAATTTATGGCAAAAATGCCACATTTCTAGGTTATGGCGATTTTTTCATGCAATAAAATCTCCTCCCAGGAAATGTTTTGCAGTTTCTGAAAATGGCATAACTTTGTGGATTTGGCACGATATAAGCCGAGGCATCACGGATTTTTTAAAGCAAACACCAGTTACATTTTTAAATACAAACAAAATCATAGCTCCGGAACGGATCGAAGGTACCATTTTACTCCACTTTTGACGTAGTTTTACCCACATTTTTTTTGTCACACTTATACGGATCCGGCCGGCCATCAATCTTTGCGTACCAAGACGAAATGGTCTTCACGTGGGGCAAAACGGAGTTGAAGGTGGCTCTGACAAAATCATACGCTTTTGGGGGCAAGAAATGGAGAGTGACCGCAAAACTTCTGAGAGATTCGTCGTACGACTTGTCCTTTTTTTGAAGTTTCAATTTTTGGAGTTGCCTTTTCAAGAGAGCTACTGTCGTTTTGCTACTGTGCTTTTGCGTGGGAGCTTTTGAGCAAGTTCCCCGTTCTCAGAAAAAAAAAAAAAAAAATGTTTCTGTAATTTCTTTCCCATAATTTCTACATTTTTATTGAAAGAAGCATTTTTTGTCTCCAGCCTCTAAATTTTTTTTTTTTTTAGATAACGGGTCTTGATGTTTTTATCTGAAATTCGTCTTTTCGGTTCTTTATTTTCCTTTTCTACATGTTCCAGTCTTCGATTCAGTGTGTTTATTACATCAACATCCACGGGCTGGCATTCTGTCATTCTATATGAGCTAGCTTCAAAAACAAAGTTGATCCAACAAATATAATCAAAAATAATAATAATACCTCCACGAGCTCTTCTCGGTGTTCCGGTTTCTCTGTGGAAGAACATTCCCCAGTAAGCAGTGGATTTTCTTCCATATGCTGCACCAACGGTATCTCTCTTTCTTGAAAAAAGAGTACGTTCTCTCTCTTCGTATCTCTCTTTCTTGAAAAAAGAGTACGTACGAAAGTTTTGCTAAACATCATGATCACTGGGCTAGAATTGGATTTCAAGCACGTTTCATGATAGGAACCAAAAGCAATCATTATTACCTTCATTCCGGAGAAACTTTCTTCTGATTGTTCATGTATCAAGAACAGAGTTGGGACTGCTCCATTTTTCAATTTGACTCTGAATGGAGAGAATCTGTCAATAAAGCAGTTTTCGAAGTGTCTGCTGCACAGAACACTATAGATATGTGGTTTCCAGAAAGAGTTTTTTGTGTATCCCTCATCCACTTATCCCTCATCGCCTTGTCTCTGGGAAACCTGTATCAGAATCAAAATTAGTGGCCTAAAAAATGAAACATAATAAATTAATGAAATAAGAGGTTAATCAATGAACTCCCTGTAAAATTATCTGACTGCAGGACTATACAGGGTTTTTTGGTAATGCTGCAAAAGAATTAGGGTGAACTACATGGAAAACGGAACTAAACGCGACCACTACATGGGATGCTTTATCTTGCCATGTTTGGCACATGCCATCCGCCATGTTTGGTCCCCCCTTCCACATAGGGATCAAATAGATTTGATATCTCTCATTCGCTGCTTTGGTCATGTAGGTTACGCTCACCAGCCAATCACAAGCCTCCCCCTCTTTATAGGACCACATGTGGCGGGTATTTTCAGTACCTGTGTGTAAATATAGGTTCTCTAACCGTTCAGGGGATATGATTTTTTGTTTTGTTATTTCCATTAAAATTCTGATTTTTTGGCAGAAACTCTTGATTTCAAAGCTATCGCTCCATTAACATTTTTAAATGACCATTCATTTTAAAAGCTAGAAAAAATATCTTTCAGATATGACTTCTTGGTTTTTTGTCTAAAAGAACTAGAACCCCTCATTTTCTTCGCTCAAAATTCTAGTATTCTGGTGGTATTTTTTTGGACGGTTTTCTAGAAATGTCTTCCTCCCACAAAAATTGATTTTCGATTTTGCAAGTTATAAAAAAACTTGTGTGTCAAATAAGCTTTCTAATGACCCCTCAACTTCTTGAAATAGTTGTCTGTAAAACCATAAAACATAGCCCGGATCGTGATTTTTTAAAGAAAATGTGCATCGAAAGCAAACATTCAAATAGAGAATTTATTATAGAACTGCTAGGCGGCAAGATTGATTCTAGTTTCCGATCGGCACGAATCGAATTGACAGTTAAGATCTTGCCACTTAGTAATTTTATCACACACTCTTATTTTAAACGTCGGCTTCCAGGGGTGAATGCGAATGACTTTGAGGGGTTAGAACCGCCTGTGAATTATGAAAATTGCACCGAGGGTGCGGTCCATTCGCAATTTCGACCGTTCAAACCATCATCTACCAAAGCTACTTGTTCAATGGTCTCATCAGATGCATGTCTGGTGCTTGTGAGAGGTGTGTGGGCCGTAACCTCAGTGAAATTTTCATACATATTTTGCTTTCGGGGTACAATTTCGCTTTAAACATCACAATTTTACATTATCCTGGATATGTTTTAGGGCGTTATAGACAAATAAATCAAAAAGTTAAGGGGTCATTAGAAAATGTATTTGTTACGCAAGTTTTTTTGATAACTTGCAGAATCGAAAATAAATTCCGTTAGGAGGGGGAAATTTTAAAAAATACATAGGTCCAAAAAAATACCACCTGAAACCTTGAACTATATGAGCAAAGAAAAAGAGGGTTTCTAGGACTTTTAGACAAATAAGTAATAAGTCCAATGTGGGAGATGATTTTCTTGGCTTTCAAAATTTCAAAATTATTTGGAGTAACAGCTGTGAAACCGTGAGTTTCTGCCAAAAAATAAGGACTTTAATGGAAATCACACAAAAAATCATGTCTCCTGACTGGTGCAAGACATAACGTCCGGGAAGGTCGCCTTCAATTACATTTTTCATGCAGTTTCATCCTAATTTTTTTTGTAACACGTCCAACCATGGGCGTAGCCAGCGGGGGGCAGGGGTGGGCAGTTGCCCTCCTCTAGAATCAAAAACGCAGATTTCTTGGGGCAGCTGCCCACCCCCAAAATTCCAAAAATATATTCCCTGATCTGGCTAACAGAAACACAAATTCATTGTATTTCGCTCCATAAAACCAATTTTGCCGGTTTTTCTCACTAAAAAACAACACATTTTCGCACATCGGTTTCACCAAAAATCAAAAATTCGCGGATGTTTGTTGCTGACAAACCGATTTCGAAGGGTCGGCTTAACTTGGAAACCAATTTTGCTGACTTTTCGCACCAAAATTCCATTTTCGCAAGGTTCGACGCGCACTTTCGTGTTAGCTCGTCGTTTGGGTTAGCTCAAGTCGTGTTTAGCCCGCTGTGCCATACATACTTATGGAAGGAGTGAAACTGCCAGCTCTGTTTACCGTCTCAGGTCTAAAATTTAAAGTTTAGCTTCAAAAGTATCACTTTCCAGAGTGGGGGGGGGGGAGAGAAGTTTAAATTTTTCGACATAAAATCCGTAACAGAAGGCTTCAAACGACAGGTTTCCAGCAGATATTTATTTTTTGACGGATAGTGGCCGTTTCTGTGCAAATTTAGTCTCTGATGACCGTGAATTGACGCGATTCTAACCTCCAGATCCTGTTAGAAGCCTGCAAAAAGGCAATGGTTCATCTGTTATTTTCACCGGTGAATCTGGCCACAGGCGTGGTGGATCCAGTTTTTCCTCAAGAGGAGTTGCACAGAATCCCCCCCCCCCCATTTAACTCGTAAATGAGCACTGTTTGTAGCGTCGAATTAACGCTTTTCTTTAATTTTAGATGAAACTGAGTGCTTTTTCTCAATTCTACCTCGAAGTATAGCCTATTTCCTTCATTTTAACCGTAAAAAGGTCTCAAAAAACCGTGAAATAACGCATTTTTGATTTACTATTCTAATTAAGGCCAGCACTGGGCATCGCCTATAAACCGCGAATAGATGCGTTCTGTCAATTTCAGCCGCAAAAGAACCGTTTTTCCTCAATGTAACCTGTGAATGAACGCTATTTCTCAATTTTAGCCACGCCTTTTACACTGTAATCAACAAAAAAAACTGTGATAATTTTGCCAATTCATTATCCCTCAATTTTAGCCGCAATCTCGTGCTTTAATCTCAATTCTGCCTTGAGCAATTCCCCCCTTCAAATTTCAGCAGTGAAAACGTCCACATAATACTCATGTTGACGAATTTCATTAATTTTGACCCGGACGTTGCATAGCGAACCTTAAAATAGGTGTTTTCCTCAATGTGCCCTAATTTTAGCCGAAAATAAGAACTTTTTCAAAAATGTGTGCGCTAAGTCGCCCTCTTTCTCGATTGTACTCGCAAACTTGCTATGTAAATGTATAAAAACAGTCAATTATCACTTTTTCGCAATGTTCACCGAGATGTTGGTTTGAGAAACCACGAACTGGTGCCTTCTCTCAATTTTTCCTGCGTGAATGAGCTCCATTTCTCAATTTTAGCCGTGAATTGGCATTTTTCCTCAATTTTAGCCGCAAATAAGTGTTTTTTCTCAATTGCACATTGAACGCGCAATTTATTTTGTCAATTTTAGCCGTGAAAAGAGCACTGTAAACCGTGAGTTAGCGCATTTTCTTAATTTCGGCCCGGACTTTGGATCGCGAAACCGCAAATTGGCGTGTTTTCTCGCAATTTCAACCGTGAACAATGAGTAGATTTTATTTTTCAAGTTCAACGTGAATCAGCGCTATTTCTCAATTCTAGCCGTGAATGGGTGTTTTCGCTCGGTATACTATCCGGAAAATGTCCTTTTCATGGATTTCATCCGCGAACGAGCACTTTTTCTCAAGACGTGCGCTCCCCCCCCCCCCCGTAACTCTGAATCGGTGTGCCTGGCTGGCTGCCCACCCCTTGATCATGGGCTGGCTACACCCCTGCGTCCAACGGTCTTATTCGGTAGGGGTAGGGGGGTATAGGTATACACATAGGTATCTTAGGTAGGTATTTAACTATCAACTACTTAAGAATTAAATAACAATGCACCATGTACATAAGTATCGTTAATTAATAATCACCTATGAAAGCTGAAACCATCTTCTCTATCCTCGCTGCGTTTCGTGCAAAGTTTGGTCGCGCAGCCAGGCATAATGTAGGTAATGTACTGATTCAACACCTTCACAGAGCACGAGCACTATCACTTAAGGATGTCATCATAAATTAATAAATAATAAAATTAAATAAAATTTAAACCCTTTTACCTATTCTCGTACACGAAAAATAAAGCATCTAGTGCGACACCACAGAACTGATATCAACTGCTTTTGTATAGTTTATAGTTTCTTATTTTAACTTCAATGCTTCGTTTTTAATGAGTGTTTCCAATAGTTTTCCTCA
Organism: Corythucha ciliata; assembly: GCA_038030265.1. NCBI lineage: Eukaryota > Metazoa > Arthropoda > Insecta > Hemiptera > Tingidae > Corythucha > Corythucha ciliata. The sequence continues at coordinate 7,359,044 of CM075937.1, read as the reverse complement.
CCCCATGATTTGGACACTAGTAGAAAGGGAAGTGTGCCGTTTTTTTTTGTTTACGCTCCCTCTATTATTTATCTGTGCTCGCTGCTTGGTCCCAAATACTGAAGGTGTGTTAAGGGGGAGTTGCACATGTGTTTCCTCGACCCCCCTCCAATCATACCTCGCCTACTCCGCGTTACGGAAATTACCGCCGTATTTCTGCACCAATTGTGGACTTCAAGGGCTCATTTAAATCTTCAGGAAATTCCGCACAAGCGTACGATCTTCCTTTTTCATATTTCATCCCTAAAATACTCGTGGGTGCAACAAAGCACCTCCAAGATATAGGTCGCGTAGAAAGTTAATATTCTGTGCTCTTTAAACAGATCATGGCAAGATGTGCGGGGCCCGACTTGTGCAAGAAGACGGACCGCTTTCTTCCAAGCGCCTCATTACAAAGACGTGGCTCATTCTGGCTAGCTTCGAACAGAGTGTGTTTACGTGAGGTTCCCACGAGAGGCGTGAGTCGAAGATGATTCCAAGGAAGCTAACGGTCGATGAATTTGGCACGCGATCGTTACATCGTCCGCGTACATAAACGGCTGGGTACTTGGCCCCAAAAGATTTGCTGGGAGGTCATTAATATAAAGATTGAATTCAGAGGGACCAAGAATCGTCCCCTGCTTCACTTCGATGTCGCAGGTGGGAAACATCTCGGAGTTTCTTCCACCGTAGGAGACAAGCTGATTCCATCCCGAGGCAGCTGACGCGAGCAGTTTTATTGCGGAACTCCTCATTCCAAGGTATTGAAACTTGGAGGTTAACACATCCAGATTTACTGAATCGAAGGCACGCGACAAATCAAAGAGCCGCAATGAAACCCTCTTCTTCTCTTCAAGACCCCGCAAACACCGGCACAATAGTTCTAGTGCCGCCACAGATGTTGACCGGCCACTTCGGAATCGATACTGGCTATCCGACAATATAGACAAGTCATTTAAGAAGCTTGATAACTGAATGTCAATAAGGGACTCGAACACCTTCATTAGGACGCATTCAATCGATATTGGTCGGTAGTCACAATAGGCATCAGTTCCCTTTTTGGGGACAGGGATTACTCGAGCAATCTTAAAGGAGGACGGAATTTCGCCCGCATGAATAAAAGAGTTGAAGACGAAGCAAAGCGGCTTCACGATCTCACGTGCAATATGCCTTATCATGCCAATTGTTTTGTTTTGTTTTGTCCAGCCAATTGTACTGGAGGGACTGAAAGGTTAATATTAGAGGCGACGTATTCCCTGAAAACATCCCAACTAGTGCGTTGAGTGACTAGCCTTGGCCGGTCTTCCTTCAAAATGATTGAGCCGCTAATCGTAAGAACAATAGCAGAATGATCTGACATTAGACTGCCACAGTCTTCTACGTGAATGAAGTTGTCCGATACTCCCTTGACCACAAAAAAATCAATGAGATCAGGAGTCTTTAATGGGTCCTTGGGCCAATACGTAGGCTTCCCTGATGAATGGAAACTGCAATTTTTTCTTCTCCCAGCGGAGAACAACTCTCGTCCTTTTGTGGTTGTTAGCCTCGAGCCCCAATATGTGTTCTTTGCATTGAAATCCCCGCCGATGACGAAATTAGCACCCAGACTATCCATTAACGATAAGTAGTTTTCTTCTTTCAGTGCGTATCTGGGAGGGCAGTAGATGGCAGAAATGCTACAGCTTTTGCTATTTACGGATGCTTTAACTGTTGCTACTTGCATGAACTCTTCCTGGATACTGGGATCCACGTAGTGTTGAACGGTGCTCTTAATGAAGATGCTCCTGCTCCTCCTAGCGGTCTACCTGTTGGGTGGTCCGCACGAGTAACCTTTGATTTTCATGTGAGATGACCTCGTGAAATGAGTTTCCGAGATCAAACAGATATCAACTTTTTCTTGATGGAGAAATAACTCAAGTTCTGAAGTACGTTGCCCCAGTCCATTTGCGTTCCATGCTGCTATTGTCACAGTATTTTGATGTTTCATAATTTTTGTCTAGCTTTTAGGCTCTTTTCGAGGGTGCTAACCCTCTCAGCCAACAGATTATTGGTTCTTTTTTGCTCGTTCACAATTTCCAATAGTAGAGTGAGCATTTTATCAACTGAGGATGGAGCCGGATGGCCGCTAACTACCCCAGCATAGGACGTTTGTTTTTTAGTCGGAACAATTGTTTCCCTAGCATCTGGTTGGACTTTCTGAATGATCTTTGCTGCTTGCCTTTTCCCAGCCCCTCCGGTCTTGGAGTTATTGGCTTTTTCTTTCATACGCTGCAATTTGTCTATACATGTTAAAATGTCCTGCATGAGTCCTTTGTTTCCTCAGCGATTTTCTTCCATGTCAAACTCAACAGATCTGGCCTAGAGTACTCTTTCTATATCACAGGATTATTTTCTATTTTATCCACAAAAGAAATTGTTGCTGCCAGGTCCTCCTTTTCGCGAGACATGATTACCAGTTAAATAAATGACAGGTGGCTCGAAAGAGAAAACTCAATTATGTCACTTCTTTTCCATCGAACCATGGAGGTATAAATATACTGGAGGAGTAACAATCTCATGGTAGCGCTAATAAAAGCGAGCCAAAAGTATTCATCAGTAGGCGCGTGGGCAGAAAATGAAAGTATTCAAGCAAATAAAATTCAGCACGTTTGCCAATCAAAAAAAAAAAAAAAAAAAATCGATCGAAAATCTATCTGGCAATCGGGCTGAAAGATTCATTCATTTCACACAAATCGATGTCTGATTTGGGAGGAGTATTCAGGTGATTTGGCATGTGCTGAACTGAAGGATATCAACAGAAGTTGCTACTTTACTGGTGCGTCTGGTGATTTTTAAATCAATTCCAAAGTTCAACGGGAATGTTTGGGAGTAAAGGTTGGGGAAATTACGTAGTTTACTGCATATGAAGCATCCGAGGGAACTGTGACATTGTTTTGCAGAAGTCATAATACAAAATTATTCCCCAGAAATCGCGTATTCATCCCTTCTCTGTACCACCCATTATGATCAATAGATAGTCATACCACCACTCCAAATTTGTGAAAATTCGAAACTCAACTCATGTTTTCGACCACGGCGACGAGAACAATAGTGAACCAAGACAAAATAACTGTCGAAACCCATCCCCCGCAGCTCTATCAAATCGTACGTGGCAACCAAGATTCATCTAACCAAGGCCGAGAAAACATCATGCCCAAACAAAAGGTGCCTGTTCACGATAGAATTCAGTTCGGGTATAAAAACGCTCCGCCCACCAAAGAATATTTTCGGTTCGCTCCAAAGGCCTCTCGGGCATTTCTCTTCTTTCGGCCACTGCATTTTTCTCTTCATTCATGAAACGGAAAATAAAAAATTTTCCCGGGCGACATGGCTTTCCATGTAGCGTTGCGTGACAAGGAACCGATAGGTATCGCTTCAGTATCGCTATATTTTCAATGTGAACGCTTCCGTACCACTTCGACTAATTTTCAGTCGTTTCTATTCGTTCGAGTTGCTTTCACGTCGCTTCGGCAATATTGCACCGATATCGTATCGCTCCGATGTGAACGCCTCCTTCAACAAACCGATAAGTATCGCTTCAGTATCGTTATCGCTTCAATGTGAACGAAATCATATCACTCTCACACGGTTTTTGTTGTTTTTATCTGTCTGAGTTGCTTTCATGTCGCTTGGGCAATATCGCAGCGATATCGTGTTGCTCTAGTGTGTACACCGCCTACTTCAGTCTCGAAACACCTCCACGAAACTCGCTATTTCAAGGCTAAATAATCTTTGAAACTTGTAATGTCGAATCCCTCGAAAGTTGCATTTCGTGGCATGTTTATCTTCCCCACTAGAATGCCGCGGCTATCATCCTCTCCGTGGCTTACAATTTCGTGGCTGTTTATCCTTAAAACTTCATTGTCGTGGCTGAATATTCACCGAAACTTCGTGCACCGCAATTTCGTGGCTACCTAGCCACTAGTGGCTATCTATGGCTTGCTTGCGATTCGCTGAATTACTCCCTCCCTGTGCAATTTCGCGGTCATCCATCACCCGAGCAAGTTATTTCGTTACTGATTGTTCTCTGAAACTTGAAATTTCACGACTATAGCCAGAAATTAGTAATTTTGCTGTAATTTATTACCAGATGCCCGCAATTTGCTCCTATTGGAGATTATTAGAAATTATTACTTGAATCCTCAATTTGAAAGTATTCGCCCAATCCTGCTCGGCTAGCTGATGGGACACTCCGATTCGTTAGATGTATAACGCCAGTTCACTCGTGCTTCCTTTTTAACAAACTCTCTTCCATCTAAGTGTTATTAGTGAAGGCTTTTCAACTTCCACTATTTTCTGAGTTACAGGAAGATTTGACCCAACCATCACGTCAAGGATACCCCAACTCGTTCAAAAACGACGATTTTCACTTCCCTACGACTAGTAGAAGACCTGCTCCGCCCAGTAGTTGGCCGCAGCGGCAAAACTCCGCGTCAACAAGTTCGTCCGAACAAAATCCTCAGTCGTCCCCACCAACACTGCCTCCTCAGAATCAACGGACTCGGGAAATGCAAGACCATCTCGAAAATATAATCAAACATTTTCGTGTCATGAGCTTTCCAGACGTAGAAAAAAACGCCTCCCCTATTGCTCACCCTCCTGAAAAAGGCGAAAGCATTGATACACCGCTTGGCTGACGCGGGCCAGATTTTGACGGTAGTTACACCGGAAATCACTACGGCGTTTCTCGCCATTTTCTACAGCTGGTTCTAGTGATTGGAAATATTCGTATTTCTTCCGCGACGGGTGCCCCTCTCTAATTTGCGCGTGGCAATTATTTTCACCATCATTTCCGCTGGAAAATCAGTACAAATAGTACTAATAATAACTAATAACAAATAAAATATTAGAGGTCGGACCTATAGTGTTCTGTGTAAACCCAAGTAACATGAGAATATTTTATCTATGTTTTTGAAACATTAAAACTTTTTTTAAATTGTTAATAGAGTCGCTTAAACTACGAGGGTTAGTGGTTAAATCATGCAAAAGTCTGTAGCCGTAGGAGCCTACATCGTCTGTCTTCCCTCGTTGAGGTTCGTCAAGAACGGACCGGTTTCGGCTGCTCGCCATCTTCAGCATTTGGTTTCCCAACTGAAACCAAGTTGAAGTTTCAGTTGGGAAACCAAATGCTGAAGATGGCGAGCAGCCGAAACCGGTCCGTTCTTGACGAACCTCAACGAGGGAAGACAGACGATGTAGGCTCCTACGGCTACAGACTTTTGCATGATTTAAACATTAAAACTTATTACCGCAAGATTCTTTTGACATGGCACATTTTAAAAACATTGTACGACATATTTTAACTTTTTATTTTCAAATCATTTCGACAGTATTGTGATATCATCACAATACAATATTGCCTGTCATGTTTTGACAATATTGTCTAAACTGTTTTAACAATACAGTAGAACTCCAATTATCCGAATTAATGGGGACCGGGACCCATTCGGATAATCAAATATTCGGATAATCGGATTTTTTTTTTTAAATTGCCATTGGAGAGAAAAAAAGCTACGTTTTGATATTGCACTATTTTTTTATTGAATTAAATGAAAGAAACACGATATTTTCACATGTTTTAAATATAAATAAAATGTACTTTCAAGTTTAGAAATAAAAATCATTGTTTTTTAAACATCTCCGTCAATGTAAGCTGTTTTGCGGTCGTCATCCGTTTTCGGGCAGCCAGGTCACGCATTCGCTTGACGGTGAGCAGTTGCAAGTGGTCACACTTGGGCTGACGCTCCATCCACTTCAAAGCAGTCTCGAGGCCGGCAAATGCTTCACTAGCTGATGGTCCAGCGTCTACTTCAACATCAGCAGAAAGTTCTTCTTCCACTTCCGCTTCAACATCTTCTCTCACACTTTCAACAATTTCATCGTCATTGAGAATTTGAAAACCAGGGTCAGACGTGTCACAAGCCATCCACTCTCCTACATCTTCAGCACTTACTTCTGTACAACCAGGAATTTTTACAATCATTTTTCTTATTTCCTCTAGTGGCAACGCATCTTCATCCTCTCCATTTTCTTGTTTCTCATTTTCTTCAGATTCTTTTTTTTTGTTCTTCTCAGACGGTAGGCCTTTCAGTTTATTCCACGCACGTCTTAGCGTCGTCACTGCCGTAACCAAACTCCAAGCTTCCGCTACCATGTAACAGCAGTCCTTTAAATTTATTTTGCTATGATTTGCCAAAACCAATTCTTCATCTTCAGCACCTTCGATCAGCAGTTTTCTCAGCAGTTGCCTTCTGTAATGGCGCTTCATTGTTTCAATAACAGACTGGTCCATGGGTTGCAGCAAACTTGTAACATTGGGAGGCAAAAACGTCGTTTTAAACTGCCCATTCTCTCTTTCCAACAGTTCTGCTGTAGGATGAGTGGGTGCGTTATCAACAATTAAAAGCACCTTACTGCCTTCTTTTCCCACCGATTTTTGGTGCTTTTTCACTTCAGGAATAAACACTTCATCATACCATTCGGTAAACAAAGCTGCAGTCATCCAGGCCTTGGGTTGACTTTTGTAGAAGAGTGGAAGTTTTTTTACGTTTTTAAATGCTCTTGGATGTTTTGATTTTCCTATCAAAAGAAGTGGTAGTTTATGATTTCCAGTGGAGTTGGCACAGTTAAGCACTGTTACACGTTCTTTACTGACCTTATGTCCAGGGGCACTAGAATCCCTTTTAGAAGCCAAAGTGGTTTTTGGTAATGCTTTCCAAACAAGGCCAGTTTCATCGGCATTATAAACAAACTCCGGATCATAGGATTCTGCTGCAGTTTTAAATTTTTCAATAAAATTTTCAGCAGCTGCAGAGTCTGCTGAAAGCTTCTCACCAGCCAAATCTAACTCGCGTACACCATGCCTGAATTTAAAGTTCCTTAGCCAGCCGTTACTAGCCTTAAAAGATGAATAACCAAGCTTTTCTGCTAAGATTTTGGCTTTTTCACGAAGGATTGGACCTGAAATCGGATTTCCCATAGAACGTTGCTGCAAAAACCATTTAAACACGGCATCTTCCAAATTTTTGTTGGTTGCTGTCTTCATTGTTTTCCTGGAGGAACTTCCATCTTCATTTTCAAGCACCGAAACAAAGTTTAAAAGTGTTGACTTACTGTTTTTAATGTCACAAATTGTTGCTTGTCCAACACCATAAATCTCAGACAACTTCTTACCCGTTACACCTTTATCGAGTTGCTCTATAATTTTCAGTTTGTCCGCTAACGATAGCACAACACGTTTTCTTTTCGAAGCCATGGTAAAAAACAAAACAGTACATATGTATTGTACACGCACAAACAAATGTAAGCCGTAGCGAAAGAGTAGCGTCCTCGAGCAAGGTCAATAGCAAGTTCACTGACTATGTACAATCAAAGAAACAATGACAGGCGCCCCGTGACTGCAATGCGCCGGAACTGGAGTGGGGACTGAACCACGTGTTGTGCCTACACTGACGCCGCGGACTTTGGACAAATTTTTTTCTGAAAGTGATTCGGATAGTCGGAGTTCGGATAATTGGAGTTCTACTGTATTAGGTCTTTTTGGGCGCCCTACAAAAGCTTCAAAAGTTACAAATTCGTAGGTTGTGTGTAGGGGCGAGGGGGGTGGACCGCCCCGGGCCCCCAGAAAAGCTTATACGGAACAATGACGATTTTTAGGTTATATATTCACGGATGTTGGTAAGTGAAAAGGTTGGACCGCGATTTTGCTCCTTTCTACGAATTTCAGTCTGTTCTAACGTTGCAATAAGTATATCAGCAAAGAGTGTGGGCTGAATATTCGGTTGAGCCCTCGAGAGCGCTTCTGGTGGCTGAAATTTTAGAAAATTCGCGCCTTCTTGAGGAAAATTCGCGGCTAAAATTGAGAAAATATACCGTCCCCTGTTTCGTTAGGTCCTTAAGCGCACTAATGTGCTGATCATCAATGTGCAACTTGCTGACGCGGCAAAAACTTTGGAAAGAATTAAAAACGTTAATATTCGTGGCTAAAATAGTGAAAACTCAAATTTTCAGCTCACATCTCAGCTCTCATCTCACCAGAAAAAGTGCTTATTCACTGCTAAAAATGGGGGAAAAGGTCAAAAAAGAAAAAGTCAATTCATGACTAAAATTGAGAGAATCGCTACTGATAAGCCGCTAAAATAGAGAAAAACGTTAGTTCGCGGCTAGTCTTGAGGAAAATCACCAATTCACGGCCAAAATTGTGGGAAAATTTCAACTTGTACACTCTTCTTCGCGCCTTCTGAAGACAACTTCGTGGCTAAAATTGAGAAAAACGTCCAAATTCAGGGGCGTATCTAGAAATCCTTCTGGAGCGGGCGATTCCGGCAGTCCACAGCCTACTAAGGACCGGTGTGGGACGTGTGTTGTAATAAACGCCCTTCGATATTGCTGGAAATTCGCAAAAACTTGGCTAAAAACGGCATACCGGAGGAGCAGAACCACCTATCTCCCCCCCCCCTCCGACAGTGTACACCACTGAGCGAATTCATGGCTATTAGTTAAAAAACACAACTGATTCAAGGCTAGAACTGAGAAGAAGCGCTAATCTATAGCTAAAAGTGAAACAAAATTGCTATAATGCGGTGCTACAAAAGGACAAAAAAGCTAATTTACGGCTAGGAGAAAGGCTAATTTTTCAGCCTAAATTGTTTAAAAAAGCTAATTCGCTACTAAAAATGTAAAAAACAGCCAATTTTCAGCTAAAATTGCGGAAAACACCAATTCGAAGTTAAAATTGAGAAAATTCGCTAATTTACAGATTAGAAACGCTACTACGCTGATAAAATTAAGAAAACGCGCTAATTCACGGGAGGAAAAAATTGAGGAAAATCATTAATTTGTGAATAATTCCAATTTGCATCCAAAATTGAAAATACGTCTATTCGCGGCTTCTGAAGGCAATTTTGAGGTTAAAGTTGAGAAAAAACGCAAATTTATGGCTATTACAGGGAAAACCCGAAAATCGCTATTCATAGCGCATGGGGAACAAAAAAAAATGCAATTCGAGGCAAAAATTTGGACAAAACCTGCTATTTTTGCGGCTAATATTGTGGAAAATAAAAACGTAAGAAAACCCTAATTTTCACATCAAACAGAACAGTGCTAATTCTCTGCTAAGATATAGAAAAAATTGATAATTTGCTGCTGAAGGGGAGAAATTGGAAATTGCCGCCCCGGGCCCCAATACGTGCAGGTCTGCCAGTGGTTTACCGACATAAGTCGGGTAGCTTGTAACTCGTTATATAACAGAAAAAAATGTTATAAAACAGGAAGTTATGTAACTTTTCCCCGTTGATTTTGTAACTTGTTATATAACATTGTTACGTTAAACTATCAACATTTTGATTCAGAAGTAATGTCATAACATTTTGCACTTGAAAAATAATGCTAGCAAATTTAGATAGCCGTGTTTTGTGCTGCAATATAAACTCCAATATTACTACTGACTTAGTCATCCTAAGCTCCTAAATGTGCGTTCAATTCATTTTAATTCTCAAATTAGGTGTTTAATTAACCATTGGAACAAGAAAAATATAAAATAACACACTTGAACTCATTTACTGCTATTGCAAAATAGACGTGCTAGCGGAGTCAGACCTCTCTGACGGGAGCGATTTTCCCTTCGACCTTGAGAACCGCGCGTTATCACAAGCGAAGCAACTTGATATCAAATCAGAGGTGGGCAAAATACTTTGAAAATGTATTTTAAATACAAAGCCCAAAATACTTTCAAAAATGTATTTTAAATACTGAAATACAATTACTTTTTGAATTGTATTTTGAATAAAATACAAATACAATTTAAAATACTTTACAAAAATTCGATTTCGACGGCAGATAGTGCGAAAAACACGAAAAATAAATAATTCAAAAATATCAGGTCCTTCAATAGACAAGTTGACAAAATGTAGCAGCGCGAAATGGTGCTGCGCCGCGATGCGCAAAGAAAAGTAGGCAAGTTGTCACGAAGTATTTAGTACCGAACCGGCGAGCACTGGTGGATCGTGAGCTGAAAAGGAGGTGAGGTCACTGGTGGACCTATATCGGGGCCCGGGGCGGAAATCTTCAAGAGGCCCCTAAAAGTCTCTAACTATGCATAAAACCTCTATTGGTAACCTCTAAGGCCTTTTCCTAATTTTAGCCATGGCCTTTTCCATATATTGTAGGCAAATTACTGCTATTTCCACAGTCTATCCGCTAAACAGCGCTTATGCCAAGTTTAAACTGCGAATTTCTCCATTTTAGCAACGAATGAGTGCTTTTTGTCAACTTTAACAGCAAATTAGCGCAATTCGCCGCAAATTAGCATCTGATTAGCGGGGTAATGCCCCCCACCACCATAAAGCCATAAATATGCGCTTTTCCCCAAATTTAGCAGCAAAGTAGAGTTGGTATCCTGTGAATCAGCGATGTATCTTCAACTTTCCTCGAGTTGGCGTTTTCCACAATTTTAGCTGCAAATTAGCGATTTTTTCTAGCGGTTTACTCAGTATGAGCTGAAAATTACTCAATATTAGCCGTAAAATTCTCGAAATGTTTACCACAAATTAGCATTTTTTGTTCGCCGTAACCATACACTGCGGAATAGCGATTTCGTCTCAGTTTTAGCCGCGAATTTGCGAGTTTTTCACTCATAGCCATAAATTAGCGCTTTTTCTCAATTTTAGCCTCAAAGTCTCCCGAGGAAGCCGGGAATTAACGTATTTCTAATTTTTGACGCAAATTTAAATTTGTCTCAATTTTAGCCGTAAATTAGCGCTTTTTCGTAATTTTAGCAGTGCAGTAGCGATTTCTAGCCCGTGTATTAGCGAATTTGGTTCATTTTAGCCAAGAATTGGCGTTTTCCCATATTTTTACTGCAAATCGGCAATTTCGACAGTGAATTAGCACTTTTTGTTTCAATTTAGGCTGAAAATTAACTTTTATCTTTATTCTAGCCAGAATAATTACTGATTTTCTCTATATTAGCCGCAAATTGGCGGGTTCTTTTACATTTTGGCACCGCATTAGTAATTTTTTTCAATTTTAATTGTATGTAGAATAGGGCTTCATCTCAGTTCTAGCCGTGAATCAGTGTTTTTTCTTTTACTTATAACCATGAATTTGCCGTTTACCTCAAAGTTTTTGTCAGAAGGCGGAATTGGAAATTACAACACACTTTATCCGCGATTATTTTCCTCAATTTTAGCCGTAAATTCGCGTTTTTTTCAACTTTAGCTGCTTTGAAGCGTTTCTATAATCTGTGAATTCGCGAATTACCTTAATTTTTCAGCCACGAATTCGTGATTTCCTCAAATTTTAGCCGGGAATAACACTTTTTCCCAATTTGAGCTGAAAACAAGAGTTTTTATTTATTTATGACAGGCTAATTATAGTCAATTTTTCAATATTAGCTGTTTTTTTTTTTGGTTTTTTTCACTTCAGTCCCACGTTGGCGTTTTTCCTTAAATTTTTGCTATGGATTAGCGTTTATTGTTTAGTTTTAACCTCGAACAGAAGCTACGCATTTGCGTTTTGTCAATTTTTCAAGGTTTAGTGACTTTGTGGGTCGCGCTCTCTTCGGTATACAAAATAACGGCCAACGAAAAACTTGGAGATCTTTTTTATAACGACAATGAAAAATTGGGAAAATACGAACTCGCGATCAAACTGACTTATGTTGTTTTTTTAACGTAATATTTGTTATTTTTAAAAATACAAATTGAGGTTTGTTAGCTGTTGGCACGCTACAACTTTAACCAATTTTGGCCACGGGTTAGCGCTTTTAATCAATTTTAGCAGCGCAGTAGGGATTCTTTCGTTTGTTTGGCGATTTACCTCCATTATAGCCACGATTTGGCGTTTTCCTCATTTTCAGCTGCAGTTTAGCCATTTTTTTAGCAGCCAATTAGCACTTTTTTCTCAGTTTGAGTTGAAAATTAGTGTTTTTCTTAAAGTTGGCCCCGCTAATTAATATTTTTGTCAATTCTAGCCGCGTAGTTTTTTTAGGTTTCAGCCCGCGTGAGCAGCTTTTTTCTACGGATTAGCGCTGTTTCTCAGTTTGAACCTCGATTCTTTCAGAAGCCATACAGATTTTCGTTTTCTCAATTTCAGCCGCGAATTATTGATTTTTCTTCATTTCAGCTGTGAAATAGCGTTTTCTGATAATTTTGCAGCGAATTAGCACATTGCATATTCTCTATTTTTTTTTTTATTATTTATTAATAGGCGATTTTTCGCCATTTGAGTTGTGAATTTGCCATTTTGGTCCAGTTTCAACTCGAATTAGCGTTGTTTTTCGCAATAATTGTCACGAGTTTTGTTTACTTGTACAGCTTTGTGTACTTTTAGGCTATCTAGGGCTCTGTATGATCCATTTTTGCGCCAAGTTTCCATCCGCTAGCACCATTTTTGGGGCAGTTGTGCTAACAAGGAATTCGGAACTTCCACCTCCCACCATGACTACCCTTCCCTCTCCACTTTTTCGAAAAATGAAAACGTCAATCGAAGGCTGTTATTACACCGGGTTTTTGTGCCAAATATGGTGTCACTAAGTTAGGTTATACTGGTGAATGGTGGCGAAGAAGTGGAAACTAAAGAACGTTGAAATTAAAAGTATTTGTATTTGTATTTTCGTTGAGTGTGAAATACAAAATACTTTTGAAAATGTATTTCAAATACAAAGCCCAAAATACTTTCAAAAATGTATTTTAAATACAGAAATACAAATACTTTTCCAAAAGTATATAAATACAATTAAAAAATACGTATTTTGTATTTAAAATACAAAGTATTTTAAAATACTCAAGTATCTTGCCCACCCCTGATATCAATACAACTTTGGTCCGAACGATGGAACTACCGATCGAATTTTGGATATGCTCTTGGATTTGAAAACAGAAAAACCACCTACTGGATGCCATAAGCTCGAAAAACGGAATATGTAATTTTCAATCAAGGTGATGAGCTGATTAATTAATCAAAATTTAAAAAATCGAAAAAGGGCTCGATAGTTCAAATTTCGGTTGCCCACCAAGTGATTTCGCATTGAACAATTTAAAATATTTTGATTTCCACGGCGTTGAGGAGTAAAATAGAAGATACGGCCGTAGTGAGGATTGTAATGATCCCATATTTCCAACTGAAGCAACACTATGATTTTAAAGTGAAATTTTAATAAAAGGTTAGATTTTGGAGTTTGAATAAAGAAAGTATTTTGGTATCAATACATTTTGGCGCAGTCGACAAATAACATCGCTTGTTCCTGGATGGAAGCAGTTCACCTGCGGTTCAAAAAGTCGGGCGGTAATTATTACCTCCATTGCTTTAAGAGGCAAGATGCTGCGTCGTCGGAGTGGACCTATTTGGCTCCCGAACATCGCGACTTACGCCTACAACACACATCTTTACTCGCGCTTGATGTAGTTGCATCCTTAATGTCGGAAGAATTCACACAAAAGACAATCAGAGTTGAGCTCGATAGATCGTTAATATCTCACTTGTCTAACCTCGGTGAACCACATGAAGTTGTTCATGACAATTTGAATTTTTCGTCTCTCTCGGCTTTTCTCCAAAATTTATTACATTTTATGAGAGAATTGCTTCAAGATTTTACATCCTCGATGAAATGTTGTTTCCAAGCAAGTCGAGAATCACCTCAAAAAATGTCAATTCCTAAGTTTGATGGTAAAAACGAAGATACTAAGGTTTGGTTGGCACTCTATGAAAAGGCATGCGTCATAAACCAGTGGGCCACCGATGAATTGAAGATTAATAACCTTATTTCAAATTTCGTTCCTGGGAGCATCGCCGAGAAATGTTTTTTTTTTTCACTACTTGGCGATGGGACTGAGCGGCCCTGGTCTCATTGGAAAGAACTGTTTCAGTCTGCTTTCGGCCAAAATATGTTACAACTGGCCGAGCGAGCGAACTCATGGAATACTACTACGAAAAGCAACGTCTTCTAAATCTCGCCTAAGGAGGTTTGCCTGCCAGAGCTTTCAACATCTTGATGATGCTTGGCCTTCCAGAACCTATTCAAAATCAATTGATGGTACGGCATATTGAAGAAAAAGAGCAACTCCGGCTTGAGATAGAGAAAATCAAACCTTGGGCGAGCAATTTCAACAAAACCGTGCCAAAGGGAAAACCGTGGGTGAGCTCCATTGATTCACTTGATTGTTCCCCTAGTTATAATATTAAAGAAAACTTGTCTTCTTACTCTGGTACCATAAGTCATTGCACTCAGCTACTCACAGACGAGCTAGTCGTAAATGGTACTAAAATTCACGCCCTTTTGGACACGGGTGCATCGGTTGACCTAATCCGGTCAGACATCCCACAAAGGAGAGGGTGGAAAATATTAAATCATAAAGGGGTAGTTTTGAGAAGTTTTGACGGTGCAAATCAAACTGTACACAAGACGGCGGAAGTTAATATTTCCCTCAACCACGCGGTCTTAAACACTCAAGTTTTCCTAATTGACCGACTACCTTACGAGATGATACTTGGATTTCCATCCATGAAGAAATTGGGATTCCGAATTACATACCCCACCCCAATAAATTGTACAAGCGACCATGATCATGCAAAGAATACTATATCTAGTTCAAACCCATTCCGTTCTTTTCAGAGCATTCCTCTCATCGATTTTAGGTTAAAAGATAATGCTCCTGTCGTAAAAAAGAAGTCATACAGGCTCTCCAGGGAACGGTACCAGTGGGCTTTAACCAAAATTAACGAAATGTTGGAAAAGGGTGTGATTCGGCCCTCTCAGTCAGACTTCGCGTCACCTTGCGTCATTGTCCCGAAGGCTGATGGTAATTGGCGTCTATGCCAAGATTATCGGGAAATTAACTCACACACCGAGCTTGATCCATTTCCTTTCCCGTTCATCGATGAAATAATATCAAATCTGGGAGGATGTTCTTCTTTTTCCAAAATTGACTTAAAGGATGGGTTTCACCAAGTCCCTCTTACCGAAAATACAAAACAGTACACGGCATTTGTCCTTCCTTTCGGGCATTACGAATTTAATTTTTTGCCCTTCGGCTGGAAAAACTAGTCATCTAAGTTCCAGCGTACTATGTCATCAGTCCTGGGTACTCTTCTGGAAGATCCATTTATTTGGGTTTACATCGATGACATCGTAATTGGTGGACGTACTCCGGAGGAATGCCGAAGAAAAACTGACGTACTTGAACGATTGCAATCATATGGTCTTGTTGTTAATTCGAAGAAGAGCGTATTCTGTAAAGACCAGGTGTCGTTTCTAGGAAGGAAAATAGACGGCAAAACAAAGTCAACGAATGAGGAGTCTGTTCAAAAAATTAGAAATATGTCGCGACCCGGAGACCTACACTCCTTGAGAGTTTTCACTGGTCTTACTGGTCATTTTCGGTCTTTCATTAAAAATTACGCCCACATAGTTAGACCTCTCGACAAGTTAAAAGCAAAAGGCACTGTTTTCCAATGGAATCCCGAAGCAGAAAAAGCTTTTAAATTGCTAAAACAGGCAATTTCGTCAAATCCTGTCCTCCAATTACCTGATTGGAGCTTAAAGTTTGAACTTTGTACTGACGCATCTAATTACGGTTATGGCGCAATACTTTATCAAAGGGATCCGTCTAAGCCTAAAAGTCAGCAGCTCCGGGTGATAGCTTATTATTCACACACGTTCACTTCGGCAGAGTGCAACTACTCGGTGACAGACAAGCAGGGTTTAGCAGTAGTTAAGGCAATTGAATATTTCAGGACCTATCTTGAAGCTCGCCCATTCGTCGTTCATACAGATCACCAAGCGCTCAGTTTCATTTTAAGCCTGAAGGAACCGAAAGGTCGATTGGGGCGGTGGCAGGCATTTTTGATGGGTTTTGATCTAATTATCAACCACCGTTGCGGAAAAGAAATGGAAGATGCTGACGCTTTATCTCGATTAATGCCTTGAAGATGCACCGTCCCCAATAAATGCACTGCAAAAACTCGCTGGGAGAATAGAGGTGAATCCCCAGAATATTGTTGAAGTGCTACGTGCGTACCACGATGATCCAGATTCTGGAGGGCACGACGGTTTTCTTCGTACCTATTTAAAGGTGAGGAATAGATTTTTTTGGCCCGGAATGAAGTCATCTATTCTTCAATAGATGTATGTCAAATCGCCAAGTTCAAATTTCGTCCCAAACCAGATGTAATGATTATTCCACTAGCATCAAAGGTACCATTTGAAAGCAAACACATTGACTTTGCGGTGCTTCCCAAAAAGAAAGAAGGTCAAAGAACATCAAAATCATTCCTAGTTGTTGTTGACGAACACTCAAAATTCACCACAGCTAAGGCCATGCGAGAAAGCGCAAGAGCTGTCGTAAATTATCTCTCTAAACTCCCTTTCATCGACAAAGTAAAAAAAATTATTAGTGACAATGGTTCTCAATTTGCATCGAAATTACTCGAATCGTTTGCGACTGAAAAGAATATAAAACTAATAAAGTCCTCACCTTACCATCCTCAAGGACATGGGCTCGTCGAAAAAATAGTGAAGACATTCAAAAATGAGATTAATGTTGTTTTCTTCGAACAAAGGACATAAATTGCTCCAAAAAATGTAATTGTTGATGAAGGAATATTCAACCAACTTCAACAAGAAGATCCATTCCAGCAAACTGCTCTCTCTTTGCGGCAGACAATTTTTGAAATAAAAAAAAAAACCAATTCCTGAATCGCCAACCACAGATGATTTGATAAATGGAGAATGCACCATTCCACAGCAGATTTTAGACTTTCTCACAACATTATTGGGTGGAGTGCATTCCCGACGAAGGATGAGCCTTGATGAGTTTGTAAACCTGATGAATTGGCACAATGCCTTGGTAATGTGAACAGAGGTACTCCATCGACCTCTCTTGAAAATGTTCCTTCAACCTCTGTCAAAAAAGATGATACTGGGAAGAGGAAGCGTAGAAGTTTTGATGTGATAACTGCAGATTTAACGCCTTACCCCAAAAAACCTAAACTTGTTGACACCCTACTGCCAAGAGACCATGAAAAGCGATTATCAACCCCTGAACAATTGGCGCTCACTAAAGAATTAGATGCAATATGGATGCTCTCACATGCTCTTGGAATCCCTGATACTCCAATGTGGGTTGGTTTCAACAGCAAATATGTTAAGGACAGCTCGTACAAGCAAAAAGTCACTTACCTCACACCCATCAATGTTTCCCCAACAGAGACTGCTGCAGTATTAGAAACCTTAGTTCAGGTGCTCAAGATTGCCGATGAATGCGGCCAGAGGTACTGTGAAGTGACATATGAACTCCTTGCAGGTGGATCAGTCAATGGCTTGATTTTAGGTAAGCATTTCAACAGATACAAGCGACTGTATCCCCTGGTTGCATTGGCCTTGGAAATTCCTCACCTTTAAATAGGTACGAAGAAAACCGTCGTGCCCTCCAGAATCTGGATCATCGTGGTACGCACGTAGCACTTCAACAATATTCTGGGGATTCACCTCTATTCTCCCAGCGAGTTTTTGCAGTGCATTTATTGGGGACGGTGCATCTTCAAGGCATTAATCGAGATAAAGCGTCAGCATCTTCCATTTCTTTTCCGCAACGGTGGTTGATAATTAGATCAAAACCCATCAAAAATGCCTGCCACCGCCCCAATCGACCTTTCGGTTCCTTCAGGCTTAAAATGAAACTGAGCGCTTGGTGATCTGTATGAACGACGAATGGGCGAGCTTCAAGATAGGTCCTGAAATATTCAATTGCCTTAACTACTGCTAAACCCTGCTTGTCTGTCACCGAGTAGTTGCACTCTGCCGAAGTGAACGTGTGTGAATAATAAGCTATCACCCGGAGCTGCTGACTTTTAGGCAGCATAAATTAGAGGATGATAGCATAATAGAGCATGATAGAGCATAAATAGAGGAATTAGAGGATTAGCAGGCAAAATAAATTAGAGGAACTCTGTTCTCACAAATAAGAATTTGCTCGTTGAACGAAGCTCGTCTGGATAGAACAAAACGTTTAAGGCTAAAGTCCATAGGTCTCTAGTGAGTTTCTGTGTCAAGAGATCGCGCCACTGCGCTCGCCAAACGATTCTACTTCTCACGGCCGCAAAAATTGACCGATTTTGTTTTTGTAAATTGACTCCCACTCATTGATGCCAAAAATTTTAAGGAAATTGGGTCGCTGATTTTCAAAATGGCTCTACCCCATAAAATTTTAAATTCAAAATTTGAAAAAATAAATTTTTGGAGAAAACTGGATTATGCCACGAAGCAGCGTAAAATCTTGAATACGAAATGTATTTTGTTTTTTATTTTGGTCCAGAAACATCGTCCGAAAGAGAAAAATGCGACATCAAATAGAATAGCCGCCCCAAAGCCAGGGTAGTTAGTCATGGTGGTGCGTACGGGAGGGGTCACTCGAACGCCTTCTCAGCTTAACTCCTTCTTTTGCACTCACACGCTCCAGGAATTAGTTTCCAACATGCGCTCATTTTGTTAGTACAATTATGAGTATTAGGCTCAGTAAATTCCTTTTTTATTTATTTTGAGTTTCCATCGTGGAATATCAAGTTCCGTCGACATTCTTCAGCTGCTAATGTGAGGGTGTTCATGGACCATGTCCAACACAAAAAAAACAAAAAAAATAGAAAACCAGCAGACGCCCAAAATGCGCACACATCTTCGTCCATTTTATTAAATTTTTTATTTGTTGTTTATTTTCCAAATGCAATATTATTTTAATTTTTCCTGTGCCAGAGCTTGGCATTCTCAAGAAAAGAGCAAAACAAATGAATTTTCACACCTGTTATTATTCACATTTTTAGCTCATTTTCTCGTCAAAGGAAGGAGATAATTCCACTTTCGAGTACACCGTTGGAAAGCTGGGAAAACGGAGAAATGTTTATGACGTTTGACAACGTGTGAAGCAATTTTTGGTGACACAGTAAATTGTATTATGAAGTCAAATTCTTGTTGTTTTTTTTTTTTTGCATTAACGCAACGAAACGTTACGTTTTTAGGCGTTTTTGACCATAGAATATTGATTTTGCTTTCATCCCATAGCACATTTTCCATAGATTACGAAACTGCCATTACTTTTGAAAAAAACGTGAAGTAGAAGCTGAGAAATAACAGTTTTTCGTTGAAAAATACGCAGTTGCGCCTAAATTCACTAAAAAAATTATTACTCAAAGACAACAAGAGATAGGCCACTATCCGAATAGGACTTTTTTATCCCATTTTTGATGTACTATTACCCAATTTTTTTTTGCTACTCAAAACCGACCACCTTGTATTATATCTTGAAACAAAAATACGTTGAGCGACCTAAAATAATTCGTAGAAATAATAATAATTGTCCTTCCGACTGCTCCTATAGAGACCTTACGAACCGATTTCAGTGTTGGTACGCGGTGAACACCAAGTACATAGTGAATAAGCATAACTGCAAAACAATTAAATGGGTTAAAGTAGACCTGATATGCAATCAAAAAGACGAAATACACCATGGTTCGAAACTCGTTCATTTTCGAGGGACGATTTTTCAAGCGTTTTTTTTTTCATACATACATATCTTGCTTTTCTCAATAAATGCAACTTTGTCATTTCCAAGCGAACTTTCGGTGACTCCCGACGCCGGATTCGAAAATATCACATTTTTTTTCCTATTAGGAATGAAAGTTTTCTCCGGGAATTAGGCCCATATTTATGAACGTTCCTTACCTAGGCCTAGGCCTAAGGAAATGTTGAAAACAGGTTTGAGTACAACAGTACAAGTACCGAGATCTTGACCCCTCAAGAACTGACTTATCTATTAAACAGTGAATTTGACCCAGAAAATGAACTGCCTGCCAAAAAATGGCGACTCATAACATACCGATAAGCTTTGTCTCCACTTGTACCTTTTCGCGTGCGTCAGAGGCATGCCTCATAGCCGCACGGTGTGTTCAACGTGAAGAATGCGCTATTGCATGCCTCAAAAAGCTGGAAGGTTATCAGAAATTGCGTGGACAGCTTAGACGCATGAGTTATTTAAAGTTGAAGCGAAAGTTGAAAAGGCGTGTGGAATTGAAAGAGGAAGACTAAAGGGCACAAGTGGGGACATAGCTGTAGAGGAAACTGACATTTTCACCAAACATTGTCTCATATAATAAATTAGTCCACGGAAAATGACTTTTTCGGCCGATACGATAAATTTGGTTTCTTTGCTCGGAAACTGCGGTTACTCAGTCGGAGGACTCTGCCTCGGAGGCATGACTTTCCACGATAAAAAAAAAATATACCAGAGACTGACCAAGTTTGACTGAGTTTTGGGTATTTCCCAAAGGACTCTTAAGCCGTGTCCGGCTCACATCGAAGTACTTTGAAAATGTTGTCCTGAGAATCGCTAATAACGCCAACTTGACCCCTGGGTGAATTCTGAATTGGGCACCCGAATTTAATGATAAATGGACGAAATCTCGTTAGTTTTTATGCACAAGGAGTCCATAATTCGAGTCGAATTTTCGACCTGATGAGTCCTTGAAAGGCTCCGTCAAGTGATTTTGACGTTTTTGGCAGCGTTTTACCGTTTTCAATGTCTGCATGACCCTTCCCGTGGACGGTGGCCGCGCAATTGAATGCCCTCAAGTCGAAAGAAAGAGCATCAACGGTGGGCGGACCTCACTAACTCACTGTGGAGTGAATAAAATCTGTCGTTACTAACGATATCAGCCGCAGTGGCGCCCCCTTAGGTGCTTTTTGATCTTAGGACCTGCTGCATTCCACAACTGAACGTTTGCCCTTCCGGCCCCTGTAATATCCTATAGAAATCGCCTACTTTTTGGTGATTTTGGTGTAGATAGATGACTTGAATGGACGAAACTTCATGTCTTGGGGTTTAAGTAAACGAGAAATCCTAAAATCGCAATGGATTTACGATCCGTCAGGGTTGACGAAGTTTTCCGGCGTGACACAATGGGTCAAAAATCGCCTATAATGGACCCATGAGTGGAGGTATAAATGGCCGAAATCTTGGGCAGATCTTGCTGCTTGGAAGTCCTGATGATTACAATCATCTGTTGTAACTACTAACTGGGGTTCGCAATCCCGCACGAACTAGGGTTCAATCGTGCAAGATTGAATGCGGGATTATAACCCACTTTTAGCCCGCTTTTAACGACTTCAACAACAATGAAAAAACATTTCAATTTAATTCAAAGGGAGCTAGTGCAACGCATTAGCGTTATAAAGGGAAACACGTGGCCAAATAGACAACACAGATTCGCCAGACTAAAAATTGCTTCCACGAATACTGAAGGTATGAGAAGCTATGTGATCGTTTCTCGAGGTGAAAAAATTGTTGGTCTCAATTTCATTGGTCTCAATTTGGTGGATTTCAAAAATTCCACTTGCCATTTGCGTTTCAGAGCTTTCTGAACAACTTTGGTTCCGTATCTGTCTGTGTGTCTTTACACTTTATACCAACGCTCATGTCTCCTGAAGTATAGCCAACTGATTTTGATGAAATCTTCGTGATACACGTAGGTTAGGCTACAGATGGTCCCATTTCAATTTGAGATAAATCGGTCCAATAGGAGGGGCTCCAGGGGGGCGTAGTGTACACTTCTGACTACCGCTCTTATCTCCTAGAATAGGCAACTGAGCTTGATGAAATATTCATGATGAACGTAGGTTAGACTATATAGATGGTCCCATTTAAATTTGAATTCAATCGGTCCAAAGGGGGTGGCTCCAGAAGGGGGGGTTGGACTCCCCACCAACGCACGTATTTCCTAAGAAAGGCAACCGATCTTGATGAAATATTCATGATGAACATTGGTTGAGCTATAATATGGCCCCATTTAAATTGGAATAAAATTGGTCCAATTGGACGGGCTCCAGGGGGGGGGGGGCAATATAGACTTCTCACCAATAACGCACATGTCTCCTAGAGGAGGCAACTCATCTTTTCGAAGTTTTCATGATAAACGTAGGTTAGATGGTCCCATTTCATTTTGAATTAAATCGGCCCAATATGAGGGGCTCCAGGGGGGGAGTGTAAAGTGCACACTTGACGTGCACGATTAGCCAAAATGTTGTTCTCGAATTATCTATGCTACTTTTGGCAGATTTGTCTTCTTAATAAGAGATCAATTGCTGCCCCTGGCGAGTGCTGCCTTGGAGAAAATACCCCTCCTACACCCCTCCTCCCACTACCTAATAGATCCGGCCCTGTTCAACGAAGATACGTTACTCGAGGAAGCATTATGCTAACACCATTAGCAGACGTTTTTGGTTTTATTGCTTGTCCCGCCGCCCGCGGTTGCCGTGTTATGAGATTGGTAATGTACTAACGTAACGATTAGACCATTTTCGTTGGGCTCTCGAGCTGAATACTTCACAATTTGATCTTCTGTCGTTCGTTTTCCGGCAATTAATTTTTCGAATTAACTGCCAAACTGATTTTATAAATAGCAAAAGTCACGGAATTGGGCCCTGAAAGAGCGAAAGTCCTTAAAAATGGTTCATGTAAGAGCAAAACTCTCGAAAATTTGGTTTTTGAACGAGCTGGAACGAGAAGAATCCGCAAAATGTAGTTTTTAAACAGCAAAAATACTTTGAAATTAGGTTCTGCAGGCAAAATAACGACCATTTTTTCTAAAATGCATGCATGAAACTGTAGCCGTAGGAGCCTACGTTGTCTTCCAACTTGTTGTTGGACTTACAGACGCTGAATGGCGAGCAGCCGAAACCTGTTCGTTTCTAACGCACCTCAACGAGGGAAGACAGACAACGTAGGATCCTACGGCTACAGTTTCATGCATGCATTACCTACTAACCCCCTTAGTCTAAGCGATCATACTAACAATATCTTTTCTAAAAGTGCCAAACGCGCGTGATTGGTTTTGAATCAGTCTGTGAGCCAAATTGTGTGGTTTGGGGGGGTCGAATGTTCAAGATTATAGGGTGAATGTATAATTTTTTGGGAGGCAAGGCGGTGTATGGGAGAGATTCAGTGGGTGAAATCGCTGCCTTTTTCTCCACGCTATACGATTGTTGGCCCCGGCTCTCGAGCTGACCTGGAACCGAGTCAGCGACTCACCGAGGAGACCCGGCTCAGCAGGTCTAATGAGAATCGTGAGGGCGAAATGGGGATCGCGGACGTTGCGATCAAGCCCCATAACTTTGTTCAAAGATGAAGGTAAAAGATGGGAGTTGGACACGCCAGACGTTACAAGTTGAGAAGTAGGACAAAAAGTGGACAATTTTGAACTCTCCCCGGACGCTCTAAAAAGTAGGACATGTCCGGGGAAAGCAGGACGAAAAAAAAAAAAAAAAACGAAAGCTCAGAAAAAGAGGAAGGAGAAAAAGAAAATAGAACCCTAAACCCTAAAAATGAAAAATCTTCTGTACAGGTACGGCTTAAAACTCAATAGTAACAGGATATTATGCCTACAAACAATGCCTACAAAGACGCATTATTTGTTTCCAATTAATTTGACCCGGTAGAATTTGAGAGGTAGAATCGCTACGGTTATATTCCCTCTCCCTCGCACACTTGTCGTCCACTTTAGCCTTAAACATTCCCGAATTTGCGGTCTATAGAAATGATCGTGACAGTAGAGGGGGAGGAGTGGCTCTTCTCATTCATAATTCGCTTTCGCACTCTGAACTAAGATTGCCTCAATTAAATTCTATCGAGGCAATTGGCGTCACCGTACATGCTGCCAGTTCGCACTGTCATGTAATTTCTGCTTATAGGCCGCCAACGCGAAATAATTTCAAGAAGGATTTACAATCTCTGTTAGCTTTAGGTCCGCGTGTACCTATTTTGGGTGATCTCAATGCCACAAATGTGTCATGGCACTGCGCTCGCAACAATACTGCTGGTAAATTGCTCTTAAGTATGTCATTAAAAATGGCTTTCGACATATGTACATGCACCAGTCGCACCGACACACTATCCTCCTGCAAATAGAAGACCAAGTGTAATTTATCTAGTTCTCAGCAAAAACGTCAACAATATTTCCTCAATAGAAAGTCTATCTGCTCTAAATTCTGATCACAATCCTATTTCGTTTAAAATAAGTGATAGATTCTCCACAGGGAGTAGTACAAACAAATTCAACTTCCGTATAGCAGACTGGAAGGGTTTCAAAAATTACATTAACTCACGCATCAGCCCTAATCCCCCAATTTCTAGTGAGTCAGATTTGGACCTTGCTGTTGAACAGTTTACCAAGCTTGTCGTACAGGCCGCTGATCAAAACATACCTCGGTGTTCCCCCCCGTCAAACAAAACACTTCCATCCCATATTCTAATGCTTATTAATATGAAAAACTATTTTAAAAAATACAGTTAAAAATCAAATAACCCTACATTCAAAAAAATGGTCAATCTTCTTCAAAATACTATTAAAGCCTTGATTAGGAATATCAGAAATTTAAATTGGCACTCCTTCCTTTCTTCGCTTAAGCCTACTAATTCAGCTTTTTGGAGGGTTACTAAGTACTTCAGTAGAGGTAAGTCCAACCGTGTAATACCAACTATCACGGAAAACAATGTTCAGCTTTCATCGTCGCTTGAAAAAGCCAACGCTTTTGCAAAGCACTTCGAGCACGTGCCAAGAACTACTCAGTCTCTCAGTTCCGCGAATCACAACAATGTAGTCAACAGGGGTGTCCGTAGATTCCTAAAAACAGCTAACCACGCTCCTACTGAGGTAAAACTTGTTACTCCTAAAGAAGTTTCTCTCTGTATTAAGGCTCGGCCTAGTAATAAATCTCCCGGCCACGACACGATAAGCAACATTCTTTTAAAACAACTCCCACGAAAAGCCTTGGTATTTTTATCAAAATTATTCAATAAAATATTGTTTTTAGGGTACTTCCCGAAATTCTGGAAATGGCTAAAGTCATTGTTTTGCACAAGCCTGGCAAAAATCCCTCGCTGCTATCAAGCTACCGTCGTATCAGTCTCTTGCCCACTCTCAGCAAGGTATTCGAAAAATTAATCCAATCCCGGCTACTAAGCTATACTGTTGCATCCAACATATTGTGTAACGAACAATTCGGGTTTCGAGCTGGTCACTCGACTCAAGCACGGCTGTGCCGAGTTGTGGACGACGTCACTCATCGCTTCAACGAGCGTAAACACACGGGAATGGTTTTACTTGACGTTCAAAAAGCATTCGATACAGTTTGGCATTATGGCTTGCTATATAAATTAATAAAACTTAACTTCCCTGTTTATCTCATCAAAATTATTGCAGCTTACCTCAGGGACAGGAAATTCTTTGTGACTGTAAACACAGCCAACTCCTCGTTGCACATTTGCTGCGCTGGAGTTCCCCAAGGATCTATTCTTGCACCACTCTTGTTCATTTTATTTATTAACGACATTCCCACATCACCACACGTAAATATAGCGCTTTTCGCGGATGATAATGCAGTTTACACGTCTTCCTGGAGAGTAGACACTATAGTTCGTAGGTTGAACGATATTCTTTCAAAAATTATTAAATTCTTCTTTCACTGGAAAATTTCTCTAAATTGTACTAAAACAGAAGCTATTATTTATTCAAAACGCAGGCCATTATTAAATCGTAGCATAGTTCTAGAAAATCAACAAATACCGTTCTCTTCATCTGTAAAATACTTGGGCCTCAAACTAGATTCAAAACTAAATTTTACAAGCCACATCAATGATTTGGTAGATAGGAGTAAACTCTCGGTTAGACTCCTTTTTCCCTTAATGCGGCGCGAATCAGGTATGTCCCAAAGGAATAAATTGTTAATCTACAAAACATGTATCCGTCCATACTTAACGTACTCTTGCTCAGCATGGAGTTACACGTCCGACTCGAACTACAAAAAACTCCAGATTATTCTAAATAAATTTTTACGTTTGTGCACCGGTAGCACAAAATCCACGAAAATCTCCACCCTTCATGAAAATTGTGACATGCCGTTTATCAAGCCTTACATCCAACAGTTATCCTCCAATATGTTGAAAAAATTTCATAGTTCAATAATTCCCCTCGTCGCTAAAATAGCTCGCTATGACTCAATAGCTCGTGCCAAACACAGAAGACTGAGACACAATATATCAGAACTATCATGACCCCCAGGTAATAACAACAGAAGTTCCCTCGTTTCAACTTAAGAACCCTTTTTCAATAGTTTTTGTATAAAGCTGGAGGTTTTTTTAAAAAAATTTTCCCCTCCCTTCACCTTGAATTCAAAATTTAATTAATCTTAGCTTTTAAATATCATAGCGAAACAATATAGTTAATACTGAATGTTTCTGTGTATTCTGATGTATTTCATCTGTCAACAATACCTGCACAATAAAATTTCTACCTACCTACTTTCCTGCATTTTTCTGTAATGCTGTCCACCCTATTTTTTCATCTTTGGGGGCGTCTGCCCCCTCCTTTGTCATCTCCAAATCGTCTGCCATTGTTGTTTCTGAGTATTAGGATCCATCCCCTAAATCCTCACCAAAAATCAGCCATTTACTAATCTTAAAAAATTTCCCCCACTTTTCTTACCTTCGTCAACTCCAAACCGTCTGCCATTGTGGTTTCCGAGTGCGAGGACCCATCCCCTAACTCCTCACCAAAAATCAGCCATTTACTAATCATGAAATTTTTCATCACATTTTCACATATTTATGTGGAGATATAAATACCTATGTCACGGCAAATCGCTGCCAGACTTGTCATTCCCTCTTCAAACCAACTAGTACTATAAATTTAGACACATTAGACCCATTTACTTATGACTACCGTTTTTTTTCACTGGCTCTCTGTCTAAAAGAAAGTATTTTGGTATCAATACAGGATTCCCCTTAAAAATGGGATTTTACAATAATTTACCAATTTTATTTTGTTAAGGACGGTTAAAATAAGCAAATCTCTCTTACTCGTAAAAAATATTTTTAAAAAATAGCGTAAATATTTCCATTTCACCATTTCATGTCATATCCCAAAACTTTAATACCGCTCTTTTCGGGTTCTTATTATTTTCCCAGTTCTTTTCTAATAAACGCTATGACGTGAAGCGTGAAGAGATAGCGCTTTCTTTGAAAGGGAATTACGAGTTGTTCTTCATCCATTTTTTTACGACTTTTTTCACCGTTTCAGAAGAAGGAAAAATACAACTTTTTTTTTTTTTCTCGAGTTGCGGCGCTTAAAATCTCTCGAAATTCAGTACCATTTAATTTCACCCCTTTCCGACTCTTAGAATAAAAACATCAACAAGGATTTTACCTCTTCAGAAAGACAGGACTCGCCACAGCGGGAGAAAGACGGGTGGATCCTCCTGGTTTTGGTCGTTGTTGGTTGAGTATTAAAGCACTTAAGTATAACATCATAATCCCGTTCAGGAATCCCCCCCCCCTTCCCTCGCCATATACACACTCTCCTTCGCTATCATTGTGAGAACCATCCCCTTTGTGGAAGGAATTTATCACTTTGAAAAGTTTTATAATAATTTCGAAAATCGCCCACGCAAAACCTTTTTTTTTTAATGCTTGTTTAGGACGAGGGATATACTGGTACGTAATCCCAATAAAAATTATATTTTTCCATTATTTTCTTTGATTCCCTCTTGTCTGAGGGAAAGGTGGCGGGGGGGGGGAGGTAATGAAAGTCACTCTGTCCTAATTAGAAAGAGCTCAAGAAATCAAGCGTTGGCGGTGGGAGGGTTCAGAGAGAAAAGAAGCAATAAAACTGTGTTTTTTTTTTGTTTTTTTTAAAGGACAATAGAAACAAATAAAAGTCATTGCAAGGACAAATTCGATTAATTAGCCGTTTATTTACGATTCTGAGTTGTAAGGCAATCATTAAAAAAACACACAGCTTTTGAGTTGTGTGTAAAAGGGACGTCTTGGGATTTTGCTGAGAAGGGGGTGGGTTGGGGGGGTGCAAGATATATGTATATATATTTCTTAAAAGACTGGTTTGATTTAAACGCACCGATGGAGAGGGGTGGGGGTAAGAGTTTGTTTATATACACGTGTGATTTTAACCATCTCCCGTCTATATTTACTCGCTTTTTAAGGAGCATCTTCGGAAGAGTTCAAGGTAGGCAATCTTCTCAAGACTTTTCAACGGCTTCCAAAGTACCGCGGGATTCCTAAAATAAGGTGAGTACCCTGCTATCGCCTCGGGTATAGCCAAAAGGGGCCCCTTGAAATAGTGCGTTTACAGTTCAGCCCCTCCCCCCCCCCGATCATGCATCATCATTACTGATGATTGAGAACTATAACTGACAAGTGTTTTTTGACCAAAGGAATTTAACAAACACGAGCCAGCCAGCCAGCAAAAAGTGTGTTGAACGCAATTTTTCTCCGACGAGACGAATGCTATGCACGCGCGTGACACTAAAATGTAAATGGAAAAGTGCATTTTTGAAGGAAGACGAGACGTAAAAAGAAAAAAAAACAAGAAGAACTATGAAAGTTTCCAGCGAGGAAAACAAAGTGGTTTGTCGGAAGGAGTGCCTCAAGTGGTGTTGGTGATGGTGTGGGGGGGGGGAATCCTGTTTTTAAAAAAAGGAGAAAAATCGTGTTATACGCTTATACTTGGCACTAAGATTAATATCAAAAAATTGTCTAATTTATATTTAAATGTGAAAAAAATGTATTTGAGTATTTGAAGTGCGCACTAAACCTCGGCGGTGTGTTCGTTTACATGAAAATGTTGTTGAAAGGTGTAATTAACTGAGAATTTGTACCTTACGCTCTAGTAAATAACGTTTAATTAGCATTTATCAGTAGAAAAAGCCTGAAACGCAAAGTAGAATTTTTTTTTTTCTATCTCCCGTGGTTTTTTTTTACTCGAAAGATTCATATCTCTGGTTGGTTGGTGGAGATAAAGGGTGGGCGGGGGTGTGAGGGAATAGAATCAAAACTTGTGCCAGCGGCGCGCACACTAATATGCAAGAATTGTGAGTGGTTGTCACGGGTGCGGGAGAGAGGGGGAGGGGTCTGGCGTGGTGGAGGAGGACACAAACAAGGCCATTGTGGGAAAGGGTGGAAACAAACAAGACAATCCAGACGGGTTAGTGTTAGAACATGAAAATCCATCTCGGAAATTTCCCTCTAGCTTTCTATGCCCGCCCCATCCCAACACTTTTTTTTTCCGTTCCTTCCTTTAGCCGAGAACTATTCACTTAAAAAGCTCTCATAGCGTTGACAAGATATAAAATTCAAGAATGAAAGAAAACGGCAAAACTGTCACGAGAATACGTCCCTCCCAGCACCCTTGTTAACCCCACCCCACACACAACAAGGTTTAAGCCGTATCACGAAAACAAATGATCGTGTTTCCACCCCCATAGATTTTGGACGTGTGGGTGGTGCATGTGCTGCAAAATACGAGAAAGTGTACATGTGCAGCGGTGGCGAATGGCGAGAGGCTCAACCAAAACTGGTGAGGGTAATAAAATAAGTGTGTGTGTGTTTTCTGGGTGCTACAGCCAAGCGCCGTATATAAGTCGACTAAAAATGTTAAGACGGGTCAGTCCTCTTTTCCTGTGCGGCTAAAGACTGCGTCCCATACCCATAATTTAAATAATTATCAATCATCATCATAAGAGGTAGTAAAGCAGCCGGTGAGACGGGGGGGAAAATGAGTTGTTATTAGCATATAGTGAACGAGCGAAGGCGGCCCTTTTCTCCCTGTTAATATGGTTTACGTTGTTTTTTTTTTTCAAGATGGGTATTATAATAAACAGCGTGATAATTAAAGAAAAATCACGATGACAATGCCAGTGGCGTAGTTAGGAATTTGTCCTGGGGGGGGGGGGATTAGATTGAAATCTCGTAAGGGTGAAGGGAGGGGGGTAATTTCACATTTTAGTCATCATTCCACCCAGCCATCAGCACACTCTTGAATCTGGACATCTTGCTGGCCTCATCATAGCATCAATCTATCACTTAAGGGCGATTTTTGGACTCTACCCGCAAATTAGCGCTTTTCTCAATTTTGGCCCAGTGTATATAGTTCTTCTCAATTTCAGCGAATTAGCACTTTTCCCCAATTTGAACTGAATATTAACGTTTTTCTTCATTTTAGCTGCGCTAATTGGCGATTCATGGGCGTAGCCGCAAATTCAGCAGTAAAAAGGTCCACATAATACTCATGTTGACGAATTTCATTAA
This sequence comes from Corythucha ciliata, assembly GCA_038030265.1. Taxonomy (NCBI): domain Eukaryota; kingdom Metazoa; phylum Arthropoda; class Insecta; order Hemiptera; family Tingidae; genus Corythucha; species Corythucha ciliata. The sequence goes on along the minus strand of CM075937.1, from coordinate 7,328,847 downwards.
TTTTGATCCGGACGTTGCATCGCGAACCTTAAAATAGGTGTTTTCCTCAATGTGCCTTAATTTTAGCCGAAAATAAGAGCTTTTTCAAAAATGTGTCCGCTAAGTCGCCCTTTTTCTCGATTGTACCCGCAAACATGCTATATAAATGTATAAAAACAGACAATTATCACTTTTTAGCAATCTTCACCGAGATGTTGGTTTGCGTAACTACGAAATGGTGACTTCTCTCAATTTTACCTGCGTGAATGAGCTCCATTTCTCAATTTTAGCCGTGAATTGTCATTTTTTCTCAATTTTAGCCACAAATGAGCGATTTTTCTCAATTCTACATTGAACGCGCAATTTATTTTGTCAATTTTAGCCGTAAAAAGAGAACTGTAAACCGTGAGTTAGCGCATTTTTTTAATTTCGGCCCGGGCTTTGGATCGCGAAACCGCAAACTGGCGTGTTTTCTCAATTTCAACCGCGAACAATGAGCAGATTTATTTCTCAAGTTCAACGTGAATCAGCGCTATTTCTCAATTCTAGCCGTGAATGAGTGTTTTCGCTCAGTACTAGCCGGAAAATGTCCTTTTCATGGATTTCAACCGCGAACGAGCACTTTTTCTCAAGACGTGCGCCTCCCCCCCCCGCAAAAACCTCTGAATCCGTGTGCCTGGCTGGCTGCCCACCCCTTGATCATGGGGCTGGCTACGCCCCTGTGGCGATTTTTTCAATTTTTGCCGCGAATTAGTGATTTTCTTCATTTTGTATCCGCGAATTAACGTTTTTCCATAACTTTATATCTGCGAATTGCAAGTCAGCGATTTTTCCCCATTTCAGCTGTGAAATAGCGGTTTGTGCTAATTTTGCGGCCATTCAGGATGCTATATTGCGATTTTACGCCATTTCAGTTGTGAATTTGCCATTTTTGTACAATTTTAACCTGAAAGCGTCTTTTATTTGTCACTGTTATAACGTGTTTTCTTAAGTTTAACCACGGGGTTGGCCCAAATACAACACTTTTGCGTTGATTTCCACAATTCATTCGTAGAATGGCCTCCATGTACCATGAATCAGCGGTTTTTTTCTTAATTTTATTCTGGAAGTTGCATCGCGAGACCACGAATCAGCGCTTTTTAGCAGCTATAGCCACGAATATTACCGATTTTTGTTTGATAGAGGGTCCGGGGCGAATCTCCCCCCTCCCAACCAAGGGTACACTATTGCGTTGGGTGTGAGGTCCAAGGAAAAAGCTGCGGACGTACTCGGACCTTTTCGGGCTGCTTCAAGTCCAGAAAATCTGCTAAAGCCACAATATATTTTTTTTCACGCCTCACACCGCAGTGTTATTCCTTGTGATAGGTGGGTGGAAGGAGTGGGGGGGGGGCAAACCTGGGCTGCTGTACGAGCATGGCGTGGATCCAGAGTCGGCTTAAGGACCAACACCACACGTCACACAGTTGCTAGACAGATACAGTTCTCAAACATCCGGGAAATTGAGGAAACGCAAAGGCCGGAAAAGAGAGAGAGAGAAAAAAAAAAAAACATTCAACAACTATCTATGTAACGTGAACTATTAGTTTGGCAAAAATATGCCTCCCACCGAGTCCCGCCGAATAAAGTGAACTCCAGTGCAGTGGTGGAGGGGAAGCTCTTATGTCCCACGGCTAGCACTGCGGTTGTAACCATCAAAATTGGTTTTTTTAGTGAGCGAAATTCGGGAAATTACTTTTTTATTGAGTGAAACCAGCTAGAAACGGTTCTTAGTGCGAAAAATCGGCGTAATCGGTCACTGAAATAGGCCACCCAGTGAAATTGGTTACTGGAAAACAAATTACCCGACATTAGCCGTTCATAAAATTGACATTCTCCTCATGAAATTGACAATTTCCTAATAAAGTATACGATTTCCTAATAAAATATACAATTTCCTCATAAAATTGATTATTTTCTCATAAAATTGACAATTTCCTCATAAAATATACAATTTCCTCACAAAATAGACAATTTTCTGATGAAATTGACGATTTATTCATAAAATTGACAATTTCGTCATAAAACATGCAATTTCACCATGAAAATCCCTTATAAAATACCCCACCTTTATTCCCTTACAAAATTGACAATTTTTTGACAAAATGGATAGTATCTTCAAAAAATTGTCAATATCCTCATGAAATAGACAATTTCCCTATAAAATTTATTATTTCCTCGTAACATTGACAATTTTTTCATAAAATTGTCAATTTCCCCATAAAATAGACAATTTCCCCATAAACTTTATTATTTTCTCATAAAATTAAACGATTTCCCGATAAAATTGATTATTTCCTCGCAAAATTAACAAAATTGACGATTCCCTTATAAAATTGACAATTTCATCATAAAATTGTCAATTTCCTCTTAAAATAGACAATTTCCCCATAAACTTTATTATTTCCTTATAAAAGTAACAATTTCCTCTTAAAATTAGCAATTTCCTAGTAAAATTGACAATTTTATCATAAAATTGACGATTTCCCGAAAAAATTGATTACTTCTTCGCAAAATTGTCAAAATTAATGATTTCATTACAAAATTGTCCATTTCCTCATAAAATAGACAATTTCCCCATAATTTTTATGATTTTCTCATGAAACTGACAATTTCCTCATAAAAGTGACAATTTCCTCATAAAATTGACAGTTTTCTAATAAAACATACAATGTCCTCATAAAATTCACGATGACCTTATAAAATTGACAATTTCCTCATAAAATGGACAATTTCCCCATAAAATTGATTGTTTCCGCGCAAAATTGACAATTTCCCCACAAACTTTATTACTTTCTCATAAAACTGAGAATTTCCTCATAAAAGTGACAATGTCCTCTTAAAATTGGCAGTCTCTTCGTGAAATTCACGATTTCACGATAAAATTGATTATTTTTTCGCAAAATTGATGATTTCATTATAAAATTGTCACTTTCCTCATAAAATAGGCAATTTCCCTATAATTTTTATTATTTGCTTATAAAACTGACAATTTCCTCATAAAATAGAAAATTTCCCTGTGATTTTTATTATTTTCTCATAAAACTGACAATTTCCTCATAAAATTCACGATGACCTTATAAAATTGACAAGTTCCTCATAAACTGGACAATTTCCCCGTAGAATTGATTATTTCCTCGCAAAATTGACATTGCCTTATAAAATTGACGATTTCATTATAAAATTGTCAATTTCCTCATAAAATAGACAATTTCCCCATAAACTTGATTATTTTCTGATAAAAATGACAATTTCCTCATAAAATAGACAATTCCCCCATAAAATGGACGATTTCTCCATAAAATTGATAGTTTCGAAACGATCACCAATTACTGTATAATCACCGAAAGGGCAATTGCCCATCGAATCATGGGGGAAAATGAATGAGTTTCTAAGACCAAAAATAAAACTATTGCGGATAATTAACAATTTCCTCGTGAAATTTACAATTTCCACGTCAAATTGACTAGTTTTTAATTAAATTGACAATACGCTAATAAGAATGTCAATTTGCTAATAAAAATGACCATTTCCTCGTGAAATACACAATTTCGTCCTAATATTAACGATTCCAAGAAAATTTATGATTTCCGTTTGAAATTAACAATTTCCAATTCGAACTAATAAATTCCTTACGAAATTAAAAATTAATTCAGAATGGGCTATTTTCTCATTATATTCATAATATTGATAGATCCTCATCCAATACGTCATTTTCTTCATAAAATTGACTGTGCCCTTATTAAACTGACGATGACTCATCAAATTGACTCATCAAAGTGTTGGAATACACACCTGCCCTTCATTTTAAATCCCCTTTCCTATCCCAATTATTATTGTTTTCCCCTCTCTTTTTTTTTCCATATGAATTGAGTTAGTCGTGATTTTTGGTTTTGATTGAAAAGAAAATATAAAAATCTAGTGAAAAGAGTTTTCTTCAAGTTTCTAATAAAGTCAGAAGTGGTATACAATCCGCCCCAACAAATGTCGACTGGAGAAGGAAGCGGAGGTACAGCGAGGTCGTTAGAGGGAGCCGCCCCTACAGACGTTTTAAACGACCCTCCGCTGGACCTCAACCAAATCTTGAGGCTTTTGGTGAGTCAGAATAGTACACTCCTTAGGGAAAGGTCTGGCGAGACGAGAATCGTACCGGACTTGACTAAAACTCTTCCGGAGTTTACGGGGCTTGAAGCAGCCCATATCGCGAAGGACTGGTTGGACGCCGTCGAAAGTGTGGCCAGAATTAATAGATGGCCAGAGTAGTACTGGCTTGAAACAGCGCGGTCCACTCTGTCGGGAACCGCTAGGACTTGGTTCTCCGGTCGCGAATTTGCAGGTTGGTCAGACTTTGCGGAGCAGTTTAAAAAGACCTTTTGCAGTAGTTTGACCACAACCACGCGCTGGAAGTTGCTGAATAGCCGAATTCAAACAAAAGGAGAACCAACGTCGTCATACTTTCACGATAAAGTCAGGTTGTGTCGGGCTCTTAATTTACCTTTCGAAGACGTTCGTGAACAGGTCATCGAAGGACTATGGTCGAAAGATCTGACCTTTCATCTGTTGTCGAAGAGCCATACCGACGAGCACGAAATGCTGGCGAGCATTCATGAATTCGAACGCATTGATGAATCCCGCCGCTTGAGAATTAATAAAGGAGAAGATAGGTCTGCGGCACCAAAAAATAAAATATCGGTCCCAAGTGGAAAACAGGTGAGTGCACCATCAGTTCTGTTAAAGTGTTACAGATGCGGTCAAAAGGGGCACATTTCGAGTAGCTGCGGGAACTCGCAGAATACCTGCTTTATATGTCGGCAACTCGGCCACATATCGAAAGATTGTCCCAAAAAGAAAGATCCACCTGCAAAAACGTACCTTTCAAAAACCCAGGACTCGACCGATACGTACATTAAAAACGTGTTGTTAAACCGCGTGTCATTTTCAGGATTAATCGACACTGGAAGTAGTGAATGCCTTATTAGAGAAGCTGTCGCAGAACAACTTGGATTGGAGAGAGATACGTGCGCTGTCCCCATTTTCGGTGTTGGAAGCATGATCGAGCCGGTCACTCAATCCTTGGGGTCTTTGTCGGTCCCTGTCGAAATCGATGGAGTAAATAGAAAAGTTAAAGTACTAATACTTCCAGACGCTACTCTTCCGAAGCCTGTTATTGTCGGTAGGAGCTGGATGGAGACTCCCGGCACAGCTTTTCTTCAGGTAGGAGGTACATTAACTTTCTTTAATGAAACTGACGCGCCTTTCAGACACCTAGACGTCTGTAGCGACGACGAAGCTGATCAACAAATTTCTTGTCCTGAGAAGTCGGAAACTCTAACCGTTTTGGAAACTTCTGTCGATGAAAGCGGAATAAAGGAAGAATCTGAAGAAGAATTTGAACAGCTGAAGGCAGTTATTGATGATGACGTTCCAAATGAAGTTCGGAAAGATTTTGAATCTTTGCTGGGCGAGTACAAAGATAGGTTTGCTTCCAACATTTCGCAGCTAAGATGGATATTGTTGAAAAACCGGGGAGTGTCCCGGTGTATAAAAAACCATACAGAGCTTCACCTAAAGAGAGACAAGAATTGAGAGAAATAGTCGCAGAACTAAAACAACACGGTATTGTTACAGAGACGAGTTCACCCTACGCGAGTCCAGTCTTGATCGTGAGAAAAAAAAATGGGAAGCCGAGGATGGTGGTAGATTTTAGAGCTCTCAACAAACAGACAGTTAGACAACCGTACCCGCTACCTAACATCGAAGATCAGCTCAGTGCCCTTGCTGGCAGCAAGGTATACGCTTCACTCGACTTAGCCCATGGCTTCTTCCAGGTACCATTAACAGTGGACGCTCAAGAAAAGACAGCATTCGTCACTCCAGACGATAGCGGTCAATACACAAGAATGGTTTTCGGGCTTATGAACTCCCCATTCTATTTTACTCGAATGATGAACGCTGTAATGGGGCCATTGCGAAAGGAATTGGTGCAATGTTTCATGGACGACATTCTAGTCCCAGCGAAAGACTGGCAGGATCTTTTATATCGCCTTAGACTCGTGTTTGAACGACTTCAATACGGACAACTCACGTTGAACCCAACGAAGTGCCGTATAGGAGTTAAAAAAGTCGACTATTTACGGTATATAATATCTGAAAATGGAATTACCCCAGGTAAATCAAAAATTCCGGCAATCGAAAGCTTCCCCACACCTCAAAATTCCCGAGACATTCGCCGTTTTCTAGGATTAGTCGGTTATTTTAGACGTTTTATACACAGGTTTTCCACCATAGCGAAACCTTTAACAGATTTGACGGGCAAAACATCCGAATTCATCTGGGGTGAATCTCAGAAAATAGCTTTTGAAGATTTGAAGACTCGCCTACTGTCGGAGCCCGTGTTGGCAATTTTCAATCCTGTGGCTTACACAGAATTACACACTGATGCGTGCGCTTCAGGATTAGCCGGAATTCTCTTACAAAAAGGAGACGACGAGTTACTTCATCCCGTTCAGTACCTGAGCAAGAAGACGACGAACGCCGAAAGCAAGTATTCTTCTTGTAAATTAGAACTCATGGCAGTAATTTGGTGTTTAGATCGTTTACGCCCGCTGATCTTAGGCCTTAAAGTCCTTGTTGTAACAGATTGTCAGGCCTTGACTTATTTAGCCGCTAATCGCACCAAAAACTCTCAGGTCGCAAGGTGGAGTGAACTAATCTCTGAGTACGACGTTGAAATCAGACACAGATCGGGTGTTAAGATGTGTCACGTCGATGCTCTCAGTCGAGGACCAACTGAACAAGCCATGGATACAATGGATGAGATTTTAGATAAAAGAGTAGAAATAATTTACGTTTGTTCTGACAGGGGGAGCGAATTAGAGGAAATTGACTGCATAGCCGCGATTCAGTACAGTGACCCAGAATTACGTCGCATAATAAAAGCACTAGGAGGAACCAACGAAAAAGAAGACGACGAAAACATTCGAATACCCCCAAACTATTGTAACCGTTAGCGTCACGCAGCCCCTTGGGTTGGCGCGCTCTTCCGCCTGAGGTAACAGAAGAAGAGTCTTCGCGAGAGGAGAAAGAAAGGTCGTTTTTTTGGTCTGTTCTTCGTAACCCTCTCTCGAGCACGTGCGACAGTATTTTTGCGTAAAACGAACTTGTTGAAAAACCGTTCCTTTTTCTCGTCGACCTTCTTGAAAAGACACGATCAGCGTCGTCGCGAGCGTGGCCAGTTCCGAGTCCGCCTCAACTCCACGTCTTGCCGTCTCCCGAACCGTTGTCTTCGAGCTTCGACGTCTCTGTGCGATTCTTCGGCGCTCGTAAGCGTCTCGTCGTCGTCGTCATCTGGGATCATCTCGCCTGCGGCATTCATCCCGTGCCTTTAAAGGGATCATTGTAAATTCGAGGTCAGTCAACGTCCCAAGAGTCAGCCTCCTAGCGTTCCTTCTTCCCCTCACTCGCCCTTCCCCCCAATTCCAATTCGCCGAATCTACTTCTTTAATAAACGATTGAATAAAATGTAAGCGCTGAGATTCTTTCCAACCTCGGTGACCATTACAAATCTGGTGGCAGCGGTAAAGCTTAGTATTCGTACTATTTTGACCAATTTTTGACCGGTAAAAATCAGTGCCGTGCGATTTTCCTAATTTGGTTAGTTTAAGATTTTTCTTTTTTATTAATAAGTTATGCTCACCTACGTCCTGGACATTTAAACCCTTATCAGGCTATTTTTTTTTCTTCTCTCTCCTCTCTTCGTCATTTTACCGACTATTGTCCTCCAAAACGTTAACGTAGACGTAAGTTTTAGTTCAGTCTTTTCTTTTGTGATGTGCTTTGTTTGATTTTTTTATTCTTACAAAATGCCTCTTTCGTCAGGTAGGGTGGATGGTAAGGATGAGGGCCACGCCGGTGCTCAAGACGACCCAATTGAGCGCTTGGCCAGGCTGTTAGCCCCCTGTTTGGAGTTAGCTCAGTCGGCCCAAGTTTCTCGATCAGCCTCAAACTCGAATGGACCTTTGCCCCTTTCAATTTTGCATACCGTAGAGGCATGGGACCCTCGTGATAAGTCCGTATCTGCGAATGCGTTTTTCAATCTTGCCGATAATATTGTGGCGGAGTTAAGCCCTAATCAAAAAATCATATTTCTGCAATCCAAATTAAAAGGCCCCGCATTAGATTTTTTTGAAAACCATCCGGAGTTACGGAAAGGCTCAGATGCCTATGATAAATTAAAAAATGCTTTGATTCACCACTTTGATACTCGTACGTCCCATGACAAGGCATTGCAAATTCTTTTTAATGCCCGACAGCAATATAGTGAAAATGCAAGAGAATTTGCTGAACGAATTTTGAAATTGACAAAAAACTCCTTATCGCCCTTGGAAAGAGACCAAGGCCCTGACACAACTCACGTTATTATAGAGCAACGAGCGTTATCGGCCTTCCTGGGGGGTCTGGCGGAAGATGACGCCGGGATCATTTCGGTCCTTCAACCCAAGAACATTGACGAAGCTCTCCACAAGTTGGAAATTCTTCACTCTTCCAAAAGGATGGAAGAGCAAGCCTATTTAGCACACTCTCGTGTATTGACAAATCCCAATACAGTCCCAAATTTGAACTCCCATCAAAATTCAAACTACCGAAACTCGTCCAGTCACACTCATTCTGCTACCGTAGTTGACTATCAGTCAGTTCAGCCAAATACGCCAAAACTGCGGAGTTCCAGAGCGCAACCTACCAATCCTTGCATGTTTTGCGAAAAAACTGACCACTTTCCGGTCGATTGTCCCAACAAAGACAAACCCAAAGTGTCTTGCTCATTTTGCGGGTTTCATGGTCATGAAATTTCGAACTGTCGGAAATTCAAAGTTCACAATTCTGAATCTACACCGACTAACGACAAAAAATTCCACAAAAAAGCACCGGATTCAAAAAACAATGTCGACAAACAAACTACGGTTGTTCCTCATATTTTTGATGGAAACGTAAATCTGCTCACAATAAAAATTAAAATTGAGAACCAGTTTCAGGATGTCCTCGTGGATACCGGAGCGCAAACTTCGGTACTGCCTAGACCTATCCCGGGTATTCCAGTGGAACCATCCTCATTAAACGTACTTTTAGCAGATGGTACAAAAATGCGCGTTCAGGGCAAGCAAAAATTAGAAGTCGAAATTATGGGTAACCGACTTTCACATGTTTTCATTATCATGAATGGCTCAACATGTGGTTACGGACTGATCGGAATGGATTTACTCACTCAGATCCCTCTCGTTATTCACACGCGCACACGGCAAATTCAGCTAGTGCCAAATAATGAGCCACAGTTCGTAGGGCCCCAAGGTTTGGTACAACCTACAACCTCACCTAATTGGAACCAAATTAATCACTCCCTCATGAACACCCCCCCGCCTGGGAAACCAGTCACAAATATCAGAAAGGAATTCCAGAGCCAAATAAATACTCCTGACTACCGATCTGGCGCGTGTGTCTGTCATACTCGTGAGCACGAGTCACGTCCCTCACAGCCTACCTTCAGTGACTCATTGGAGGGGGGCAGAGAGGAAGTCTCCAATTTTTTTCTAGTCGATGACCACCAAGCTGCGGCAGAACAGCTCGTGGCTCATGTCCATTTTGAAGACGTGTCGAACTTCACTGACCTCGAGGAAAAGATAACGTCGCAAACTAAGCACGTCTCTTCCGAAACACAAAAACAAATAGTCCAATTATGCAAAAAGTATCACGACCTTTTTAGAGCGCCTAACGCGAACGAATGCGCTACCGACGTAGTTCATTCCATCGACGTTGGTGACTCACCACCCATCTCGCTCAGGCCGTATCAAGTGCCCTATGCACTGCGTCCTGTCGTCCAGTCCCATTTAGACGATATGTTAAATCGTGGCATTATCGCCCCTACAAAGAGTCCATGGGCTGCCCCTGTAGTTTTAGTAAGGAAAAAGGACCCCGATGGTGATGTTAAATTTAGATTTTGTACAGATTTTCGAAAACTGAACCAGGTTACCAAATCAGACGTTTACCCCTTACCTAACATGCAAGAAATCTTGGAACAGCTCGGTGGTAGCACAGTTTATACGACCATCGATCTTCAAAGTGGATACCACCAAATTAGGTTACTCCCTAGTGACAGGGAAAAAACAGCTTTCAAAACCATGGGCCACCATTTTGAATACGTCAGAATGGCTTTTGGCTTGAAAAATGCTCCGAGCACATTTCAACGAGCGATGAACGAATTACTTGCCGACTCTATTGGGAAATTCAGTTTCTGTTACCTAGATGACGTAATCGTTCATAGCCCGGACGTTGATTCCCATTTCCAACACGTCGAACGAATTCTTGAAACTTTCCGCTCAGCTGGGTATCGGCTGAATCTCAAAAAGTGCAAATTTTTTCAAAAATCCGTCACCTTTCTCGGACATGTCGTTTCCTCCAAAGGCATTGAACCCGATCCTCTGAAGATTGAGGCGATTGCCAAATACCCCGTTCCCAAAGACATAAAAGGAGTACAGTCGTTCTTAGGGCTCACAGGATTTTACCGGAAGTTCATAAAAAATTACTCCCTTCGGGCAAAACCCCTCACCCGGCTGTTAAAAAAAGGCACACCCTTCCAGTGGAGAAATGATGAACAGGAAGCTTTCCTTGATTTACGCTCGACATTACTCTCTCGTGCAGTTATGGCATACCCCAATTTTCACGAGCCGTTCCTCCTAGCCACGGATGCATCCGGGGTTGCCTTAGGCGCGGTCTTGTCTCAAGACGTCGACGGTTGTGAAAAACCTGTGGCCTACCTGAGTCGCACTTTAAATGAAGCTGAGACCAGGTACAGTACAACCGAGAAAGAACTTCTCGCGGTTGTATGGGCTGTGGGACAATGCCGTAGTTACTTACTTGGCACCAGGTTTAAATTAATTACGGATCACGCCGCACTCGCATGGTGTTTGAATTTGAGAGATCCAACTTCGCGCATTGCGCGTTGGAGTACTAAACTCGCCGAATATGATTTTGATGTACTGCATCGAGCAGGCAAAGCAAACGGAAATGCTGACGCATTAAGCAGAGTTGTCGTCGCTAATGTGAAAGTAAACCCCCCCAACCACTCCGTCCCACTATCGATCCCCCTCCTCCAGGTGGCTCAAGAAACTGACCCTTGGGTTCAGTCTCTTGACGCCCAAAAAGATACCCACGTGAAGGTGGTTGATAAAATAAAATATTGGGCAGAAGAAGAGGATCGCTCCAAATGGAAGCCCATTGTTCCCCCTTCCCTGCGCCAGACATTCCTTTATGAATGTCACGACTCCCCTTGGGCGGGTCACCCTGGGATTGAGCGTACAACGCTCCTACTCAAGCAACGTGCGTACTGGCCACGAATGGCAAGGACAGTGCGAAGCTATGTGCAGTCTTGTTCGGTCTGTCAACTGCGTAAAACCCCCACCGGTCTCGCCCCACCTGTACAAAAACCCTATTTCGCGAAATTTCCGCTGGATATGGTAGCTGTTGATATAGTAGGGCCCTTGCCAATATCAAAAAAGGGATCACGGTACATCCTTACCGTAGCCGATCATTTTAGTAGGTTTATAGAAGCATACCCTTTAGTGGATCAAAGTGCAGCCTCAGTGGCTGAAAAGCTCAACACGTTCTGTTTACAGTATGGCATCCCACAAAAACTGTTGTCTGATCAAGGCACAAATTTTTTATCAAAATTGTTACACCATCTTTACGACCAATACGGAATTGAAAAAATAAGAACCACCGCTTACCATCCCCAGAGCAACGGGTTGCTGGAGCGATTCCATCGGACCTTGGCCGATTCGGTGTCCAAATATTTAAAGCAACTTGGTCAGGATTGGGAGACATGGCTCCCATACGTTGTTACAGCTTATCGGTCTACTCCTCATGCTAGTACAGGTTATTCTCCGTTTTATTTGTTTTACGGGAGAGAGTTACGAACCCCCATTGACACCAAACTACAACTCCCCATAGAAAAGGAGAACGTCGACTGGTTGAGTGGTCATCGGATGTACCAGAAGAGCGTTAAAGTTGCTCACGATCTCGCCTTCAAATCGTGGCAGCGACGTACAGAAGTAGCTAACCGTCGACGTACACCTCGATTTTTCGCGGTTGGTGACCATGTATATTTATACTCTCCAGAAATTCCAAAAAATTGTCCAAAAAAATTTAACATGTCCTGGAGAGGCCCTTACATTGTTACACAAAGACTTTCCGAAGTTAATTACCGAATCAAAGACTCAATCGGTAAAGAACTCGTTGTCCATATTCAACGATTGAAACCAGCATTCAGTCGAGATGGAGTGCATGACTCACCTGGGTGCCAATTGCCTATTTCAAATTGGCCTAATTCAAATCCAGAGGTGCATTCGAGTTCAACCCCAACGTCGTTAGAGTTCATTCCAAACAACTCTGTGCCTGACTATTTTCTTCACTCCTCGCCATCCATCGTACAATCTGATGCGGTAAATCAACCCTCAATTGTCACAAGTGTACCCAATACGAATTCTAGAGTGGAGACAGAATTTTCTCCAATGCCATATTCTCTTCGTCCCAGGAAAAATGTTGACTACAAAAGTTTCTCATCATGTGGACTAAAATAAAGTTATAATAAATAAATAAATAAAAAAAAATAAAAAAAAAACAAAAAAAAACAAAACAAAAAAAACAAAACAAAAAAAAAACGACAAAAAAAACAACAAAAAGAACAAAAAAAAAACAAAAAAAAAAAAAAAAAAACAAAAAAAAAAAAAAAAAAAAGTTTTCTCGTTCTGAATTTGAATTCATACAATGTATACCCAAAGATCAGTTTTCTATAATGTGTTCATCTTATATAATTTTCTTATGATATCCTATTTCCGCAATGCATAATTTTAATTCGTTTATACTATTAGGGTTTTTACTATTAAGTAAATCGCACATTTTTTTTTGCTCTGAGTTAAAATAGGCGAATTTCTTCCTCTATCCAACCCCTAATCTAACCTCAATAGATCATCTTTTACCCCTCCATAAGTTCACCCTCATTCCCCCCACTAATAGACGGCCAACAGTGTCCACCTTCGTCACCATCATCAAACCTCGGCAACACCAGCAGCTTCCGCGGTTCCCAGGAGTGAACCCAGCTAAATCCGGGGGATTGTAACCGTTAGCGTCACGCAGCCCCTTGGGTTGGCGCGCTCTTCCGCCTGAGGTAACAGAAGAAGAGTCTTCGCGAGAGGAGAAAGAAAGGTCGTTTTTTTGGTCTGTTCTTCGTAACCCTCTCTCGAGCACGTGCGACAGTATTTTTGCGTAAAACGAACTTGTTGAAAAACCGTTCCTTTTTCTCGTCGACCTTCTTGAAAAGACACGATCAGCGTCGTCGCGAGCGTGGCCAGTTCCGAGTCCGCCTCAACTCCACGTCTTGCCGTCTCCCGAACCGTTGTCTTCGAGCTTCGACGTCTCTGTGCGATTCTTCGGCGCTCGTAAGCGTCTCGTCGTCGTCGTCATCTGGGATCATCTCGCCTGCGGCATTCATCCCGTGCCTTTAAAGGGATCATTGTAAATTCGAGGTCAGTCAACGTCCCAAGAGTCAGCCTCCTAGCGTTCCTTCTTCCCCTCACTCGCCCTTCCCCCCAATTCCAATTCGCCGAATCTACTTCTTTAATAAACGATTGAATAAAATGTAAGCGCTGAGATTCTTTCCAACCTCGGTGACCATTACACTATGTAATGCATAATGCACTGCTTTGTCGACAGGTGAAATCACGAAGGCAGTTTGTGGTTCCCAAGACACATAGAAAAAGCATGGTAGTGCGTTTTCATGATTTAAGCGGACACTTCGGAGTAGACCGAACTGTGAAAATGTTGAGTGAAAATTACTACTTCCCGAAGATGAGACGGTACGTAAAATTTCACATTAGGAGTTGTTTCACGTGTACCTTGATGAAAATTCCTGGAGGGAAAAAACCCGGACCGATTAATCCCATTTCCCCAGGCACTAGACCATTTGAAGTGGTCCATCTCGATTTCCTCGGACCGTTCGACAAAAGTCGAACAAGAAACTCACATTTACTCGTTCTAATAGACAATCTAACAAAGTTTTGCAGGTTAGTGCCAACGAAAAATACGAAGTCAAAAACAGTTATACAGACTTTAGAGAATTTGATAGACGATTTCGGAGCACCTGCGCATTTAATATGCGATAGAGGAACAGCATTCACTTCAGAAGAAATAATGAATTTCTGTGAAAGTCGTGGTATACGGCTGACGAACGTGTGCGTTCGTCATCCCAGAGCAAATGGACAAGTCGAGAGAGTTAATCGAACTCTAATTCCCGTTCTAAAAGCTTCTTTTACAGAAGGAAATTGCTGGGACACTAACGTTAAGAAAATTGCAGTATGGTTGAATGATGCGCCGAACAAATCGACTGGAATTTCGCCATTCAAAGCCCTATTAGGTTATTCTCCTAGAAGAGTTGACTCAGAATTACGACCTATCACGGATCGGGTGAACACTGATGACTACACACCCCCAGAACGCATCCGCCAAGACATTCGCCAGAAAATAGTAGAAGAACACGAAAAGTGGAGGAAGAGAGATCGAAGCCACCAAATCAAGCTTGACGTCGGTCAACTAGTATATCTTCGTCAAGAATCTACAGGAAAACTAGCCGACAAGTACAGAGGACCGCTCGTGATCACCCACGCACTTCCAGGAGACGCGTACAGGGTGATGTCAATCATAAATTACAGAGGCCAATGTTATTGCACGACAGCACATGTCTCTGCTCTTAAACCATTCGGAGGAGACGTAGAAGATGATGAATCCATTCCACCCGACGTCAATGGCGACACTACCGACTCTCCGGAGACGAGCGAACATTTAACTGAGCGATATCATCGGTTACTCGCTGACTGTAATGACCCTCAGACAAATCAAAAGGACAATCCATCACAAGAAGATCCTCAGAGAGTCGAACGCAGCCTCGAACACGAAGAAGATACCGTGCTCAAAGAAGACGCTTTCAAACATCGACCCACTCGCAATCGCTCAATGCCAATCAAATTCAAGAATTATCACCTTTATTGACGAACGAATGTTTAATATGAAGCCGATGATGAAGCCAGAATCGAGGACGATTCCAAGTCGGATGGCCGAGAAGTGTTGGAATACACACCTGCCCTTCATTTTAAATCCCCTTTCCCATCCCAATTATTATTGTTTTCCCCTCTCTTTTTTTTCCATATGAATTGAGTTAGTCGTGATTTTTGGTTTTGATTGAAAAGAAAATATAAAAATCTAGTGAAAAGAGTTTTCTTCAAGTTTCTAATACAAAGTGAAACGCTCATGGAGATTTTATGGGGTACTAGTGCTCCTTCGTTCGTGTACTTGTGGCTCTGGGGGGGGGGGTATCTCCCATACCCCCCCCCCGTACCAACGCCCGCGACAATGACACTCAAACAGCAATCGCTTCAGACTGTTATAAGGGGGAGGGGGGACAGCCCAGCACGGAAGCCCTCAATCGGGTCTGGAGAGTTCGCACGAACTCTCATGATAAAACAAGGACCCACTTGGAAAAATCTCTTAGGACCCAGTTTTAAGGAGTAATTTCCTTCTTAATTGAAACAGCAAATCGCATCGTATTTTGATGCATCCTTGCGAAACAACTCACTACCCCGCGCATCCCTTAAAGACTGATGTTCGACTGTTAGCCTCCTTTGTTCGTTCAGTGGTGTAAAGTCTGTAACGAGCGTAAAATTGACCTCTCAAGAGAAAATTTACAATACATTTTCTCCATCTTTTGTCGATTGGACCGTCCAGAATACGAATTGAAAATTATAGACAACTGCAACAACATCTCGCCCATCCTCCTCAACATTATCATCACACCTAACTTTTTCTTTCTCATTTCTTCACAGTCATACTTCTACTGTGGTAAAATGGATGGAGGAGGGGGGGGGGAGATGTGTGTAGTGTGGAACTCTGGGAGACGTGCCAAAGGAAGCGCCAAATCGTTTTCCCACACAGTCCGTGGCAAACGTGAGAGAACAATAGCTATAATACATCTAAGCCCCGTATAGGAGTTATACGTTGAAGAAAGAACCCCCCTCCTTCCTCACCACCCACAACGCTTCCACCATTTACACTTCTTTTGCGTTGTTAATCTGTCAAGACTGGGGACAATACCACAGATCGTATTTTTTTCTTCTTCTTCGCTATGACTTATATAATTTTATGTGATTCACTGACTTTGGTTCAAAGGGAAACTCATTTTTCTTTGACAACTATTCACTGCAAACCAGCTCGCGGTTCGATTAGGTCACGTTCAGTTGGTTACTCTCGCCTTAAAAGCGCTATCAATGTAATGGTGGGGGTGGGGGGATGGCTAGCTTCCTGACGACTACTTACTAACACTAATGGACCGTAATGACCGAGGGCTTTAAGATGACAGGCTTAGCCAAGGTAATTACAGAGCGATAGATCAAACTTCGATCTTATTTCCTCGGCTCGTTTATAAAAAGAAACCAATCCTTATAGTCCTCCGGTCATTTCCAACTGGAACGAAACTTTCAATCCCCTCACCCTACTCTTTTCGTTGTTAAGTGGGATCGTTTAAAGATTCTAAACTTGGTGTGCCCTAAAATTATGAAATGGTATTTTGGGTCGGTATTTTTAAATATTTATAATTTCGACTTTTTTTTATTTTAATTATTTACATTTGTCAACAATCATTAGGCTGGTCGGATGGGCATGCCATTTGATGCAGGAATTGAATGAGTGTACGGACTGGGCGCCCCGACATAAATCCTTCTCTTAAGTACGGTACGCCGATGCCCGAGTACTGCATGCCAGTACCCGTGATGTCCAAGTGGACGTAATCAACTTCGGGAGCGAATTCCTTCAAATTCGATTTGTTAACTCCAGTGCGTTTAAGTAAATAAATTAGTATAAAAGGGCTAAACCAGAAGGAACGCGGCGGCCACACAGGGATCTCCTCCTCTTCCTAAGCCAACGTTACATATGTCGACGTCGCGATACCCTAAAAAGGATGGAGGTGTGAAAGGTGGGCACGATATATGGGGAATAATGAAGTTTTACCGGCAACTTTCAACTTAAAATGCCTCCACATGGGAAGACGCCATACTCGGTCGCCTGTTTCAGCCCCTGCTCGCAACAACTCGCGCCACACGACGTCCGATGTACAAAACGCGCCAGACGCCGAAGACCCGAGCGCCTTTCTCATACCAGCTGCGTAACGGACAATTTTACCCAATGTTTCATCCAAAAAAAAAAAAGGGACAATGCGGGAAGTCTACTAGAAGTGGTTGCAATCGACATAACAAGACACGGCTTGAACTGTTTTGAATACGTGAGAACGTCCGCGAGTACCACTTGGCCCTCCTTATCGGTGTCTTCTACTTTAATCGATTTACCGTTGAAGGATTGTACGATGTCGCCCGGTTTGAGGGCCATGCCTCCTGGCATGTTTTCGCACAGAGGAATCAGTCCTTGTACGGGACGGATTTTACTTATTTCCAACAAAACAATAAAAAAAAAAAAAAAAAGAAGAGGCTCACCGACGACGTTAATCGGTACCCCCAAAGTGGCCATGGCTTTGATCACTCCCACTACGACGGCACCACCCGCCATGTCCCCTCGAAATTCAGCCATGCCTTTGCATTTTTTCAAGCAGAGGCCTCCACTGTCAAACGTGATCCCTTTGCCTGCAAAGAATATAGCGATTATTTTGAGAACCGGGATAAATTATGGAGCATGCAGTATCCCAGTGGCGTGCCCATGGGGAGGATTTTGGGGGTCAGAACCCCTCCCGGAGTACTTCAGCCCACCATAGTTAAGAAATATAAATAAAAAGTAAATAAATAAATAAAATAAAATGAATAAGTAAAAAAGTAAAAAAACAAACAAACAAAGGAAACAACAAAAACGTGATTTGTATGACCCTAAAAGTTCGATTTTTAGCAATTTAGTCCCGCTAAGTAACTATTCCACTGTCCAGGCATGGATTCAGGATTTTTTCAAGAGAGAGGGGCTTGAGAAATTCTACTAAAGATGACTTGGCAGCCATTTGCTGCCAAAAATTAGCTAAATTAGCTATCCCCACCATACAGAATCCTAGACTGACTATACTCGCGCCCCAAAATGGCAAAACTAACTATTTGAGCCATGAAAACAGCCAAACTGACTTCACGCGCCCTGAAAATGGCTAAAATTGATTGCTCCTTGAAAAATGCTAAACTGATTGTACACAAGTGCGCTAAAAATAGCACAGCTAGTGACTCCCGCTCTAAAATTGTCCAAGCTGACTTTTTTTAAGAGTCATAAAAACTGGATCAACTGGCAATTTGTGCACTGATAATGCCTGAACAGACGATTCCTCCTCCAAAAATGGCAAAATCAACCACCCGCGCGCCAAAATTGGCCAAACTGACAGTTTTCGCGCCTTGACTTGACGTACTATTCACGCCCTATATAAATTTGCAAAACTGACTCCTACGCGCCCTAAAAATGGCCAGACTGGGCAATCAAGCCACAAAATCGGCAACACCGATTCTATGTGCCCTTGTTCTGGGAGTCAGCTTAACAATAAACTGACGACTCGCGCCTTTAAAAGGCCTAAACAGATTATTCTTGACCTGAGAATGGCAAAAACGACCATTCCCGCGTCAAAAATAGTGCGCTTAAAAAAAAAACAAAAAAAACTGGCTATTTACGATCTAAAAATGGCATACTCATACATAGATGCGGATCCAGGATTTGCTCAAGCGAGGGGCTTGGGCTTGGGAGATTGTGTGCTCCGCTAGACTGACTAAAAATGACTTGACAGGACAGTAATTCACTACCTAAAAACTGCCAAACTGACTATAATCGCGCCCCAAATGGCAAAAACTGACGATTCTTGCATTTAAAATGTCTATTTTTGCCCTAAAAATTGGCATTTACCACTCTATAAAACCGCCAAAATGCCTTCACGCGCCCTAAAAATAGCCATATTGGCGATTCTCGCTCTAAAATGGCCACAAAATGACTCAAGGTGGCCTGGAAATGCCTTAACAGATTATTCCTGTCTTGAAAGCTGCAAAATAGACCATTTGCTCGCCAAGAATGGTCAAAATAACGATTCGTGCGTAATTGGCTATAATAGTCCCAATCAACCGGAAGAACATAGTCACTAAAGGTGTTCAAAATGATGGCATTTGACCCCCTATTTACGAGTCCGGAAGTCTGCCATGCTGTATCTGGGGCCTAAGGATTTTATAGCTAATTAAAGTCCTTAATTTGGGACTTGAATTTAACCAGAAGAACATAGTCGTGAAACTAGTCTCATTCTAAAGGTTTTATGGAGCTGATTACGAAAATGATCGTCTGCCGCCGTCTGCCTGGGCCATTTGCCCTCAGTGGCTCGCCAAACTCACGAAATTCAGTCAATTTTAATTAACCGGAAGAACATAGTCCTGAAACTGGTCTTATTCGAAAGGATCTATGGAGATTATTACAAATATAATCGTCTGCCGGTGTCTGCCTGGGGCATTCGCCCTCGGTGGCCAGTCAAACGCCCTAAATCAGTGATATCAATTAACTGAAAAAACCGCTAATTCGCATCTATAATTAATAAAAAGTGTTAATTCAAGGATGAAATTGAGAAAAATTGCTAATTCACCGACCAAATTGAGATGAAGCTCTGGCGTGAGGAAAAAACACTAATTACTTAGGTGTTCTCGGTTTAAAAAATTCAAAGGGATCCCGACACACAAAAAACCGTTACCATGGCAACCGTGGCTATGGTAACCGCTATCATGGCAACCGTTGCTATGGTAACCGTTACCATGGCAAACGCTTGCATACGAGTCTCTGCAATGCATTGGGACATTTTCATGTAACACAATTTCGTCCATGGCACCCGTTGCTATGTTAGCCGTTACCATGGCAACCGTTGCTAGCGTAACACAATTTCGTTACGCAATTTCGTGACAGTTTTTTGTGCTATGTGCCAGGGCAAAGACATGAAAATGTCAAAAACCAAGTCCGGAATATTGTCTTATGCTGAATACGAAAATAATCGTCTGCCGGTGTCTGCCTGGGGCACTTGCCCTCAAAAACCCATCAAACTGCACGGAGGGAAAATGATTAACACCGGAAGAAAATAGTCGTGAAACTAGTTTAAAAGAGCTGATTACGAATATGATCGTCGGCCGCCGTCTGCCTGGGGAATTTGCCCTCAGTGGCCAGTCAAACTCCCTAAATGATCCGGAAGAACTAAATCCGGAAAATGGTCTTTTGCTTCAGGTTTTATGTGGCTGAATACTAAAATGATCGTCTGCCTGGGGCATCTGCCCTCTGTGGCTCGCTAAACTCACATAATTTGGGAAATTTTAATTAGCCGGAAGAATATAGTCCTGAAACTAATCTCATCCGAAAGCTTTTATGTAGCTGATTTTGAATATGATAGTTTGCCCACAAAGGGCAAATGCCCCAGGCACACGCCGCCAGACGATCATATTCGTATTCTTCTCCATAAAACCTTTCGAATGAGATTAGTTTCAGGACTATGTTCTTCCGGTTAATTAAAATTTACCGAATTACGTGAGTTTGGCGAGCCACAGAGGGCAAATGCCCCAGGCAGACGGCGGCAGACGATCATATTCGTAATCAGCTCCATAAAACCTTTCGAATTAGACTGGTTTCTGGACTATGTTCTTCTGGTTAAATTCATGTCCCAAATGCCATCATTTTGCACACCTTTAGGCCCCGCGCACACTAGGAGAAAAAAGACGCCGACGCGCGAGTCGGCGTCTTTTTTCTCGGGGAAGAGACGACTCTCACATGCGCGTCCAATGTGAAAGGCCCCATAGAGTTCTATGTGTTTTTACTGCACGAGTCGGACGCTGAACGCGCGCGTCGGCGTCTTTTTTCTCCTAGTGTGCGCGGGGCCTTAGTGACTATGTTCTTCCGGTTGAATGGGACTGTCGCTATCTCTCGAACTATAAGGCCCCGAGCACACTAGGAGCGCGCGTCAGCGTCCGACTCGTGCAATAAAAACACACAGAACTCTATGGGGCCTTTCACATTGGACGCGTACGCGAGAGTCTTTTTTCTCCTAGTGTGCGCCGGCCCTAAGGGACTGATTGAACCCGCCTATGCTGCTATGTTTGGGCAAAGTATAACTGACGATTCCCACCCTGAAAATGGCAAAATCGACCAGTCACACGCCAAAAATGCGCTATCGCCTTGGTTTGACGCCCTATATGTATAAATGTCAAGCTTCAAGACTACGCGCCCCAAAATTGGCCAAACTGACTATGCAAGCACTGATGCAAAACTGACTCTATGCGCTCTAAAAATAGCTTAACTGACGATTCACGCCTTGAAAATGCCTAAACAGACGATTCCTGTCCGTAAATTGGCCAAACTGACCATTAGCGCTTAGACAAATAGAAATTTCTCGCTCCAAAAACAGCAAAACTGACCCCCGTTTAGCGGCCCGCGAGATTCGCGCTTTGAAAGGTCCGAAACGGATGATTCATGTCCTGAAAATGCAAAATCAACCATTATCCAGTATCGAAAATGGCCAAACTGAACCTCGTGCCCTGAAAATGTCTAAACTGGACGATTCGTTCCCTAAAAATAGCAAAACTGACTCTTGAAGTGCTAAAAATGGCATACTCCTACCACAAATTCACGGTCCAAAGAAGAGCTAAACAGATCATTTGCGCCCTATGCAGAGGCTACTGCGCGTCTTCAAAGTGGCTATCGGCACCCCCCCTCCCCCAAAAAAAACTGAACCTCCGCGGCTTGAAAACGGTGAAACTTCGGACAATTCGTGCCTTAGAAATACCGGAACTGATCATTCGCGCTTGTATAGATGGCTTAAATGACGATTTGTGCCATACTGCAAATTTGCCAAACTGGACAATTGACAATTGGCGCAGAATCGTGTCCATCTTACGAACTGATTGACCCTCCCCCAACCCATTTCTGTCAAAAAAATCACCATTTTATATACATATAATTTTGTAATTTGACCCCCCCCCCCCCCAAGAAAAATTCCTGGGCACGCCACTGCAGTATCCTGCCCTGCCACCAGGGGACCAAATATTTAATCACTCAAATGGCTTACTCTCTTCTTTGTCATAGAAAGAAAAGAATATGCGTTTTGCTCAAGAAATGATAATTTCTGATGAAACTTTGACGATAATGGCGAAGACTTTGTACAAACGAGCGTAAAAAAAAAAAAGAAAGGCGGTAGTTCACGAAACTATTAAAAGGCCCCAAGTTATGAAAGGCATACCAACAAGAACAACAGGTCTATCATCCTCCGTGCCTCCGCAATAATTCATTTCAAGAAGAAGAGGCGATTCGTACGAACCACGAGCCATTGACAGAAAGGCGCAGAGATTTTTGTTTGTCAACCATTGCCGGTCTCGACAGTCCACTTGAACGCCGCACGGGCATAAAACCTCGATCGCCGTCTTCACGGAAGGAGAGGAGCCGTTATTTACTTTTGTCACGAGTGTTAAGGTTTTTTTTTTTTTTTTTTTTTCAAATTTAAAAAAAATAATACCTTAACGAACTGGGAAGGTGTCATGATGTTGGCTGGGCATTCTTCGAGGAGACGAGCAAGATTTTGAGCTTCAGCTTTATATATCCCTCGAATCCAATTCTCCTGATCGACACTCTCGTACGTGTCCACAGATGAAATAGTTTTTTGATTTTCCTTGTTTTTCATCTCCTGATACCTCCAAACGGCCAAAGCGGCGCCTTCGGCCGCCGCTTCCGCGTTGGAAAATTCTTCCACTTGAATTTGACATATTCCCTTCAAATTGGGGTTGTAGTATAAAGGGGAAGAAGATTGTTTTTAAGGTCCCCTCGAAATTGAAATTTGGAAATATACTTGATCCTGTAGAGCTCTAGCTCCCACTCCAGCAGCGATTCTAATATTTTCCCGACACTCTTCCAGACATTCCGCTTCGTTGTAGCCCGCTCCTTCTGGACCTAAGCCGGCCACCGACACCGAGTAGTAATCTTCACACAAATTGTTAATTGATATTTCATCGCCGAGAGAAAGTGCGGAGCTTTAAAAGAGTTGGTTAAGGGGTTACGAGGGGCGGGGGGAAGATATTCAAACTTAATTTCCCGACGAAACTTGAGAGAGAGAGACAGAGGGAAGAAGAAAAAAAAAATACTTTCTCAATAACGACGACAGTTTTCCCGAGGTGGCATCATCTATTCGACTCGCGGTTGGAGTGAGTCTGTAAAGTCCGTCGAGACCGCACGGGTCGTAGGCGCCCAAAACAAGACCTTTCTGTAATTTATGGAGGTCAATGGGGGAGAGAGAGAAGGAAGGGGAACTCGTAAATATTCAAATCGCAGACTGATGAAAAAAAAAAAAAAAATGGATTGCCCAGCCAAAAAACAATAATAATTGGGCGGCGGGAGAGAAGAGCAACGAGTGTGAGACATCCATCACTTACTTTTTGAGGTTTTTCGCAGACATCGAATAAATCCGAAAAACGTTTTAATTTTGAAGTAAAAACGGGTTTCGTTTTCAAAAAATATCTGCCTGATTTAAACATTTTTTCCCTACCATTTACGTCAGAAAATTTAAAATCACTGAACTGTCATACAGTTTTTTCATCTCTCTACTCTACTATAAACATTTATGTGCATAATCATGACTGAAGTTGAGATAATTCTACAAAAATGTACGAGGGGTCATATCACAGATATAAGACGTAACTCGATACACCTCTGCGTCACAAAAAACAACTTGTCCTACAAAAATGTCATCTCTGACGTTTTAACACTCTAACAAGTTCTTCGCATAATCATAAAGGACTCTATGATGCAGGGTGCTGTCCTCTAGCGTACAGTGGCAGGGGCGAGGGGGGGGCGGACCACCCATGAAAAGTTTAGCGATGAAAAAATCGGGGTTTTCAAGTAGAACGAATGGTTTAACTGACCTGTAAAATTGAGAAAAAGCGCTAATTCACGCAGCTGAAATTGAGAAAACGCGTAATTGACGGATTTTTGGGGTAACTTTGCGGAAAACTTCAATTTTTTTATTGAATGTTAAAATTTAACTTTTGATATAAATGGTTTTGTTGAGTTGAACATTATTTTCAATTTTATTGTTTTTGCCGACTAGTTTCTTCGACTACTAACTTCACAATGCCATGAGACAAACGCTAATTCAATGAATTAGAGAGAAAAATTAGTTGAGAAACGCCACTTTGCGGAAACAATACACAAAAAGTGCTAATTTGCAGCTAAAATTGAAAGGGATGAACGCATAATTGAGGAAAACGAATTCTTACGGCCCTAAAATGAGGGAAAACGTTAATTCGCGGCTAGAATTGTGATTAAGCGCAACAATATGCGGCTTTAAAACTTAAGAAAAAGTCCTAGTTCACAGTTGACATTGAGAAAACGCAAAATCACGAATTCTTGGGGCAAAATCGGGACTGAAATTGGGAAGAAGTGCTTATTCACAAGGCTAGAACTGAGAAAAGCGCTAATACAAGGACAAAAAAAAAAAAAGAGAGAAAAACGAGAATCAACGTCCTAAAAATGAAGAAACACGCTTCAATTTAGCAGCATTAAAAAATTGAGAAAAAGCGCGAATTCACAGCTGAAAGGGAGAAACACCAACTCATGGATTTTCAGGGCAACATTGGGACTGAAATAGAGAAATAGCGCTAATTCACGGGTGAAATAGACAAAAACGCGAATTCGCGTCTAAATGTGGAGAAAAACGCTAATTCACACTAGTAAAGTATGAAAAATTACTATTTCACGGATGAGTAAAGAAAAAGCGTTAATAATCACAGCTAAAATTAAGAAAAATGTGGTAATTATCTGCTGAGATTGAGGAAAAAACGCAAATTCACAGCTGAAAATGAGAAAACGCCAACCCGCCGATTCTTGGGGGGCAATTTCGGGGCTGAAATTGAGAAAAAAGCGATGATTCACGCGGCTACAAGCTAAAACGAAGAAAAACGCTAATTCACGGATAGAAACGAGAAAAACGCTGATTCGAGTCTAAAACTGAAGGAAAACTCTAATTTACAGCAAAGTTAAAGAAAATTGCGATTATACTGATAAAATCGAAAAAATGCGCTATAATTCGCAGATAAAATTAAAAAAATGTGCTCATTTACTGCTAAAATTGAGGGTAAAAAAGGCTAATTCACTGCTGAAACTGGAGAGAACGCCAACTCTTAGATTCTTGGGCAACTTTGGGAAAGCGCTAGATCAAGCAACTAAAACTGTGAAAAGGCGCTATTAACTCGTGGGTAAAATAAAGAAAAACGTGAATTCGCATGGGTAAAATGAAGAAAAACACGAATGTGGCGTTTAAAATTGAGAAAAACTCTAATTTGCGGATAAAATTTAGAAAACGCCAACCCGCGGATTCTTGGGATAACTTCAGGAATTAAATTGAGAAAAAGTGCTAGATCAAGTGGCTAAAAATATGGAAAAACGCGAATTCGTGGGTAAAATTTAGAAAAACACGAATTGGCGTTTAAAATAGAGAAAAACGCTAATTTGCGGTTAAAATTTGGAAAGAGCTTTCAAACGCTCATTCATAAAGCTGAGAAAAAGCGCTAATTCAAGCGGCTAAAACTGTAAAAAAAAAAAAAAAAATCGCTAATTCGCGGATAATAGATGGAGAAAAACACGAATTGGTGTTTAAAATGGTGAAAAGCACCAATTCACGGCTTAAACTGAGAAAAATTGCTAATTTACGGATAAAATTGGGAAAGAGCACTCAAACGTTATCTAATTTGTGGATTCTCGAGGCAACTTTTGCGGCTAAGAGCTTATAAAAAACGCTGATTCACAGCTAAAAATAAGAAAATGAGATAATTCGCGGATAAAATTGAGAAAAAGAGACAATTCGCAGCTAAAATGTGCTAATAGTAGAATTGAGAAAAAACGCTCTTTCGCAGTTAAAATTGAGAAAACGCACATACACGGTTTTCGGAGGCAATTTCGTGGCTAAAGTTGAGAAAAATATGCAGGGGCGTAGGTACAACAGGCAACAAGTATACGAACGAAGGAGCATTGGTACCATAACGAAGAACCCCATAAAATCTCCAAAAATGAGCGTTTCACGTTGAAGTTAAAAGGTCCGAGTACGTCCAGCTTTTTCCTTGGACTTCCGACCCAACGCAGTAGTGTACCGTGGTACCGGTGGGGGGGGGGGGGTCGCCCCGAATGCTCTATCAGACAAAAATCGGTAATATTCGTGGTTATTGCTGCTAAAAAGCGCTGATTCGTGGTCACGCGATACAAATTCCAGACTAAAATTAAGAAAAAAAATCGCTGAATCGCAGTACATGGAGGCCACTCCACGAATGAATTGTGGAAATCAACGCAAAAGTGTTGTATTTGGGAAACCCCCGCGGTTAAAGTTGAGAAAACACGCTATAATATTGACAAATAAAAGACACTTTTTGGTTAAAATTGGACAAAAATGGCAAATTCGCAACTGAAATGGCGTAAAATCGCCCATTCGCGAATGAAAAAGGGAATAGGATGCTGAATGGCCGCAAAATTAGTACAAAACGCTATTTCACAGCTGAAATTGGGAACAATCGCTAATTTGTAATTTGCAGATATATAAAGTTATGGAAAAACGTTAATTCGCGGATACAAAATGAAGAAAATCACTAAATCACCAATTAGCGCAGCTAAAATTAAGAAAAACGTCAATTTTCAGTTCAAACAGGGGAAAAGTGCTAATTTGCAGCTTAAATTGAGTCAAACGCCAATTTTTGGCAAAAATTGACAAAACTCGGTAGGTAATGCACGGGTTGGAAACGCTACCACGCGGCTAAAATTTAGAGAAAGCGAAAATTCGCAGCTAAAATTGAGAAACATCACTAATTCTCGAATTAAGTGTCGTGAAATTTATAATTTAAAAATGATCATTTTTTGACAGAAATGGATGGATAGTTGTAAATTTTTTGGTTTGAAAAAAAAAAAGAATATTTATAATTTAAATTCGCACCTTCAGAAGGCATTTTTGTGGTTAAAATTCAGAAAAATGGCAAATTCATGCATGGCTATAGTACAATGTTAAAAAATATGCTAATTCGCGGCTAGAGCTGAAAAGAAGCAATAATCTATGTATACCTATAAAAGTTATATAAAATTGCTAATGCGGTGGTAAAATGTGAAAAACCGCTAATTTGCGGGTAATATTTAGAAAATAAAATAATCAGCCTGGTCAAAATTAAGAGAAAGGTTAATTTTAAGCCTAAAAATGGAGAAAATTTCTAATTCGCGGCTAAAAGTGGAAAAAATCGCCAATTTACAGGTAAAATTGCGCCAAACGCCAATTTATGACTGAAATTGAGAAAATTCGCTAATTCACAGGTTTGAAACGCTATGACGCGTCGCCGCTACAATTTTTAAAAAGCGCTAATTCGCGGTTGAAATTGAGAAAAATTCTAATTTGCGTCAAAAACTGAATATACGCCAATTTGCGGATTCTGAAGGCAACTTTTCAGGCTGAAATGGAAAAAATGCGCCAATTTATGGCTATAGGTGGAGAAACTGCTAATTCGCGAGTGAACTGAGAAACGTCGCTCATGCATTGCGTAAGGTGAAACAAACAAATCCTAATTCGTGGAAAGTCCCCCTATTTTGCGGCTAATATTGAGGAAAACGCTTAAGAAAAACGTTAATTTTGAGCTAAAACCGAGAAAAGTGCTAATCCCCTGGTAAAAAAATTAAAAAATCGGTAATATGCTGCTTAAATTGAGGAAAACGCCTAAACTCGTGGAAACATCACTCACGGGATAAAAACGATACTTTTTGCTGCTAAAGTTGAGAAAATGCGCAAATTCATGGCTATGGGAGGGGGTGGGGCAAAACCGCTAATCTGCGGCTGAAATTGAGAAGAACGCTAATTTGCGGGTAGAGTCCAAAAATCGCCCTTAAGTGAGAGATTGAGGCTATGATGAGGTCAGCAAGATGTCCAGTGTTGTAGGATGCCTTCCCAACAACAATCTTTTGCGTGTGATCTGTCACCGAAACGCTATCTTCTGATTGGTAGAGTCGAGGGATGGTACGTGCTCGGTACTGGCCCTCGGGTCTCTACGCAATCAGAGGTTGACCGTGCACTTTCCGATTGAGTGAAGTCGAGGGGTGACACGTGTTCGGTGCTGGCCCTCGGGTCTTCACTCTCACAGGAATGAGCAGTTTTTTCTTTAAGTTTTCTACACCCCGGTGAAGCGGAGTCGAGGGGTGGTACGTTCTCGGTACTGGCCCTCGGGTCTCCACTCTGGCGGAAGCGGTAGTCTACTTTAAAGATTAATAACACAAGACGATTTTTACTCCAAAAGACAGGTTTGAAGACTGACTCGAGAATGCTTGAAAAGGGAAAAAACATATCTTTATATACTGTTTTTTCCCCTCCGTCAGTTCATCCCTTCTTTATTTAGTTATGATGGAGACAAACTATAAAATAATGTTTAGGTGAAGCCTGCTTAGTAGAGACGCCGTCGAAGACTTTTTTAGTTAAACGAAGTGAAGCCTTCACACACGTCCCCCCAGTTTGCTCCATCATGCTCCGCACGTGTTAGAAGGTCTGGACGGTCTTAGTATTTGCGTTGATGGTTGTTACCTGACCTCTTAAGGAGTTGGTTTTCTGCCTCCAACGTTGTGGAGTCTGTGTTGTCTGATTCCTGCGGGGCAACTTTAGTTGTTCGAGAGGTGTGGGTACGTACTGTACGGTTCCCTCGCCGAGATCTATCCTTTTCGGTGTGGTCCATTGTATTTGTGGACTCATGAAATATTGCACCGGTTGTTCACATTGCGCTCTTAACTCACGGATCTCCTTGAGGATATCTTCGAACTTCATTAGTGGAATGCTTCTTTTCTAAAAAGCCAATGGGAATAATCACATGATGCATGGATCGAAACGAACCGGAGGGCGTGATATCCTCCCTGACCGTGTTACATAGTGAGGCCGTGGAAGCTCGTTGTTAACTCCCGAAGGTGCCTCATTTTCGGTATCAAGTTGAAGATCAGCTGAGTGATCAGATGAGTGAGGGTTCGAGTGATGTTCCATAGATGTTGAAAGTTCCGTGGGAGAAGTCAAAGGGAATGTATCAACTGGTCGTTTCAATACGTAGGCCGGTTTTACTCTGTCGAGTGATACCCGGATAGCTCGGTTGGGTAGTTGAATTTTCATTGTTTTTGAGTCGCGTTCCAATATTTTATGAGGCCCAGAATATGGTGGTTGAATTGTTCTCTTCCCAGTGTCGTTTCGTAAGAAGACGTGGAGATGCGGAGGTTCCCTGATTCGGGCGATATCACGTTGTATCAATTTTGCTAGATCATCGAACGTATTTATGTTTGGAGTTTTCACGAAAAATTCTCCTGGTAACCGTAATGGTTGACCATAGAGAATCTCTGCAGCTGAGAGTCCTTCTTCTCCGTTAAGAGCTGTTCGGAGTCCTAAAAGAACCGAGGGGAGCGACCTAACCCAGCTAGAGGAATCAAGGTACGCAGTCAACGACGTTTTTAGAGAACGATTCCACCGCTCGATAGCCCCGTTACTTTGAGGGTGATAAGGCGTAGTTCGAATTTGTCTGATGCCCAACATTTGAGTTAATTTGTAAAATAGTTCTGACTCGAACTGCCGACCCTGATCTGTTGTGACTTTGAGGGGCACACCGAATCGTGCAATCCAATGTTTATAAAATTTTCTAGCTATGGTATTGCTTTCGATATTGGTCAAAGGGATGGCTTCCGCCCAGTGGGATGTTCTGTCCACCATCGTGAGACAATATCTCTTTCCATCGGATTGAGGTAGAGGCCAAATTATATCGAGATGGACGTGTTCCAACCTCATTGTAGGAGCGATGATTCCAACTGGTGAGTGGGTGTGTCGAGTGATCTTAGACGTCTGACAAGAGATACATTGTCGGACCCAATCTCCAATATCCTTATTCATCGATGGCCGAAAATATCTCTGAGAGACTAAATGTCGCGAGGCGCGGATGCCTGGGTGACTAAGTTGGTGGAGCTTCAAAAAGGTAGCCTTTCGATATGCTTCTGGCAAGTAAGGGCGAGTAGTGCCGTTTGAAGTCTCGCATAACAAACGAACTTCTGTACCCGGTATAGGCACGCGTTCGAATTGCAAGTTTGTTTTTGAGAGAAGAGACTTTAGAGTGGTATCGGCTTCCTGTGCCGAAACTAAGGAGGTGTAATCGTCTGACAAGCACATTCCTTCTATCCTGCTGAGGGAATCCGCGACCACGTTTTCTTCCCCTTTCGTATATTCGATTTTTGTCGTAAACTGTGATATGAAATTCAGATACCGAAGTCTTCGTGGACAGATGGTCGAAAAGTTACGAGCGAAAACGTGTGTCAGAGGCTGATGATCGGTGATTATTATAAAATCTCTCCCTTCCAACATGAAACGAAAGTGGCGAATAGCTTCGTAAATAGCGAGGAGCTCGCGATCGTACGTACTATAATTTTGTTGGGCTTTGCTGAAGGATTTAGAAAAGAAACCGAGAGGTTCGACCACATTACCAACTAATTGTTCTAAGACAGCTCCCATGCCGCAGTTACTGGCGTCTGTTCTAAGATATAACTTGGCGTCGGGTACTGGGTGTGAAAGTTGTGATGCATTTGCCAATAGTTGCTTCAGACCTTCGAACGCTTTTCGACTTTCCGGGTCCCATGGAATTGGTGTTTTATCGTTTTTCTTTGAGGTCTGTAAGTACGCGTTGAGAGGTTTTTGAATTGTTGCCGCGTTCACTAGATTCCTCCGATAAAAGTTTATCATTCCAAGGAAACGTCGTAATTCTTGGACAGTTTTTGGCGTAGGGAAGTCGAGAATCGCTTGTACCCGGTCTTTGAGTGGAGATATCCCGCTT
Source organism: Corythucha ciliata (assembly GCA_038030265.1). Classification (NCBI taxonomy): domain Eukaryota; kingdom Metazoa; phylum Arthropoda; class Insecta; order Hemiptera; family Tingidae; genus Corythucha; species Corythucha ciliata. The sequence goes on along the minus strand of CM075937.1, from coordinate 7,297,909 downwards.
GCTGATACTTTGTGTCCCAGGAATTTTACTTCATTCTGACCGATTACGCACTTGTTCAAATTTACCGTAAGCCCATGGGTTTCCAGGAGACGTAGGACTTCTCGTAAATGATCTCGGTGTTCCGAGGAGTCTTTTGAGGCTACCAAAATGTCATCAAGGTACACGAAAACGAATGGTGTATTAATGAAAATTTGGTCGATGAATCTTTGAAATGTCTGTGCGGCGTTTCTCAATCCGAAACTCATTTTCACGAACTCGAATAATCCGAAGGGTGTCAAGATGGCAGTTTTTTGTATATCCTCAGGAGCAACGGGTACGTGATAGTATGCGCGATTGAGATCTAGTGTGGAGAATATTTTGGTTCCATGTAAGTGGTATGTGAAATCATGGATATTGGGGATGGAGTAACGATCTGGAATTGTGCGACTGTTCAATTGACGATAGTCTCCACAAGGTCGAAGCGAACCATCCTTCTTGGTAACCACGTGTAACGGGCTTGCCCAGGGACTTCTAGAAGGGCGACATATCCCCTCTTCAACCATTCGTGCGAACTCTTTCTTGGCTGCTTGATATTTATCAGGTGCGAGACGTCTTGCTTTACAGTAAGTCGGTGGTCCTCTCGTCTTGATGTGGTGGAATATCCCCTTGTTGTCGACTGGAGTTCTTGACATTGGTTTCGTCACAGCCGTAAATTCCTCGAAAATATCCTTGAATTTTATTTCTTGAGGTATCGAATGTATCGATAATGCCAAAGTTGGCATGAGGCGTCCTTTCATGCTCAACCCAGTGGTGCTGTCGATGAGTTCTCGTTTACGGAGATCCACTAATAGACCATAGTGAGCAAGAAAATCTGATCCAAGGATAGGGTGTGCTACGTCTGCTGATATGAAACGCCACGGAAATGTTCGGCGAATACCAAGGTCTAATTTCCTGTGTTCTGTCCCATAGACGGGTATCGGTGAATTATTTGCTGCCTGAAGAGTGAATCGTTCGTCTTCCACAATACTGTCCTTCATCTTTGGAAGCACCGAGACGTCGGCGCCAGTATCCACGAGGAAATATTTTGCCGAGCTCTTGTCAAAAATAAAAAGGCGACGGTGACTTTTAATGGCGTCAGCTTCCGTCAGGGCTGGCACCGCTTTTAGTTTTCCGACACCGGAGACTCGTTACCAGCACCTTTCCACTGGCAAGGTTGTGAACATTTCCTTGCTTTTTCCTTGAAACGGTAATGGTAAAAACGTATGTTTCTGACGTGTTGAGGATTTTGAACGTTTTCGGCGATAGTTAGGAGTAGACGAACGGCTTCGAGATTGTTGTATTTCCGATAGGCTGAGCCTGAGTTGTCGTATTTCTTGTGCGAGATTTTCTACACGAGGGTCGACGGAAGATATTTGATGGTAGTTCCCTTGATCCGACTCATGAATTTTGTCTGCTACCTCGGCGATTCTAGCGGTGTCGTCTTCTTCGAGTACAGCTAAAATGGTTTTCATTCGCGGTGGTAAAGCACGGAGCCAAACCGTCTTGAGCACCTGGTCGTTAGCACTATTTCCAGCTAATGCTTGCATCTGACGAAACAACTGCGAAGGCTTAGCGTCACCGAGATGAGTTTCTTCCAGCAGACGTGTTAGCCTTCGTTCCTCACTCTGACTGAAGATAGTTGTAAGACGATTTTTGATGGTCGAATACGGGTTCACTCCGGGATCTCGAGCCAGGTCCGCTACCTGGGTGAGAATTTTATACGGCAGTTGACCCAGGAGTATCTGAAACTGTCGGACTTCTCCGACGATGTTGTTCGCCGCGAACAAGGCTTCGACTTGGATGAACCAGAGAACTGGGCCTTCTTCCCAGAATGTTGGTAACTTCGGTGAATAGGAGTTCATAGCGGCACCTGGTGCGTCGTGGATGTCTCCATGGGCTTGGTCGACCATCTTGAAGGAATGGACTGTGTACCGACGGAGTGAACTATCGCGTCGAGATGGTTGCTGCTGTGAGGACGATCGCGCTGAGTTGCCGCGGTGAGAAAGATCACGTCGGGGTCACCAAGTGTTGTAGGATGCCTTCCCAACAACAATCTTTTGCGTGTGATCTGTCACCGAAACGCTATCTTCTGATTGGTAGAGTCGAGGGATGGTACGTGCTCGGTACTGGCCCTCGGGTCTCTACGCAATCAGAGGTTGACCGTGCACTTTCCGGTTGAGTGAAGTCGAGGGGTGACACGTGTTCGGTGCTGGCCCTCGGGTCTTCACTCTCACAGGAATGAGCAGTTTTTTCTTTAAGTTTTCTACACCCCGGTGAAGCGGAGTCGAGGGGTGGTACGTTCTCGGTACTGGCCCTCGGGTCTCCACTCTGGCGGAAGCGGTAGTCTACTTTAAAGATTAATAACACAAGACGATTTTTACTCCAAAAGACAGGTTTGAAGACTGACTCGAGAATGCTTGAAAAGGGAAAAATCATATCTTTATATACTGTTTTTTCCCCTCCGTCAGTTCATCCCTTCTTTATTTAGTTATGATGGAGACAAACTATAAAATAATGTTTAGGTGAAGCCTGCTTAGTAGAGACGCCGTCGAAGACTTTTTTAGTTAAACGAAGTGAAGCCTTCACATCCAGATTCAAGAGTGTGCTGGCTGGGTGGAATGATGACTAAAATGTGAAATTATTCCTCTCCCCTCACTTTAAATCTGATCCCCCCTCCCCCAGGACTTCAACGCTACTAAAAAGTATTTTCCTAGTTTAATTAGAGGCTAAAGGGCCTCCTAGAGAATTCCCACCCGGGCCCTGATAGGTGTTGTTTCGCCACTGGTGCTGTCCGTCAGCATGTTTGTATCTTAGCAAAACCATGCGACCCCCCCTCCCTCTATGCAATTATGCATGTGCTGACTGCATAAAAGTAAAAACTCTGCATCAACGTTTTTCCGCTACGTCTACACTCTAACACTGACGGACGACCACACACAGGCATCATTCCTCACTTGTTTTTTACAATAATGTGAATGACAGAACGCACTCATCTGAAACAAAATGTTATAAAATTAGATGAATAGGTTGTTGTTGCGGGGGGGGGGGAGTAAGTAGAGAGCTCAACGACAAATCTCCCGCCTCATATACTGTGCAGCTGCGAAACCTAGAAGTTCTCATCCGCCCCCCCCCTTTTTTTTGCTAAACTTCAAATTTGGGCGTTGTCTGCGCCAAACGCAATAATCTAAGCTTCGACACCTATTGACGGAGTCGCTCAACCGAGGAGATGACTACAACACTTAATCCTCATTCACACATCCTTCGTCCCTGATGGTCGGCTTTATCAAATTACCACCGTCGTGCGTGAATTCCTCCCCCCCTCTTCTCACACTCTAACCCAGCGTTATCACTCAAGTCACGCGTCAGTCAAACAATCTATAGAGCTGTTACAAACAGAAACACACGCTCACCGCCTCGCGCTGAACTCTGCCCCCACCCCCCACGCCCCTCACAATGAATCCTTCAAACGGGGTCCGAACAGTTCGCCGACTTTTCAAGTATAAATAGGAAATATGACGTGTTATGTCAGTTTTATCGTAATGGCAAAGGGATGGGGGGGAGGTGGCATGGGGTGGGAAATGACACACCGAAAGCTCATCAAGAGCTAATGATGTGCTCTCCCTACATCTTCGAGAGAAAGAGTATCACGAAATATTAATCAACGTGATGGATGCCCTTCGTCTTGGCCGAGGATCACCCTCCCCCCAGAGCGTTCTCTTTTGTATACCTTCGAAGGCATTTTTTGATTTCTCCCTAAAAGGATTCAGAGAAACATTCGGAATGCTTGGGCGAGGAAGGGCTCCTTGTTTTTCCTATTTTTATTGTAATCTTTCCGGTGATCTCATTTGTAACTGTTCTCAAAACGAGGAAGACCCGGCTTATAAATGGTTAGCAAGATGAATGGAAGAGGGCTGGAGGAATGGGAGTAAAGTTTTATAATGTCTATTTAACGCTAGTAAAAGGTAAATCAAATGTTGTATTATGGGAGACTGCGAGGCGGAAAAGCCACCACGAAGACTTTTAACTACGCACCTGGTCTTTTTAAACACAATAAAATGTCCACCGGTGTGGCTAGCTTCGGACCTTCCCCCCCCTTTCCCAGTCCCACCAAACATCACTCCTGACCATTGAAGGGTCATACACCGTTTTAAAGAGGAGAAGGGACCTCCCTTGAACACTGTGTCCCTGACCAGGAGAATTTAGACATCTGCGCTTTATTCTCCCTGTCCTCTGTCCCACAACCACGAAGGTACACGCTCACAATACCTCAGTTGTCAACCTTTATCGGAAGAAAAAGTCTCCCGCTCCCCACACGCACACTTTCACCACCATCATACGTCAATGAATATATTTTTTTTTTTTCTTCAGAAAAACTTCTTCCTTCAAGAAGGGATGAAGACAGTTAAAAACGTGCGCTGGGGACCTACTTAAAAGTGAATTAAATGAAAGTTTGGTTCGTAAAAACAAAACAGTACCTAGCTGGTAGTGTGAGGGGGTGCGGTAGAAAAATAAATAAATAAGCTATAAATTTTACTTTCTCGGTACTGCCCAAATAATCGATCTTGTTTAAATAGCTAGCGGGGTGATCCCCATCGCCCCTCCTTCATCAAGGGGGGAAAAAGCTATTAATGCGCGTTTATCCTCATCCCCATCGATGGACCACACAGACAGGTAATTGGGCAATCAATAAGTTGTTTGGGGTCCTTTATTGTAAACTACCGACGCAGTAGTCATTCAGTGTTGGGTGGGGGGGGAGTGGGGGATGAGAGAATGTTCTATATCCTCGATTATTACGTGAACAAAAGTGAAAACGAGAGGGTTTTAAATAATATTTATGATCCCAGTGTTCTTATTATGTTACAGTTGATGGTATGAAAAACGATGATAACAAAATGAAGCCAGAGGTCTCCTCGGCATAAACCTCCTTGTTTTGATGTTTCTCCATTTTCCAACCCAGGGGCGTAGCCAGCCCATGATCAAGGGTTGGGCAGCGAGCCAGGCACACGGATTCAGAGTTTGGGGGGGAGGGGCGCACGTCCTGAGAAAAAGTGCTCGTTTGCGGATGAAATCCATGAAAAGGACATTTTCCGGCTAGTACTGAGCGAAAACACCCATTCACGGCTAGAATTCAGAAATAGCGCTGATTCACGTTGAACTTGAGAAATAAATCTGCTCATTGTTCGCGGTTGAAATTGAGAAAACACGCCAATTTGCGGTCTCGCGATCCAAAGTCCGGGCCGAAATTAGGAAAATGCGCTAACTCACGGTTTACAGTGCTCTTTTCACGGCTAAAATTGACAAAATAAATTGCGCGTTCAATGTAGAATTGAGAAAAATCGCTCATTTGCGGCTAAAATTGAGAAATGGAGCTCAGTCACGCAGGTAAAATTGAGAGAAGTCACCAGTTCGTGGTTTCTCATACCAACATCTCGGTGAACATTGCTAAAAAGTGATAATTGACTGCACTGGGGAAAAAAAGAGGCACTTTCTCGGTTAATTTTAACCGAGAAATCTCGGGAAAAATGTTTGCAGCCGTCTCGAGTCTGTAATGTCAACCGACAAGCTTGATACGGTTGAATGCACGTCTTGACTCGGTTAACGCATGTTGTCGGTAAAATCTACCGACAAGCTTGATACGGTTAAATGCACTCGGTTAGCGCATATTGTCGGTAAAATGTTTGCAACCGAGTCTGACGGTCAAGCCACAAACACGGTTAAACACATGATCCCAGTCAGTTGAGACATATCTGTTGAATGAACCGTCACTAGACGGTTAACTCTAACCGTTACTTTACGGTAGATTCTTCCGACCCACAACTCCCTTGTCTGTTACAGCAACTGTCTAACATCGGTGAAAGCTGACCGTATACTCGGTAATCACAGCCGTGTCAGGCGGTTAGTCCAGCAGTGTGTTTACGGTAGTGGCGAACCGAATTTTGGATATTATACGGTAACATCAGCAGAAAAAAAAACGGTAAAATTCTACTGTCATGACGGTTGCATCAACGGTTACTCAACGGTAAAACAGGTATCTCTACTCGGTTAAGAAATACCGTCTTGAGTCTGGTGTCAACCGTGAAATAACGGTATATACTACCGTCAGCATACGGTAGAATATACCGTTTCTACTGTGGTACAAACGGTAATTTGTCACCGACTTTCTCGGTACGTGCTTCCACTTTTCACGGTTAGCCTTACTGATTCTTTACGGCCAAATTTGCCGCAAAAAATGGTTGAGCCGAGCGTCAGAGGTAAACCGCAGATTAAATTTCCATTTCAAATCCTGATTTCTCTCGACGCACGGTTCGGCCTTTCTTGTTTGAGACCCTAAAAAAAAATTTGAGTTACCGTGAAAGTGTGTGTTCTGAAATTCTGTTATTGGTAAAAAAAAAGATTAAAATAAGATTGGAAATGGGATGAACGTAAATTTTAGTTCACATGCGAAGAAGTCGTGAAAGAAGAAACACGAAATATATTCAAACATAGTACAAAACAATAAGTAGAAAATTCACCACCGTCATTTCAATTCACCGTCATTGAATTCTGCTTTACCGTCACTTCGCTCGGTTTTACCGTCATTCAACACGGTTTCTCCATCATTCCAACTTGATTTCACCGTCATTCAACTCGGTTTTACCGTCATTCAACTCGGTTTTACCGTCTTCCAACTCTGTTTTACCTTCATTCAGGTCGGTAATACGGTCGTTCAACTCGGTTTTACCGTCATTCAGCTCGATTTCACCGTCATTGAATTCTGTTTTACCGTCATTCAACTCGGTTTCTCCATCATTCCAACTTGATTTCACCGTCATTCAACTCGGGTTTACCGTCATTCAACTCGGTTTTACCGTCTTCCAACTCTGTTTTACCTTCATTCAGGTCGGTAATACGGTCGTTCAACTCGGTTTTACCGTCATTCAACTCGGTTTTACCGTCTTCCAATTCTGTTTTACCTTCATTCAGGTCGGTAACATGGTCGCTCAACACGGTTTCACCGTCATTCAACTCGGTTTCCCCATTATTCCAACTTGATTTCACCGTCATTCAACTCGGTTTTACCGTCATTCAACTCGGTTTTACCGTCGTCCAACTCTGTTTTACCTTCATTCAAGTCGGTAATACGGTCGTTCAACTCGGTTTTACCGTCATTCAGCTCGATTTCACCGTCATTAAATTCTGCTTTACCGTCACTTCGCTCGGTTTTACCGTCATTCAACACGGTTTCTCCATCATTCCAACTTGATTTCACCGTCATTCAACTCGGTTTTACCGTCTTCCAACTCTGTTTTACCTTCATTCAGGTCGGTAATACGGTCGTTCAACTCGGTTTTACCGTCATTCAGCTCGACACTCGGTTTTACCGTCTTCCAATTCTGTTTTACCTTCATTCAGGTCGGTAACATGGTCGCTCAACACGGTTTCACCGTCATTCAACTCGGTTTCCCCATCATTCCAACTTGATTTCACCGTCATTCAACTCGGTTTTACCGTCATTCAACTCGGTTTTACCGTCTTCCAACTCTGTTTTACCTTCATTCAGGTCGGTAATACGGTCATTCACCTCGGTTTTACCGTCATTCAACTCGGTTTTACCGTCTTCCAATTCTGTTTTACCTTCATTCAGGTCGGTAACATGGTCGCTCAACACGGTTTCACCGTCATTCAACTCGGTTTCCCCATCATTCCAACTTGATTTCACCGTCATTCAACTCGGTTTTACCGCCATTCAACTCGGTTTTACCGTCTTCCAACTCTGTTTTACCTTCATTCAGGTCGGTAATACGGTCATTCACCTCGGTTTTACCGTTATTCGCACCGGCTGGGCGACAAGTTTTCAGCTCAACCGACTTTGTTTGTACGGTTAAGCACGTGAAAGTGTAGAAAAGTCTGTTAAATACACGGTTGTTTGCACTCTTAACGTTGGAGCCGTCTTTAACAGAATGACGTTTATTTTTCACGGTTAAGTTTAACGGTTGAAACTACTGTTTCAACCGAGTTCCGGAACCGACTCTTTTTCCCAGTGTGTTTTTAAACATTTATATAGCGAATTTGCGGGTATTATCGAGAAAGAGGGCGACTTAGCGCACAAATTTTTGAAAAAGTTCTTAATTTCGCCTAAAATTAAGGCGCATTGAGGAAAACACCTATTTTAAGGTTCGCGATGCAACGTCCGGATCAAAATTAATTAAATTCGTCAACATGAGTATTATGCGGACCTTTTCACTGCTGAAATTTGAAGGGGGGAATTGCTCAAGGCAGAATTGAGATTAAAGCAAGAATTTGCGGCTAAAATTGAGGGAAAATGAATTGGCAAAATTGTCACAGTTTTTTGTTGATTATTGTGTAATTGTCGTGGCTAAAATTGAGAAATAGCGTTCATTTACAGGTTACATTGATTAAAAACTGTTCTTTTGCGGCTGAAATTGACAGAACGCACCTATTCGCGGTTTATAGGCGATGCCCAGTGCTGGCCGCAATTAGAATAGTAAATCAAAGATGCGTTATTTCACGGTTTTTGGAGACCTTTGTGCGGTTAAAATGAAGAAAATAGGCTATAGTTGGAGGTAGAATTGAGAAAAAGCATTCAGTTTCACCTAAAATTAAAGAAAAACGTCAATTCGACGCTACAAATAGTGCTCATTCACGAGTTAAATGGTGGGGGGGGGATTCTGTGCAACTACTCTTGAGGAAAAACTGGATCCACCACGCCAGTGTGGGCAGATTCACTGGCGAAAATAACAGATGAACCATTGCCTTTTTACAGGCTTCTAACAGGATCTGGAGGTTTAGAATCGCGTCAATTCACGGTCATCAGAGACTAAATTTGCACAGAAACGGCCACTATCCGTCAAAAAAGAAATATCTGCTGCGGAAACCTGTCGTTTGTAGCCTTCTATTTCGGATTTTATGTCGAAAAATTGAAACTTCTCTCTCCTCCCCCCCCCACACCCCGGAAAGTGATACTTTTGGAGCTAAACTTTAAATTTTAGACTTGAGACGGTAAACAGAGCTGGCAGTTTCTCTCCCAACATAAAGTCTGTATGGCACAGCGGGCTAAACACGACTTGAGCTAACCCAAACACACGAAATTGCGCGTCGAACTTTGCGAAAATGGGATTTTAGTGCGAAAAATCAGCAAAATCGGTTTCCAAGTTAAGCCGACCCTCGAACTCGGTTTGTCAGCAACAAACATCCACGAATTTTTGATTTTTGGTGAAACCGATGTGCGAAAATGTGTTGTTTTTTTAGTGAGAAAAATCCGCAAAATTGGTTTTATGGAGCGAAATATAATAAATTTGTTTCTGTTAGCCAGATCAGGGAAAATATTTTTGGAATTTTGGGGGAGGGCAACTGGCCCCCCCGCTGGCTACGCCCATTTTCAAAGCTACAGTTTAATAATCATTCAAAATTTCTCTTGAGGTCCCTATTTTTACCTTCTCCCTACATCGCTTACTTCCAACTCCATTAAAATCTAGCACTGTCACAATTCGCTCTAAAGAAATGTTATGTATTTAGGGTGTGGTACTGGTGCGGGTGTTGGAAAGGGTGGGGTGGTGGTGTTCTTCACAAATGAATTGAACACACTGGGTGGTTTTAAGCCACTTTCTGCGGATTTACACAGTGGTCTCCCCATTGTTGCTCCCACCTTATAGCCCAGAGAGAGAGATTATTAAGCCTATTGTTGAGGTCCGCACGAGCTCTATGTTTGGGATGGGAAAGAGGGGAGGAGCTTCAAAAGCTTGTTTGAAGAGCTGGTGATAAAGTGTGCAGTCCAAAAAGGTGGATGTGGTGGTAGTGCTGGTGGGGGGGGGGGGGAAACATTACTTTGCCAAACATAATCCCTTTACCCCTGAACGCTAAAGGATTCTAAGCAAATTTGCTGAAACTTTTAACGATATACCTACTAAAAATTAAGCAATAAAAGATCTTACTCCTGATTCTAAAAATTGCGTCCCAATCTCTTCCACTAAAGGAACCATCCACAGACATCGGGCAGTAAAACAGGGCATCAGTCATTATTATCGACTAGCAAGTAGGTCATCGACTCGGAAAATTTTAGGAAAGGAAGAGGCGAGGGGACTTTAGACGGAAAAAACAAGAGAATATAGCTTTCATGCAAGAGATGAGCGCGGGTAGAAAAGGCTTCGGGGGTGGATAAGTTCTCTAAAAGAGTTAGATTGCGCCGGGGGTTGGATGAGAAGTTGCGAAGGAGAATCTGAAGGGGTTGGAGAGGATCACATCCCCGGGGCTCAAAACCCCTCCCTCCACCCCGATTGTTGTCTAGACTCTTCGACGACTTTTTTTCTCCCTCCCCTCCCCGTCACACCGTGGTTACATCATTCAGAAGAGTCCCGACTCTTTTCGCGTCTTCTTGTAAAGGAGTAAACATGGTGGTAGGGAGGGGGGGGGAAGGTCGATGTCGGTTGTTGAATGGGGGCTTTCACGAGAAATATAATAACGGGCTATTATTGTCCTCTTTTGAGTGACAGTTTATCGCCATCCAAAGTCCACCCCTAGGTCACTGATTTTTGAATTTTTCTTGGAGGTGGGGCTCAGATGGGGATTTTTCTGGATTGCGCATAAGAAAACAATAGATCCATAAAGTTCTTTTAAAAATACCACAAATCTATAAGGTCCCTATTCTCATTCATCTTCTATAAAAACAATGCCTTACAATAATTGCGACTGCTCCGAAGAAATAAAATGTATTAACTTCTTTTTTTATTGAGAAACTTAATAGTGAGCATCCATTAGTTTCATAGTGGTGAAGCGAACAACCCCTCTTTAACGAAACAATATGCTTTGGGGTTCGTGGATTGGTTGAGGAGGGGATGAAGATAAGAGGTTGTAATGGGAAAATTTTCCGTGGAACCTCAAGGTACTTTTCTCGTGGCACTCGTTGATGATTATCAAGGTCTTAACGAAAGCCTAAAGCGCTTTTGGGAAATCGAAGAGCCATCACACGACAAAATTAAAAATCCAGAAGACGATGCGTGTGAAACACATTTTACTCACACTCACTATCGGCTCTCATGTGGTCGCTACGTCGTCAGACTACCGTTTAAAAGCGATGTTCCTGATTTTTCTTCGTCGTTTCAATCGGCATCCAAGCGATTCCTTAACCTCAAGGACAAACTCCTTAAAAATCCGAGTCTCAAGCTTCAATATAACGCCTTTATGCGGGAATACGTCGAACTAGGACA
>CM075937.1:7213898-7286187 GCA_038030265.1 Corythucha ciliata | reverse complement strand
AGCGCTAGTTCGCGGGTCAAATTGAGGAAAATCCCTAATTCGCGGCCAAAATTGTGAATAATTTCAATTAGCATCAAACATTGAAAATACGCGAGTTCGCGGCTTCTGGTGGCAAATTGAGAACAAGCGGAAAAACCGCTGATTTGCGGCTGAGAAAAATTCGCTAAATTATAGCGCTTTGTTATAACGCTAAATTATAACAATTTGTGGAAAAACCTACTATTTTGCTGCTAATATTGAGGAAAATACGTAACAAAAACGCTAATTTCCAGCTCAAACAGGGAACAGTGATAATTTTTGCTAAAATATAGAAAAAATTGCTTTGTTGCTAAAGTGGAGAAAACTCAACTTGAGGGGCCTCTTATGGAGATTTCCGCTCCGGGCCCCGATAGGTGCAGTTCCGCCAGTGCTGAGTACATCTCCACAATTAGACGGTTTCCCAGGACTATTCGGTCAGAATAATGTTCAATTTCTGTAGTGTTTCCGGGGCCACATAGCCAGGCCTATCGAGAGGTGGGTGACGGTCCCATACCACGATTTGTCAATTTATCTTTTTTGTGTTGTGTCTCCCCTTGTGTTTCAAGTGTGACCGTCCTATCTATTTCATTATTTTCGTTTTGTACGGGATTGGAACCTAGGCCAAAATAAATAATTTATAGGCCTGAAAATAATTATTTCGTCAAAGTGCACGGTGAGTGGCACCGTTTCGACCTCTAGCTCACTACCGCGGTCGGATCTGGGGCCAGGAAAAGACCCCAGTGCCAGTGCCAGTGCGGGTGGTCAGAGGTGTCAGGAAAAAATGCCGCAAGTGTGGTTCCCACGAAGGGGTAATGTCATTTCTTATACGGGGTTCCTGGATCCCTCTTGCGGCATTTTCTTCCCGACCGTTCGGAATAATGCCCCAGTCGCAAGGGCGCTCGAAAGCCCTTGCTCATCGTTGTCGGCGCCACCTCGTGAGGCCCCCAGGAGCTAAAAGGCTTCTCTTTCATCCAAAACTCCTCTTTAGAACTTCAGTGGGGGCAGAAAACTGCGTTTTTCCCCCGGAGTTTTAAACGGATTTTTGTCTATCACTCGAATACTGCGCGTTCCACGAAAACGTCTTCTGAGTCACAAGTTGAAGAGCGTTACATTTCCTTCGAAATTCACTGGACAAACTCATTCCTCGTAGGTACCGAGCAACGGCCCTCGCAGACAGTTTTGTGACCTACGAGGTGTCAGCCAACCGGTGACGCCGGTGGTATCGTGAACATAAAGGAAGTGAAAGCATAGCGGGGCTAACAAAACAGCTTATATATTTTCCTAGTGGCCAAAGAGTGAGAGAATCATCCTTTCCATTTTTCAGATTGGTTGGTTTCCCCGGTGTCGTCGGCTGCAATTATTGTGCACATATACTCCGCTTAAAGTCTCCGTAGGTGACAGGAGTCTGGATGAGTCTCAAAGTAGTTGTGTTTTGCGGCCCAAGGATGGAATTTGTAGACGTTGTCACCCGTTGGCTACATTCGATTGACAGCAGTCGAATTTTCCAAAATAGAACCGTAGCCGTTGCTCGATCACGCAGTCTCCAGCAGGGCATTCCCTTGTGGGACAATGGCCGCTTCCCGCACAAACTTTACGGTTCTCTTCGATCTTGAACTTGTCCACGCTCATCAATAAATTAAAATTACGCAATGTTAATAGGCTGGCATTTCATACAATTTTGATAACTAATATGCTTTTGAAGGCGTAAATAGCGAGAGGTTTCACATGATAAAGCGTACAGTCACCATTAAAAGCATATTTTCATTGTTTATTTGCTTTAAGGCCCCTTTAGCTAAAGGGACTGCCGAGGAACTCTAAAGGAACGTTTCTGAATACGATTTTTAAAGGAATCGCTAAAGGAACCTTAACTAAAGGAGCTCCTAAGGGGACGTAAAGGTTGGTTTCTGAATACGGCCCTTAGGCCCGTATTTATGAACGTTCCTTGAAGCCTCCTTGAGTCAAGGAACCGTTGAGAACAGTTTTTATCGCAATAAAAACATCTGTTCTAATGAATTTCAAGGGTTCCTTCATGTCAAGGAACGTTCATAAATACGGGCATAAGACTAATAGCGTTCCCCATTTGCACAAAATTCCGCATTTGGGCAGTTCATATCCACCCGTTTTTACTGGATGTCGAACCAAAGCACCAAGTTGAGAATTGGAATTATAGCCCCCAGCTTCTTGAGCAAAAAGAACGCAGTACGTGCAGTACAATCCCTGGTGAGCTGGAGAAAGCACTAACCAGTGATGTTCGTCTAAATGATTTTGACGAAGGTACCTTTTCTCCGGCTTGCCTTGCTTAACGTGCTCGGAAAATGGAAATTTGTACCCAACGGGAGGTTTCCAAGGGGTTTCGAGCAGCATTCGTTTAGTTGCATCATCAATGCGACCATTCCCAATGTCTTCCCTCACACGATAGATAGTAGGCAATGAAGGTGGTTCCTCCTTCACCAGAACGACACGCGACCTCAGGAATTGGCAAGGAGCTCGACTGTTCTCCACCACCACCTGGTGATGAGTGAATAGATGAATTTCCAAATAAATCTCAAGTTGAAAACAAAGTAGGAAATTCACCTGGGTCTGAACTAGAAACTTCATCGATGCCTCCAACTTCGACATTAGCTTTGGGAACTTTTTTGAAATAATTAATAATGCTGTTCGAAGGCCGTTTTTTCCCAGCGCACGATTCCTGACCACCAACAACGGAAATTTGGAAGTGGATTATACCTATACTGTTAATTCGCCAGTAAAAGATGCAGAAGTTAAGGGGGAAATGATGAAAAAAGTTCGAGAATAGGTAATGCCTCAGAATTTGTCTCCAAAGAGCTCCAGATTGAAGCGTGAGAAAAAACGAAAACCCGATAAAATTGGCCTGATTTCTGATTTCACTGTAAAAATCAAACTTATTTTATCTTTCAACTAACTTTTTTCAAGTTCCATATGATTTCGAGGCATTTTGAATGCGTTTAGAAGTAAAAATAGAGTGCTAAAGCAAAGTGGAGTGTTTTGATAGGTTGAAATCAGGCTTTTAAATTTGAAAGTAGTACTCAAATAAAAATCAGTATTTCGGTAAAGCAGTAAACAGATGTTAGGTCTGTTCCAGCAAGGTGTTTGTAACATGTTCGGACCAGAGTGCAGAGTTTCCATGGGACCAGCCAATAAAATGTAATCAACTTAAATTGTATTGGTTGATCCCATAGCAGCTCTTCTCCGAAAATGTTCCAAAAACCTTGCTGGAACAGACCTGTTATAAACCTCGTTTCTTTAGTAATGCATTGGCAAGGGCCCACGGGGAAATTGAATTTTACTTCATTACAGAGAAATACTCCTTTACCGGCTGATTATTTGAGTACAACATATAAAAATGAGAAATTGCCCCACTCACCATTTCGATATCAATAGAAGATACTTCAGTGCACTACACCTATTGGTGTAACCAAGAAATGAGAAAATTCAGCCTCAAAAGATGACAAATCCGTGTTTCAAAACCAAAATAATTACAAAATTGAAAGAACGAGATAATCCGCGCCGTTTTGATAATCACTCCACGCACTCGACTCAGACAGCGGAGACAAGCGCGAGTGCCTTCCACCCACTTCCACAGCTCCATAAAGTTGTGGTAGCACATACGCGAATCAACTTGAAACCAGCATGATAGTTTTGTACAAGTTTTGTACCATTTTGTACAACCCAAAAAAAGTTTTGTATCAACCCCTAAATCGGTTAAATTCGAGAAAGTGTTGTGCTACTACAACTTTATGCTGTGGTGATTCATCAAATCAGCACACAATTGGTGTATTTTGCTTCTCTGAGTTTTGTACACTTTTGTACAACCCACGGCGAGTTTTGTATCACCTCAGAAATTGGAGAAATTTAAATTCATTTTGTGCTACTACAACTTTATGCTTTGATAAATTGAACCAAATCAAAAAACGGAAACGCCTAACACTAACCCTGAGTTTTGTATCATTTTGTACACACATTAAAAAGTTTTGTACCACCCTGGAAATTGCATAAATTTTGATTTAAAACATGAACATTTACCCATTGAAGTCATAATTGATAAGACGTTATGAGAACGAAGAACCATCGTTCATCTTCGTTCATTAGTTCGTTCATTGATCCTTCATCAGAAACTTTTTAAATTCAAGTCAAAGTGATGAGCATATGCTCATCATTAATTCGTTAAATACACACTGAATAAACAACAAAAGATACGCCATCACCCCCACCACACACACAAAATAAAGTAGTCTTTAAAATCATTGTGAATGCATGAAAATGTACTAAGTATCCGAAATCTTTAAAGTAATTTACTCTAGTATAAACATATTCAATGCACAAAATCAAATAATCCAAAGAACAATAGAATATCTGAAAAAAAGCAATCAACTGAACAACATGATTTACAGGCCAGAATGTATTAAAGGAGAACACCGAAATCGGGCATTTCGAAATTTCTTTTTTTTCCTACTTGACCACTTTAGTGCGTTTCATTCCCATCGAACCGGCCCAGAACGCTCCCGTTCTGTCACTACTGATACCTAATAGTTTTGTACAGGCCAATTAGAGTTTTGTACCACCTTCAATTCCAAGATATTAAAGACATTAGGCCCAAAAACGCTCAAATGAGTCATTTTACGACACCTTGACCACCTCGTGCATTTCATTTCCATTGTACCGGCCTGAAATTGTCTGGTTCAGTCACTAATGATACCTAATAGTTTTGTACAGGCCAATTGAAGTTTTGTACCACCTTCAATTCCAGGATGTCAACCACATTAGGCCCAAAAATTGCTCAAATGAGTCATTTCACGACTCCTTGGCCACTCTGTGCGTTTCATTTCCATCGAACCGGCCCGGAACGTACCCGTCCAGTCACTACTGATACCTTATAGTTTTGTACTGGCCAATTAAAGTTTTGTACCACCTTCAATTCGACGATATCAACCACATCAAGCCCAAGAACGCTCAAATGAGTCATTTTACGACTCGTTGACCACTCTGTGCATTTCATTTCCATTGAACAGGCCGGAAATGGTCTTGTTCAGTCACTAACAATACTGTAGAGTTTTGTTCAGGCCAATTAGAGTTTTGTACTTCTTTCAATGCAATAATATTAGACTCATTTGTCTTAGAAAGCTCAAATTTGTCTTTTTTCACTGAGCAAAAATTCCTTCTTCAAAATAGAGAAAACAATGGTAGGGGCTAGAGGCCGGCTAGTGGAAAGGGAAACATGACCTGGGATAAGCGCCGAAATTGTCCATAGAAGACACAAGCGGTGCCGAATTCAACAGTGGTGTACCATACGGCAAACGCGCTCATTCACACTTAAGATTCCGGAATCGGATACTAAAAGTATGCTTTTCCGGAATCTAAGTGTGAAGGAGCGCCTTGACTGTAGTGTATTTTTAATTTTTTAGTATCCTCGATTCGGAAATCGGATACCGGAATCTCAAGTGTGAAAACGGTCTTACTCTAACTCCAATAGCCGATGAACGCGAGCATCTGATGCTTTCATTCGATAGATGACTGACATCAGTATGAAATATGACTAACACGTGTTAGTGTCGTGGATGAGAACACATTTTCAACATGAATCGCAGATGTACGTCATTTGTACTCGTTTTGCACGTTGAACATTTGAAATTGCAATTTAAGGTTAAAATTTTAAGTTCATTGACATAAACGGCGATTGGCTCACCTTCTTTTTGAATTCGACAGTAGAATTTGTTTTGTTCGACTATTTCATTTGGCAATGGATTCAAATGTTCGCTCAGAATTTGTAATAATTCGTTGTAAGATTTTGTACTCGGTTTTTCAGGAGCCGTCAAGTCAACTAAAAGTTGGAAGTATTTAGGACTTAAATAATTTAGAAGTAACTGTACTCTTTTTTTTTCTGTCTCGGCGTCGTCTTCGTTTAGGTTGTTCAGGTCGAAGTAATTGTCTAAACGCTGTAGGTAGGTATTGAAGGTTTCAAAATTTTCATCGAATGGTTCAAGCCTTGCGTGGTAACCTTGTCGAACTTCTTTTTGAAAAGCGATTGCGTGGTCGCCCGTCGCCATTGAAATAACTTAAGGTTCTAAGGAACTTCTAGTTTCGTAGAAATTGATATTTTATTTTTCTAGAAATCCTTTTATTTCCATGTTCCCTACGGGAATGGAAGTGTGGTGTTCGTGAAAAAAATCGAGTCCGAGCTGACATCACATTCATAATGTACAACCTCAAAAAAGTTGAAAAAAGTGGTTTTTGGCATGCCGTCGGTCTGTCGCTTTTTTTTCGATAAATTGCATGAAAATGAAAATCTGGCTATTTCTTAATATGAGAAGCACAAATCTGACCTTTTTTTTGAGAAAAAATCATTTATCGGACATGTTCTTCACGTACCGAAATGTCGTTTTTGGATATAACTTCAGAACAAGTCATTCCAGAATTTTTTTGATATTTTTTTCGGATTCCTCGTGAAATTTCCTTGCGAATTGACCACAATATTGTCGAAAAAATGCAACTTTTTTTGAGACCAAAATCGTCGTTTTTAGCGCAAAAGGACCAGTAGCAAAAAATTACGGTCAAAATTGCAAAAAAGGGCTTCTAGAGCCCCTTTGTATCTTAATTGCAAATATTTTTACAAAAAAAAACTGAGATTAAGAGAAAATTGTGGGTGGAGATCGATTTGGCGTGACTACGTCAAAAATTGTTTGCCACAGATTTTTTTTTTAAATTCAGAGCAAGTGACTCCAGAATTTTTTTTTTTTTTTTCGGATTCCTCGTGAAATTTCCATGCGAATTGACCACAATATTGTCGAATAAATGCAACTTTTTTTGTGGCCAAAATCGTCGTTTCTAGCGCAAAAGGACCAGTAGCCAAAAATGACGGTCGAAATTGCAAAAAAAGGCCTCTAGAGCCCCTTTGTATCTTAATTACAAATATTTGTACCCAAAAAAACTGAGGTTAAGAGAAAATTGTGGGAGGTGATAGATTTGGCGTGACTGCGTTAAAAATTATTCGCCACAGATTTACATAGTAATCTAAATCTAGTTGTTTCTTGGCATGAAAAACGCGAGTATGACCTTTGTTTTGAAGGTAAATCATTTTCCAGGCCTGCTCTTCCCGTAGCAGAATAATATTTTCGGTATTAAACTCGAAACAATTGGTCCTGTAATTTTGTAACTATTTTGTTAAGATTTCTCGTTCAATTTCCACGCGAATTGACTACAAAGTTGCCGAAAACAAACCTCTTTCACTTCCATGTTACTCACGGGCATTTTTTTGCCATCTTGTATGTGTAGGTCAGAAGTGTTCGAGAAAAAAAATGCGAACTCTGACAATTTTTTGGCAGCCCAAAAACCAAAATTATTGAGCACTTCTTTTAGTTTCTTCTAAATATCCCGAAAATGAGTTACTTTACAGGAAAATCTTCACTCACAAAACTTGTTGAGCAATAAATTTCTAACAAATTTTGTATGTAAAGAAGTTTTCCACGATGAATATGGAACGGGCTACAGCTTTTCGAAATTGTTGTTCCAAAATGGTCAAAGGACCTAAAATCACCCGTTTTCGACTGAGTATTGCATTTTGGACTGTTTTCTATTTTTTGATATTTTGGTATAAAAGAACGAAGACAGACAGTTGAAGGAGGATTTTGTATGAAAGAACGATGACGAATGATTGAAGTAGGATTGAAAATTGAGGGACGATTGATGGTTATAGTCGTTGATTGATAAGGGTGGGTAATTGAAGATTAGTCGATGTGGGCTGTGGGTTGATTATTGATTATGTGCAACCAATAATTTTTTTGGATTTAGGGTTATGGAAATGTTGGTGTTTGAGGAATGAAGACTGCGTGATTGATGATTCACTGATTGTGTGGAGGACCACACGATACTTCCATGTTCCCGTTTTTGGCGTTCATCAATAATGCAAAAAAAAAAAATAAAAAATGAACAAGAAAACTTCCATGGCCGTATACATTTTTTCAGTGCTCCGACGCTTCCGATTTCATGCTGGTTAAAGGGTAACATGGGCGCGTTAGTCGAAAAATATGAAATAAAACTCGAGCGCCCATGTTACCCTTTAACCAGCATGAAATCGGAAGCGTCGGAGCACTGAAAAAATTAATACGGCCATGGAATTTAGAATGGGGAAATTAATCATATTGTAATTGGATTGTGAAGTAAGTGGGGATGGTTGAAGTAATGGAATGAATCATGAATATAACAGGAAGTCACATGAATAGACGATTTCCACGCATGCGCTCTCCAGTCCTACTTCAACAGTTTTGCAACCCGCTTAGGCCAGGGGGCTTGTTCTGTAACAATTTGACTGATCCTAGGAACAGTCAGGTCCTGTTGTGACGTCATGTTTGGTGTTCTGTATCTCAGTATACAGGGTTACCGACTTTTCATCAACGGTTTGTCTGAGAGACGTAAAAATTCAACATTTTTTAACCAAACAGTAACGGGGCTTAACTCAAAACTGACGTTTTTTAACAAAATAACTGAATATTTCACTCTATTATTACTGAATATTTTACTTCAAAAATGACGTTTCTACGCCAAAGACGAAGTGTTTACGCCTAAACTAAAAATTTCACAGCACAACTTTAAAATCCAAGTCTTTACCCCCAAAACTGGTGAATTCCGCCTAAAAATGGCGGATTTAACCCAAAACGGATCAAAAACGAATGATCTTAATTACAATTAACAGACCACACAGTACTAAAAACTGCCGATTTTATCCTTCAATTGGCGATTTTGTAAAAAAAAAAAAAAAACAACGCACAATTACTGGCCAAAGCTGACGTGCCCCCCCCCCCTCCAATTGAAGATGCTACCACAAAACTGGCTATTTTAACCTAAAACTAAACTTTACTGTTCCATTTCAAAAATGACTATTTTACACCCGAAACGACAATTTCCCCTCAAAATTCGGTAATTTACTCCAAAACTGACAATGTCACACTTAAACTCAAGTTTTCCTCAAAACGGGTGATTTTAGGCCATTCTGCCTTGAAAACAGGTGATTCCACAAAAAAAATGACAAATTCATCGCAAATGTGACGATTTTATACAAATTCAGACGATTTAACGCCAAAGCTGACGTGTTAATTGCCTCATAACTGATGACGTCAAAACAAAACTGGTCATTTTACCCCAAAACGGACTGTTTTAATTCCAAAACTTACGATTTCATCCCAAAAACGCTCCTAAACTGACGATTTTACCCTGAAACTTGCGGTTCCACCCAAAAAATATCACTTTACTCAAAACAGAATATGTTACTTCAAAATTGACATTTTACTTTGTTGGGCTCAGCTTTTCAGGGCACATAGAGTCAGTTTTGACGATTTCAAGGCTTGAATAGCTATAATTGCCATTTTTAGGGCGCATAAAGTCAGTCTTTCCAGTTATAGGAGCGAATAGTACGTCCCAAATCAAGGCGAGAACAGCCAGGTTGGCCATTTTCGGCGCTCCGAATGGTCTATTTTGCCGTTTTCAGGGCAGGAGTCACTTGTTCAGACATTTTTAGAGCTCGATTCGTCAGGTTATCCATTTCTAGAGCTCGTAAAGTAAATTTGGCAATTTCTAGGGTTCAAATATAGTAATTTTAGCCATTTTAAAGACACGAATCGTCAGTTTTGCCATTTTCAAGGCTCAAATACCTAGTCCATCAAGCCAAGGTCATGAAGTTTGACCATTCCTGTTGCGCGAATTGTCGATTTTGCCATTTTCAGGGAAGGAATCATCTTTTTAGGCATTTTCAGGGCACGTGAAGTCATTTTGGCCGTTTTCAGGGCTTGATTAGTCCGTCAAGCCAAAAGCGCGCATTATGGTCATATTTGGCTCAAGAATGACCAGTCTGATCAATTGTAGCGCACGAATGGTCGATTTAGCTACTTTCGGGCGGTAATCATGATCTTTTTAGGCATTTTCAGAAGTTCACCAATCGCCACCAATTTTTAAGGCGCGTGAAGTCCAGTTTTAGCCATTTTCAAAACGCGAATCGACTGTTTTGTATTTTTGGGCGAGAGTTTAGTTACTTTAGCCGTTTTTATAGTGCAAATAGCTAGTTTTAACTATTTTTAGGCAGTGAAAAGGCTGTCAAACCAGTTTTAGTAGAGTGAACCACACCATTTCTCTAGCACCTCTCTTGAGCAAATACTAAATCCGCGTCTGTCTGCGAAAATAGTATTCTAGGACGCAAAAACGGCGATTTTGGTCTTTGAATTACGTCACCCTTGCGATATCCGTTTTGTAAGTGACAAAACCCGTTGAAATTTATTTTTTTTATTAGTGAAATCCGTGAAGTTTTTTTTTTAGTGAGCGCCGATGAAACACAATGTGATTATTCTGAAGGATTTGTACTTTCAGAATGCATCTAGGGGTGGGCAACTGCCCCACTGAATCTGCATTTTTGAGTCCAGGGGAGGGCAGCTGCCTAGCCCTGCCCCCCTCTGGCTATGCTGTGGGCTAGGTAAATTCGTGCATTGCAGTTTTTGATCCATGACTCACCTTCATGTTTGCATGATGTGGGTTCGCCGTTCATAGGAGTTTTCCACGGATAAAGTTAGAAAAAGAGAAATATATATTTTTTATAACCGATGCAAACAAAATTAATTTGCGAAATCGTGTCTCTCATTTGCCCTATTAATAGGCTTTGTTGGGTCTGGGAATGGAATTCACACAGATACCGGCGAGTCCGGTAACATTAGGCATTTGCTCAAACGAACTGCTACAGGGGGCCTGTCCTGTAAGATTTCAGGGTTCCTAGGAATATCCTTTTCCAACCATCCGCCCCAAATTAAATCACATGCTGATGGGGAGGACGGGTGGAAACAAACATTGATAGTGACATTAAAAAGTTATAGAACAGGCCCTCAGTAGTCTCTTAAGTGACAAAATCACTGGTTTTTGTCACAGTGACTGCACAGTCACCGGAGCTAGTTGTCACTGTGACCGACAAAAGCTGTCACGTCACACCTCTAGAAATCATCCTACAGGTATATAGAACATTCCTGCCAAGTGGCATTGGTTAATGATTATTTGCAAAGTTGATGTCGGTAACCTCCGGACTAATATATGTAATACAACCGAGAGATTCGTTTTTAAGATCACTCTTCAGTATTCTGACTCGTAATTGTTTTGATGGGAATGTATCGTGATGAGATTTTGTGTCGGCGACGCTGTGGGTACGTGTTCCATAAGCTCCTTATTACTTCCCCGTCATTACAATCCCAGCCCTGTCAGTGAAAAGAATACGGAGTCTTTTTCGTAATAAATTAGAGGATAAAAAAAAGTGTCCCCGCCATCTTTCACATTCACGGCTTTATAGTTTGCTTGAATTATTGCCTGTCCGCTTTGGCACAGAAAATCGGAAGGAATGATGAAAAGGGCGATATAGAGAGGAAGACCGAGGGTTATATCGTGCTTCTTAGCAATTCATCATCCACCCTTCACTCGGCCACTACCACCACCTTCGTGTAATATTAGCCACGTGCAAAACCATCCACCGAATATGTAGATGATTTTCCTTGTGCGGAATTGTCGGCGCACGAAACTTGTTTCCCCTTTGATTGGCGAATGGGCGGAGTAGAGAGGGTGAAATCACAGGGATCTCTCATATGAGATCCAATCCTCCCTTTTCGCCTGTTCTTATGCACCCTCTTTAATTCAACGAGACCACCTGTAGAAACACGCATCAAACCCTGAGACACACACACACACAACTCACCAAAGGAGAAACCGGTAAGGTAAAAAAGTCAACAGAACAAAACTCCCCTCCGGGAAACCACTCGAAGAGTTAGGAAAACATTCGGGGCTCTTCTTCTTCCTCCTCCTTTTTCCAATAACCGACCCACCGTGTTTCCAAACAGTCATCTTTTCAAGTAAATACAAACTTTTTGAGACTGAGAGACGGAAACGAGTGTGTGTGTTTTTACGGAGACTCCCGCCCTCCTTTCCACAACGCTCTTCCTACCACCTAAAAATAAGCTATCAAAACAATATTTTGTGAATGATTTCTAAGTTTATCATTAGGAGTGTTTAATTAAATTACGAAAATAAAATATATAAAAGTTGGTGATTTATGAGCAGGGGATTAAGATGATGTGCATTAATCAAACTTGGGCGAGTTTGTTAGCTTGCCCTTATAGGCGTGGTTCATCTCGACAATAGACAAATAATCGTTTAATCAATTGCCCCGTGTGTCAAAGCTTCTTCCTTGTTACGTGTCGCAAGACACCGTAAAACATTTTCTCTCTCACTCTCCTTAAACTTGTAAAACGGAGAGTTAAAAATCGTAACGTCAAAGGAAGTTGTTTTTATTTTCTTCCAAAGGGGAAGGTGCATATGGTGTGAAAAATCGGCGCGTAGAAAAAAAAAAAAAAAAAAGTTTGGAACGATGCAAAGGGGACGAAAGTTTAGAATTGGAGTGGTTCGCGAATTCAACCACAACGCGTCGTTAACCACGTACGGTCCATCGTAACAATGCGTTTAAAAAAAAAATGCCTTGCAACTAGTCCTATACTCAATTGGGTTTAAAGCGGTAAACACATCCCCTTCGTGCCCCTTTTGTAACATTTACCTGTCCTGTCGCTGGACGGGAAGGGGGTGTTAATTTTGTTTTCTGACTGACTAGACTTTTTTAAAACAAGAATGGAAGATATTGTCCGACAAAAAAGAGAGAGAAAGAGAGAGTAAGTGAATGGGGGGGAAAAGGATTGTGTACTTACGTAAATAGCATTGCTTCACGTGGGTTCCTTCATCTCTTGGATTCCCCACGACTGAATGTTCCATCTTCAGTGAACTCGAACTGCGACAGGGTACTCTGCACAAGAAACAAGAAACACTGTTCATTTTCTATATAAAACAAGTTTGATGCGGTTAGGACACTGTATTGGCTAAAAATTACATCCCTCGAACGGCTTGAGAGGACTTGTTGGTAGCTCGAATAAAATCGTGACGACCAGAAAACTGTATCACACAAATTGAATTGAATAAAACAAAGAAGAACATTATTTTACAAAGAATCACAGACTGATATAGGTAGCATAGTCGTTATATTGGTGTATACGCACTCTTCAAAACAAAATCAATATTTTGACAAAATACCTGGGTATGAATTGGACAGCAAACACTTTAAATCAAACGAAATACCGGGAAAAATGATTAGTATAGTACAATGGGGTCCATCGGCCCTGTATTAAGAGCAATGGTGGGACGAAGATATCGTATTTCGTCCCCCCCCCCCCGGTCAAATCTTGAACATCTTAAATCGTTTGCCAGGATTCAGAGGCTTAGGTACAGGGGGAATATGGGGGATAGATCCCCCACCAGAGCTACCAACGCTCTATAAAGAGCCTCATAAAATCTCCAAAAATGAGCGTTTCTCGTTGATGTTACGTTTAGCAGATTTTCTCGACTTCAAGCAGCCCGAAAAAGGTTCGCGTGCGTCCATGCTTCCTTGGACTCCAGACCCCCACGGTAGGGGCGAGAGGGGGGCGCCCGAGAAGCTTAAATACGAAAAAATGAGGATTTTTAGGTTATCCATGGATGTATAGGTATGTGAAGAGGTCGGACGGTATAGGACAGCGATTTGCAGTGGCGGCGGAAGTATAGGGTTCAGGGTCAGCGAATGCTCCCCCAATCCGATGTTTGAGGAATCGAGAAAAAAATGGCTTCGTATTGAATTTGCCTCATAAAAATTATCGTTCGCACCTTCCACAACTTGATTCGGGTTCACGAGATTGGTTTCTAACGAGCCAGATCTGCAAACTTTGGCTTTGAAAGAGCCAAACCACCGGATTTGCGTGTTTTTATGGAGCCAAACGTGGAATTGATTCTCGAATTTGCCGAAACAGCAAAATTGGGTTCCCTTAGGGCCGAATCCGCGAAATTGTTTCTATGAAGGGCACAAACGGCTAATTTGGGGTTTGAGAGGGAATCAGTCCTTCAAAATTGATTTTTCAATGAGCGAAATCTCTGAAATTTGGGCTTAAATGGGTGAGAAATGTCAATTCTAGGCTGTAAACCAAGACAATTTCGGTCAAGAGCATAAAGAAGAGGAATGTGACCCTGGAATCAACTGTTTCGTCCTCCTGTTCAAAAAAATTGAAAAAAAAAACGCTAACATTCGTGTCTATACCTGCGAAAAAGCGCTTATTCGTGGTCTCGCGATGCAACTTCCCGACTAAAATTGAGGACAAATCGCTGATTCGCGTTGCATGGTTGGCCATTCTACGAATAAATTGTGGAAATCAACGCAAAAGTGTAGTTTTTGGGCCAACCCCGCCAGTGGCGGAACAACATCAATCGGGGCCCGGGGGCGGAAATCTCTAGGAGGGCCTTTAGTCTCTAATTAAACTAGGAATACACTTTTTAGTAGCGTTGAAGTACATATTTTTCTCAATTTTAGCTACGAAATTGCCTCCGAAAACCGTGTACGTGCGTTTTCTCAATTTAAACTGCGACTGAGCGTTTTTTCTCAATTATAGCATATTTTAATAGCTATAATACTGCGAATTATAGCTTTTTTCTCAATTTTATCCGCAAATTAGCAAGTTTTATAAATTTAACCCGTGAATTGGCGCTTTTTTCCATTTTAAACACCAATTCGTGTTTTTCTCTATTTATTACCCGTGAATTAGCGCTTTTTCATAGTTTTAGCCGCTTGAATTAGCGCTTTTTCCCAATTTTATTATCCAAGTTGCCTCTCAGGAATCCGCGAGTTGGTGTTCTCTAAATTTCAGCTGTGAATTAACCTTTTTTACCCTCAATGTTAGCAGTGAATGAGCACATTTCTTCATTTCAGCTGCGAATTATAGCGCTTTTTATCGATTTTATCCGTAAAATCGCAATTTTTCATACCTTAACTGTGAATTAGAGTTTTCCTCCACTATTAGACGTGAATTCACGTTTTTCTCTGTTTCAAGCCGTGAATCAGCGCTTTTTCTCAATGTCAGTCCCAGCCCCGAGAATCCTTGAGTTGGCGTTATCTCAATTTTAGGTGTGAATTCGCGCTTTTTCTCAATTTTTCAACCTGCCAAATTGTAACACTTTATCACAATTCTAGCCGTGAATAGCGTATTTCTCTATTTTTAGACTCGAATTCGCGTTGTTCTCTTTTTTATCCGTGAATTAGCGTTTTTCTTCAGTTTTAGCCGCGTGAATTCTAGAGCTTTTTCTCCATGTCAGCCCTGAACTTGCCCCAAGAATCGGCGAGTTGGCATTTTCTCATTTGCAGCTGTGAATTAGCGTTTTTTCTTAATTTTAGCAGTGAAGTAGCATATTTTCTTCATTTTAGCTGCGATTTTTTGCACTTTTTCTCGATTTTATCCGTGAAATCGTAATTTTTCATACCTTAGCTACGTGATTTATCGTCCTCCACTTTTAGACGCGAATTCAATTTCAGCCCCAACGTTGTTGAGTAGGCGTTTCTCCCTTTTTTCTCATTCTTTATAGCTGCTAAATTGTAGCACTTAATCGCATAGCTGTGAATTAGCGTGTTTCTTCATTTTTAAGACGCGACTTCGCTTTTTCCATTTTTTGTCCTTGAATTAGCGCTTTTCTCAGTTTTAGCCCCCCCGTGAATAAGGGCTTTTTCCCAATTTCAGTCCCGACTTTGCCCAAGAATTTGTGATTTTGCGTTGTTTCAATGTCAGCTGTGAACTAGGGATATTTATTGAGTTTTAAAGCCGCATGTTGTTGCGCTTAATCACAATTCTAGCCGAGAATTAGCGTTTTTCTCCATTTTTGGCCGACAGATTTCAGGCATTTTGCTCGATTTTAGCATTTTTTCCCTTTAGTTTTACCTGTTAATTAACACTTTTTGTGTATACTTTCCACAAATTGGCGCATTCTTAACTAATTTTTGTGTCTAATTCTACCCATCGAATTAGCTACGCTTTTTATTAGCAATTTTTCTCAATATTAACCATCACTTTTAGAATTTGTTTTCAATTTCAGCCGCGTATCAGCGTTTTCTCAATTGTACAAGCGATTTTAGCCAATCGTTCTACTTAAAAAGCCCGTTTTTTTTTCATCTTCAAGCTTTTCAGGGGCCCCATCCGAATGGGGGCCCGGGGCTGGTCCGCCCCCCTCGCCACTGCCACGGTACGCTAGAGGTCCCCGCGGTTAAAATTGAGAAAACTCGCTATAATACTGACAAGAAAAATACGAGTTCAGGTTAAAATTGGACAAAAATGGCAAATTCACAACTGAAATTGCGAAAAATCGCCCTTTCGCGTATAAAAAATGGGAATAGACGCTAAATCGCCGCAAAATTAGCGTAAAACGCTATTCCACAGCTGAAATTTGGGGAAATCGCTAATTTGCAATTGGCGGCTGTAGGTGAGGAAAAACGTTAATTCGCGGCAAAAATGGAAAAAAATTACTAATTAGCGCAGCTAAATTTGAGAAAAACGCTAATTTTCAGTTCAAATTGAGGAAAAGTGCTAATTCTCAGCTAAAAATGGGAAAAATGGCTAATTTGCAGCTTAAATTGAGGAAAAGCGCCAATTCACTTATAAAATTCAGGAACATCACTAATTCTCGCATAAAGTGTGGTGAAATTTTCAGTTTAAATACGCGCCTTAATCTGAAGGCAACTTTGTGGCTAAAATTCAGAAAAGCCACCAATTCATGCACGGTTATAAGTAAAAACAACGCTGAATCACGGGCTAGAACTGAGAAGAAGCAATAAGCTACACCGAAAAATAATATAAAATTGCTAATGCAGTGCTAAAATGTGAAAAACCGCTAATTTGTGGGTAGTGTTTAGAAAATAAATAATTAGTCTGGCCAAAATTAAGAGATTTTAATCCTGAATTGATAATAAGTGCTAATTTGCGACTAAAATTGAGAAACATTCTAATTTGCGTAATTGGCGATGGGTGAAAAAACTGCTAATGCGCAGGTAAAACTGAGAAAAATTACTCATGCATAGAGTATGGTGAACCAAAAAAATCCTAATTTGTGAAAAGCCCTCTAATTCGCGGCTAATATTGACGAAAACTCATTTTTAAAAACTCTAAATTTTCAGATAACACTCAGAAAAGTGCTAATCCCCTGCTAAGAAAATTGAAAAAAGTCGCTAATTTGCGAATTCTTGGTTATGGGATTTTTGGCCTTCAATGACGGTTTATATTGGATGACTTGGCTAGTTTGCAGGTGGATGCATTCATCAAACTGCAAGTCGGCAGCTATGTCTCCGCCCCTTCTAACGCTTGAATAAAGAAAGCGTTAAAAGTTTACTTTGAGGCAATAACAGTGCGCCCCGTATGAAATTAAAACGCATTTTCCCTCCTCTATTTTATTTATTTGTATTTTATTTCGTTTACTTTTGTCGTCTTTCTCAAGGCCAAACAGTCGTTCGCTGTCAAACTTGGTGACTTGGCGGCATTTCTCTTTTAAAACTTTACCTGTCTGTCTCTCTCACACACTCAACCTCCTCCAGACCAAATGAGTTGATAAACGAGCCCATGGGAGTTGGGAGCACATTTTTATTTGTACGGAGACCTTGGAGGAGGGTTACAGCACACTTCCCAGTAACGAGCACTTCATGTGTTTGAAGGTGGTCATTTATAGTTTTTATTTGAGTTTATTTTATTTTGTTGTATTTTTTTGCGTGGCCCCTCGAATTGGTTTGAAAGCTGGGAGATTGACTGCGTAAAAAACAAGGTGATGAATGAGGGGTGGGAGGGCATAACTCAAACACTCCTCGCACGTCACTTTCGGTTATACTTCTATATCAAAATAGTGAGAATCTGAAAAGCTCATCAAGCTGTCATTGAACTCGCTAATTATCACGTCTCGTACGTTTTTATATTAAAGAAGGCGTTTGTGACATATGTAGGGGGAGGAGGTTGACTCAATAATTACACTTTCGTTTCATTCTCATAAATTACTATACGAAGGTCCTCTTATCTAAAGTTTATTTTTATATGAAAAGCAGGGTTACGACTGAAGGAGTGCTTTAAGATTCAATTTTCTTGAGAGGTTCGTATGGAAAATAATGGCTCGATCATGTATCCTAAATCTAAACGCAAAAACCAGAAGAGGAGGGAGGAATGAACATGCTCAAGAAAGTTAATGTTTTCAAAAGTCAGTCAATCTGTTCAACTTGCCAACATTATCACCCCTCAGGCTTCGTCGCTAAAGAATCACGGAAATCCGTGTAAACGAATAAGGGGAAATGTATGGAATACTTTATTTTCTTTGTTGTTGAATACTTTGTTTTGTTTCCTCGCCCGAATTTGGGTCAGACTCTTTTTTTTTTTTTTCGCCGTCCCAACCCATCGCCACGCCAACTGCGTGAGAGCTTGGACGTCTGAGATTCTAACGTATAGCCGTGGTGGAAAAGATTGGTGGGAAAAGGCGGGGTTAAATCACACAGACAAATCTAACTTGCTCTTGTTTCATTGAACAAGAAAACTAAACAGCCCCGTCCCAAGTATCAGTAGTTTGGGGGTTTCCTGAATAAGAAGGACGGAGGGAGAGCATTGTTTGTGGAGGGTGCCTAGGGGGTTGTTTTCTACTCAGCTTCACCTTTTCTGTACGCGTAAAAAATCTATAAGTGAAATGCCACGTGGGATGTAAAAGAGGGATAGTTTCAAAAGGTTCCTCTCCTATAGACCTGGTTTTCACGAAGCAATTCACCCGGAAACTAATTTGCGTGTCTTTCGGTCAACCGTTTTATTTCTGGTTCGTTAAACTGTTTCTATTTGCTTGAATTGACAATTATCTGTTTCTCATTCCAAGGATCGGAGTATTTTTAATGGTCATTCTATGAATCATAGGAATATTGACATACATACATACGTCAAAACCCGAATTACCAGTCACATCTAGTTTTACCAAAGCACCTTATTAGCTAAAACTAGTATTTACTAGATAAATCTAGAATTGAAGGTGGAGGTCAGGAAAAACTAGGATTTACGGATGAATTGTTCCTTCTTAATTGTATATTAGTTTTTACTAGTTAAAACTAGTTCCAACTGAATGGCTCAGACAAAACAATAAGTTTTGCTCTGCCAACGGTTGCTGGGTGCCAACCGTCTAAATTTTGGGATTCAAAATGCCACAACAGTATGACACACAACAACAAATTAATGAACTGTCTTTACGACAGGCGCAGGATTAAGAGTCAGCTCAAAGAGGGGGGCCGTGACCCCATCCTAAGCCACCGAACCTACCTTCTCTCATGTCAAGCCGCTAAAAACTACAGAGTTTTGGACACGGCGAACCCAAAAATCTGCGCGTTCAACCTCCTCGCCCTGCCTTATCCTTGACCTTTTGACACGTTTTTTTGCGGCGCAGCAAGGCATATTAGGCATGGCATGAATCGCATCAGCTAAGCCATAAATACAAGGCGTAAATGCAGTTTATCTATTTTAATGATGTGGAGGTACAGTCATTTTTGAATCACGAATAGTAAGTTTCGCTACTTCCCGGACACGAATGGTCCATTTTGCCATTTTTATGGAGTGGTTAGTCAGTCAATTCATTTTCAGTACAAGTTCAGCGTGAATCGTAAGTTTAACCATTTATAGACCACTTAGGGTCGTAGTTTCATCAATTTTCGAGCGTGAATTTAGCCGCCGTTTGGCCATTTTTACTTCGCAAACTGCCAGTACGGTCATTTCAGTGGGCGTGAATAGTCAGCGCACGAATCCGTCTTTTTAGTCTGAAGTAGGAACTCGGGCCATTATCGAGGCCCGAATCGGTCATTAAACCATTTTTTAGACGCAAACAGTCAGTTTTGCCATTTGTATGGTGTAAACAGTCCGTCATACAATTTGTAGGTTATTTCGAAGGGCCAGTTTGCCATTGAGGAAAAACTGTTCTTTTGCGGCTGAAATTGACAGAACGCACCTATTCGCGGTTTATAGGCGATGCCCAGTGCTGGCCGTAAGTAGAATAGTAAATCAAAAATGCGTTATTTCACGGTTTTTTGAGACCTTTTTACGGTTAAAATGAAGAAAATAGGCAATAGTTAGAGGTAGAATTGAGAAAAAGCACTCAGTTTCACCTAAGATTAAAGAAAAACGTCAATTCGACGCTACAAATAGTGCTCATTCACGAGTTAAATGTAGGGGAGGGGGGATTCTGTGCAATTGCAATTGCATCTGTGCAACTGGATCCATCACGCCTGTGGGCAGATTCACTGGTGAAAATGAAAGATGAACCATTGCCTTTTTGCAGGCTTCTAACAGGATCGGGAGGTTAGAATCACGTCAATTCACGGTCATCAGAGACTAAATTTGCACAGAAACGGCCACTATCCGTCAAAAAATAAATATCTGCTGGAAATCTGTCGAAAAATTGAAACTTCTCTCCCCCCCCCCCCTACGCCCCGGAAAGTGATAATTTTGGAGCTAAACTTTTAATTTTAGACCTGAGACTGTAAACAGAGCTGGTAGTTTCTCTCCCACAATAAATCTGTATGGCACAGCGGGCTAAACACGATTTGAGCTAACCCAAGCACACGAAATTGCGCGTCGAACCTTGCGAAAATGGGATTTTAGTGCGAAAAATCAGCAAGATCGGTTTCCAAGTTAAGCCGACCCTCGAAATCGGCTTGTCAGCAACAAGCATCCGCAAATTTTTGATTTTTGGTTAAACCGATGCGCGAAAATGTGTTGTTTTTCAGTGAGAAAATTCCGCAAAATTTGTTTTGGTGACATCTTTCATAAATGCACCAGCGCTCATGTGACGACTAAGTGAAACGACCTCTTGGGGTATCCTTCAATTTTCCATTGGATTTACTTCAATAATTTCCTTTCTCACTACCACAATTGACCACAATAAACAAAACAACGCAAGTGACACCGGTCACACCGGTCAGATGTTACCCCAGATTGTTAGTTCATATTAGCTCGGCAAGAGCGCTGCTGTATTTATGAAAGATGTCAATAATAAATTTGTATTTCTGTTAGCCGGACCAAGGAAAATATTTTTAGACTTTTGGGGGTGGGCAGCTGCCCCACGAAATCTGCGTTTTTTATTCTAGGGGAGAGTAACTGCTCACCCCTGCCCCCGCTGGCTACGCCCATGGATCGAAGATTTCCGGCGCAGTTATTTGAAAAGAACTGGATGCAGCTAATTCACTATCTGAACGCGAACACCTTCTGATCGCGTCGGCTAGCGTGGATATTAATTCTTGGCTCATGGTTTTACCGCTGCGACCATGTAAAGAATTTGATTCTTTAATCTCAAAACAAACTTCAAAATTTTTTTTTTTTAACACACACATGCTCTACAGTACATAGTAGGTCGCGTTCACGCCTTTCTCAGCCTGTCCATCACAAATTGATGATTCTTATGATTTTGCAGTTTAAGCGCCTTGTTGAGCCTTACTATGCATGGGGGTGACAATAAGGGACAAACACGCTCGTGGTATATTTCCAGGTGGGACGCGAGTTGAAACGCGCGCGCTTAATTTTCATCCTTTGAAACGTGACTCGACGAGGTTGCTTATCATTGGAGGAATCTTTTTTTTTTGTCTTCTTCCGATCGAAAAGAAGTGTAGAGGGCGGGTGATCAAGTCATGGCCAAGACAATATTTATACAAGCGTCTCTCACTCTTTCTCTTTCTGTTTCTGCATTTTAAAATGATGTGCTTCTTCATCTTGCCTTGAGCGCGAACATCCTAAAACATTCAAGTTTTCTTTTCCTATTTTATTAGCTTTTGAACGCTGTCCCTGTATCGCGTGGGTGGAAGTCGCACGGGAGTGTTGTTCATGATGAAAACCGTACGCATAGATGTGAACTGTTAAGTTGAAAGGGGGAAGGTGGGATGTGGGAAACAAAAATCCCTCAATCTATAACCACTAATTTGTTTCGGGCAGCATGTCAGAACCCTTTCAGTCACATTCAAACGATACACGATAGCATTATTAAGGTTACATTGATTTTTTTTTTTTTTTTTTTTTTTTCCTTGCTCCCCTGTATAACCGGCTTCTCTTTTCACCACCGGATCTCCCTTATTTCCTCACCCTTCTGTGTACAGCCGCGAAACAACTCCCAGCCATATCTCCATTACACCGGCTTACACAACCCCTTGGCCCGCCTCACAATGATTGTAGCTCAGAAGAGCATAATCATTTTTATCCCCCCCCCCACCCCAGCAGCTCATTGAAAAGGTGTTACCTAAACCCTTCTATTCAATATGTATTCTTTTCAACCGGAATCATTCAAGCATTGCATTTATTTATTTATTATTTAAAAAAAAAATAATGAAAAGATGTTGGCAACAGCCATCAGCCAATTTGTTTTGAGAACAGTTACTTTGGAACAAAAGAGGAATGAAATGAAATTGAAACAAAAAAAAAAGGGAAAAATATTTGCGAGAATGCGGAAAATAGTTGGGCTTATCATTCTTTGAAGAGTTCATAAATATTCATTGCCAGGCTTGTTTAAAATCCTTATTCTTTTTTTTTTTTTTTAGCTTTTCATCTCTCGCAACCAGAGGATGGTCGTCGAAGTCCCACTTCGGGCTTAAAAGGTTTTCACTTAAAAAACATTCCTTAACGGTTTTGACGCTGTTTTTATTTTCAAATTCTTAAATATTCTTCCCTCTACCCCCCTCCACCATCATTCGTCATCACATCGCGACTCTCTTTTGTACTATCCGCGCATAACTTTTGCCTATTAGCCTACTTCGAAATGTTTTTTTTTTTTTTTATTTAAATTACCGTAAGCGATATCTATCGAGAGTAGGACAACTGAATCAATATTGATCGACAATTTTTCTCCACCCCCTTTTGAACAAGTCATTTTGGGTCGTCTTCAGCTGTACAACGTCGATGAATTAGTAAAAAGCTCACTTGTCACTTCTTGTCTCGCCTTATCGTCATCTTGTTCCATACACATCACGCACACACACAAAAACGCCGTAAAAAGGTCTTTGAACCCTTTTTCCTTAGGAAAAAAATAAACAACAATAATAATCGACCCTTTTTCTGAAGCATCCCTTCTTCTAACAATTTAAACGTGTAAACATTTTTCTTGTCCTCCCCACCACCAAACTCGGTATGCATATTAATCTTGAAGTCTTGTTATCGATAGAAACCACGGACGCTTCCTTTTTTTTAGCCCTCTTTTATGGGGGGGTAAAAAAAAAGAATCACCGAAAAGAAGTAAAGTAAAAGGAAAAGGATGATAAATTGGATGGTTTAGTATTGGGGAGGGTATGTGTGAAGGGGAAGGGGGATGAAGGAAAAGGGAAAAGGTTGAATGAGATAAAGGGGTGGCGCCACGTGGCCTAGTCACACGTGTCTTATCATTATGATGACACTTTTTACACTTTAGAAAAATACAAGTGAAGACGAAGCCCCCCCCCCCAACCCCTCTAACTACACCTTTAAACAATCTTTGCCACCCTTTTTCCCCTTTTTAGGATGTTTATACTCGTCAAAGGCTATAACCAACTTCTTAAAGAGGGGAGAGAGTGTGTGTGATGATGCGTACGTGAGCCGAAGAAAAGGAATTTCGGTTGTAAATAAACTCATTAATTTGGAGAGATGGAGAAAAAAAGTGGTGATTGAGGATGCAGCTTTCAAGTTCAGGGGGGTTTATAAGAGAGTCTCGGTGTTGACAGGAGAGGACAAAATATTCGCTAGGAGTTGGCATGTTGAGGTGCATCGGACACCTCCGGATTCCTTTCTTAAAGTCTGCTTCTTCCCCACTCATGTCCGTTAGTTCATTGCCTCGTAATAGAGGCAATTGGTGGCGGTGGGATAATTTGAAAATATAACAATTGGTAAGAGGACCGAAAAAATAACACCACAGAGCAGGGCCAAAAAAGACCGGGGAACTCGTTTAAAAAACGAGGACTCAATAAGAAATTCACATTGTTCAGGCTAATGATTGGTTTCCCCGCTTATTTTTGTTAATTAATTTGAAAAAACAACAACAACAACAACAACCATAGACAGCTCTGAAGAAAAGCTGGGAAGAAGAGTGATATATTTTCTTGTTTAGACGCTTTCGAAGTCGAATGTGAGAAACCTGTTGAAGCTACGGGTGTCGAATAATCGAAAATGAACGCTCCGAATTCTCGGTAAATTCCGACATTCTTAAATAAAAAAAAAAAGCTTGTCAGCTTGTACGAAACAAGAAACTGAAATAACAATGACTTTGGACTTGTCGCAAGTGAAGGATCATAGAAACAATTCCTCGAGGTTGAAGATAAGATGCTAACAATAACAATCTCCGTGAGAAAAAGGCGTAATTTCTTGGAGAGTAGTAGTAATTGGGGGGGGGGAGTGTTGCTTATGATGGGCAATCAAGCACACCAATTCCCAAGATAGCCTAAAAGTTTCAAAGATGTTACACTTGAGCATGTCTACTCAAAAATCAGCCCACAACGCGCACAGGTGGAGATTCAGAAAATATCTAGGAAAGCCGGGGGGGGGGGGGAAGGTGGCGAATGGCCTCCAGGTGGGATACCCACCAGGTTTTTCCATAAGATATTCCTTAACTTCCTGCGTCCTGTTTCCCCACCACCACCACTACTACAGCATGCAGGGGCGTAGGTGTACCGATGGGGGGGGGTTGGGGGATAGATCCTCCCCCAGAGCTACAAGAATGCGAACGAAGGGACACTAGTACTAAAAACGCTCTAAAGAGCCTCATAAAATCTCCAAAAATGAGCGTTTCTCGTTGAAGTTACGTTTAGCAGATTTTCTCGACTTCAAGCAGCCCGAAAAGGTCCGCGTGGCGTTCCATGCTTCCTTGAACTCCAGACCCCACGAAGTAGCGTACCTGTTGTAACTTTTGAGGTCTTTGTATGAGGACCTTGGAATTATTGTGAAAAAGGAAAAGAAAAAAATGCACGTTTAGTTTCAAACGTGCAACATTGTTGTTCAAAAACAACAACGTTGTCGTGATACGTTGCATCTCTTTTTCAAGTTTCGAGTATAATTTTCTTTCTGATGGACGCGGATCAGTTTCAGCAACTCCTTGCCGTTTTTCAACAGCAGCAGGAAGCATTACTCGTTCAATTGTTAGAGCGAACCCGTCCCGAACAGCGCACAATTGATCAGGTGAATTATTCATCCATTTCGCCTTTTGAAAATTTCGATCCCAGACGAGAAAAACTTTCATATTACCTCGAACGTTTCGATAATTACTGTTCAATGAAAAATGTCACTTCAGAAGAAAAAATTGCCCAATTATTGTGTGCGTCGATTGGCTCAGTCCATTACAATAACCTTGCCGCGTTTCTTGGTCCCGATAAATCTGTCAAAAATCTCCCGTACGATGCTTTAATTGCAGCGTTTAAGCAAATGCTCACG
The DNA here is from genome assembly GCA_038030265.1 of Corythucha ciliata. Taxonomy (NCBI): domain Eukaryota; kingdom Metazoa; phylum Arthropoda; class Insecta; order Hemiptera; family Tingidae; genus Corythucha; species Corythucha ciliata. Next base: position 7,260,874 of record CM075937.1, on the reverse strand, counting down.
CCTCGGAAAAGTGTCGTCGTTTCCCAACACTATTTTCTTAATATATATCAGCAAGACCGACAGTCCGTGGCAGAATTCGTCGCTGATTTGCAAAAAGCCCTTGCCGACTGTGAGTTTTCGATCAAATGCCAGTGTAATCAATCCGTCTCAGTTTCAGAAATTTTTCTCCGAGCCCAATTTGTTAGAGGCTTACGCGACGACTGGCTTCGCGAGCAAATTTTACAGTCCGACGCCGTAAAATTCGATGACGTTTTAACTAAAGCAATCGCTCTCGAAGCGTCGAGAGTAGAGAGCAAGGAACTAACCAAGCGTACTTCGCAGGCTGTTTCAACGTTTGATGACAGCTGCAGTGCCGCGACACTCACAAGGTTTCCTCCTCTTCCATTCGCCGCCGTTCTACAAGTCGTCCTGGTTCACGGTCAGCTTTCCGATCATCAGACACTCGCAATTTTCATACTCGGTACAGTAGACCCAATTATCAGTCCCTCGGTATCGATAACCTCTGTTTCAGGTGTGGGATAAGTGGTCACAGAGTAACTGACTGCAAGCGTGATCGTTCACAAATTAAATGTGACTCTTGTAATAAAATAGGTCACGTTGCCAAAGTTTGTTTCACAACGCTAACGAAACCATCGCCTCCTCGAACGAATTTAGCACCCCCTTCGTCGTTGCACACTTTGTCCGACGATTGTTTCACATCAGAACATTCATACGGGATAAACATCCTACAAACCGTCCCAATCCGAACACAAGTTGAGGATTTATTCGAACTTAATCCAGATTCTGACAAGTATATTGTTTCAGTGACGCTGAACGGACAACCTCAGCAATTTGAAGTCGATTCCGGCGCCAAGTTCTCCCTGATTTCTGAGCGGGATTTCAAACGTCTAAAACAGCATAATCAATTCACAAGGCGTTGTTAGATGGATAATGAATAAATCTGTCGCCGGTATTTTAATTAATAAATTAATTGGACTGATATTATCCGGACGACGATGGAAGGGCATAGCCCAACACGATTCGAGTTTCGAGAAAAAATGGCTCCCCGGCGGGATTTGAACCCGCAACCTCTGGATTACCAGTCCAGCACGCTGCCATTTGCGCCACGGAGACGCCTATGGGAGTCGTACTCCGAGGGATTGGCTAAGGTTGACTCTGAGTTTACGTTACTTGACGGTATTCTTTTCAGGAAAGATAGAGTTGTCATTCCTAACATTCTTCGTTCCAAGATTCTAGATGAGCTTCATGAAACCCATCAAGGAGTGACAAAAATGAAGCAACTTCCCCGTCGGTACGTTTACTGGCGATCCATTGACCGAGACATAGAGCGTATGGTCAAGGAGTGTGAACAATGCGCCTTGGTCAAATCGAACCCTCCTAAAGCACCTGTTCACCCGTGGGACCTTCCAGATACTAACTGGGAGAGGATCCACGTTGACTATGCCGGCCCTATCGACGGACATTATTTCTTAGTCTGTGTGGATTCTAGGTCCAAGTGGCCTGAAGTTCGAATCACTTGCGATCCTCCTACCACCCCTGTCACAATTTCATTGCTGGAAAACATATTTTCGTTCCATGGCTACCCTCGCATAATCGTTTCAGATAACGCTTCGGTTTTTACGAGTAACGAATTTGTTACATACTGTAAGACGAGTGGAATCAGCCAAAAATTTATCGCGCCTGGACATCCAGCTACAAACGGTTTAGTGGAAAGAAATATTCAGACTCTCAAAAATAGACTGAAAACCGCTTCAAGTGAAAATATTTCTGTTCAAGAAAAAGTGAGACGAATACTTCTACGTCATCGTGCTACGCCACTAAGTTGTGGAGAGTCTCCCGCAGAAAAGTATCTTCACCGGACCCTTCGACTTTGTCTAGACGCAATTTTCCCGTCAAGGCCCACCACAACCGTCAATACTTCTTCTTTTTCAACTAAACCTTGTCGTTTTTTTTTCAGTGGGAGAAAGAGTTCAAGTTCGATTCATCTCGAATTCTAAAAAACCCACTTGGGTATTCGGCGAAATCAGAAGAAAGATGGGCACTCGCCATTACCTTGTTCTTCTGGATTCGGGAAGAACGATCAAACGTCACGTAAATCAGTTGAAGTCGACACTTGTTAAAAAAGTCAATTTCGGGCCGACCGAAGTTTTTGAAATCCCTAGACCCCGTTCCAACCCTGTCATCCTTTCAAATGAATCTTGCAGTCTGTTTCCAAATATCCCTTCTTCTCCCTCTCTACCGCCTGTCGATCAAGATACGCCATCGGTGAACTATCGATTTTCTCCTGATCGCTCTCCCGCATCTGTCGGTTCTCCCTCTTCTTTCGAAAATCAAAATCAATCGGAAGCCTTGCGTGATCGCCCCCGTCGAAACACTCGATTGTCGCTGCGTTTCAGGGACTATATCATGAAGTGAAGAGCCTACAGCATCCGTTTAAGCGAGAGAGAATTGTTATATCCTTCACTACTCACTACAGTATTTATTACCGGACAAATGATTATTTATTTAATTTTAATAAAAAAAAGAAGCCAGTTTTTCCTTTCAAGTTCTAAAAACTAAACGTGCATTGTTTCTTTTCCTTTTTCACAATAATTCCAAGGTCCTCATACAAAGACCTCAAAAGTTACAACAGTGCCACGGTAAGGGCGAGAGGGGGGGGGGCACCCGAGAAGCTTAAATACTGAAAAATGAGGATTTTTAGGTTATCCATGGATGTAGGAATGTGAAGAGGTCGAACGGTAGGACAGCGATTTGGCTACTTTGTACAAATTCCTGTTTATCCGACTTGGAGAATATAACGTTGCATTTGCAAGTAATATCAGCAAAGACTGTGGGCCCAATATTCGATTGAGCCACAGAAAGTGCTATTCTGGTGGCTCAAATTGAGAAAATTCACGATTTTTTTTATTATTATTTAGGTTTATACAATCAAGTATCTACAATTCGTTTATATGTTTTTTTTAATCATTACTAATTTAATTTTATATATATTTTTTTTGATAAGTTATAGCTCTATACCCTAAAAGTGATACACTTGTGCCAGGTTACACAGCGCCATCTAGCCTAGCAAGTGCTAATCGGCAATTTGCAACTTGTTGAGACGGCAAAAAATTGGAAAAAAAACGCTAATATTCGTGTCTATAACTGCGAAAAAGCGCTTATTCGTGGTCTCGCGATGCAACTTCCCGACTAAAATTGAGAACAAATCGCTGATTCGCGTTGCATAGAGGCCATTCTACGAATAAATTGTGGAACTGAACGCAAAAGTGTAGGTTTTGGGCCAACACAGCGGTTAAAATTGAGAAAACTCGCTATAATATTGACAAAAAAGAAAAAAAAAAAACGAGTTCAGGTTAAAATTGGACAAAAATGGCAAATTCACAACTGAAATTGCAAAAAATCGCCCTTTCGCGTATAAAAAAGGGAATAGATGCTAAATCGCCGCAAAATTAGCGTAAAACGCTATTCCACAGCTGAAATTTGGAGACATCGCTAATTTGCAATTGGCGGCCACAGGTGAGGAAAAACGTTAATTCGCGGATGCAAATGAAAAACCACTAATTCGTGGCTAAATTTGAAAAAAAAATCACTAATTGGCGCAGCTAAATTTGAGAAAAATGCTAATTTTCAGTGCAAACTGGGGAAAAGTGCTAATTCTCGGCTAAAAATGGAAAAAATGGCCAACTTGCAGCTTAAATTGAGGAAAAGCGCCAATTCACTTCTAAAATTCAGGAACATCACTAATTCTCGCCCCTTAATCTGAAGGCAACTTTGTGGCTAAAATTCAGATAAACCGCAAATTCATGCACAGTTATAAGTAAAAACAACGCTGATTCACGGGCTAGAACTGAGAAGAAGCAATATGCTTTGCTAATGCGGTGCTAAAATGTGAAAAACCGCTAATTTGTGGGTAGTGTTTAGAAAATAAATAATTAGTCTGGCCAAAATTAAGAGAATTTAAGAGTTAATTTTAAGCCTGAATTGATAATAAGTGCTAATTCGCGGCTAAAATTGAGAAACATTCTAATATGCGTCAGAACTGAATAAATACGCCATTCGCGGCTTCTGAATTGCAACTTTTGAGGCAGAAATTGAGAAAAAGCGTGAATTTATGGCAATGGGTGGAAAAAATGCTAGTGCGCGGGTAAAGGTCTCCCCACACATTTCCGTGTTTTCACGGAAATGTGTCGGTGCGGACTCGGCGCGGTGAGGAGAGCCCACACATGTCCGATTCGCAACCGATCCGTCTCCGTACTTCGAGGGGCAAGATATAAACTGGAGTGAATGCTTCGATTCAATTTTTTGCCAAGGTACTTACTCTACTCTTAAATGAACTTTTGTTCATTAAAGAACGGGATCCCATCAGGTGCGATTTGGAACTCAATTTGTGTATTGTGGTTAATTCAGATTTGAATGTGAACGAAGCAAATTCCACTACCACTAGTGCATTTCCTGACACTACATGTGACTTGAAATCGAAGATTGGCGAAGAAATAAAGCCAGAATTTAGGGAGGAAACTTGTCTGAAATCACCTTCCAGATTTTGACAGCTGCTTTTCATTTGGCGACGATCTGTATATTAGGTAAAGTTATTTTGTTATGAAATGAAATAAATTCATTTGTTTTTATTATGATGCTCATCATTATTTCTGCCATTCGTTTTTGGTAGTGCTCTGGGACGCTGCAAATCCCAAAAGGAAGACGACGGTAGAAAAATCGACCGTAAGGCGTTATAAACGTCGTCAGCAAAGCACTTTCCTCCTCTAGAGACACTTGCCAAAACCTTTTTATTTTTCTTAAGCGCTACTACGATCGGGGCACACCACTCTGTAGGTTCGCTTATGGGAGATATCACTCCTAGCTGGACCATGCTATCCAGCTCTACCTTCAGTTTTCCCCTCAAACGTATCGGTATCCTTCTGTGGCAGGAAACGGAAAATGGTTCCGCATCGGATCTGAGCTTTATTTTGTAAGGTGCCCCTTCAAGTTTACCCAAACCTTTGAACACTTGAGGAAATTTTGTGAGGAGAGGTTCAGAGAAGTTTTCCCGAACTTCATTCTTTATTAGGTCGAAGAATGCTATTGCTCTTCGTCCTAACAAAGGGTCTTTTTGGTTACAGATGTGGTACACAGTTTCCTTCAAGGTCAGACCGTTCCCGCACTTTCCCTTTCAAATTCCTTTCAGTACAACATTAAAGGGCAAGATCGTTAATCCCAGCGATTTTGCAAGTGCGTCGCTCATGACGCTAACATCCGCCCCAGTGTCTATTTTAAATCGAATTTTTCTGCCCATTAATTCTAAAGTAACATAAAAAGCTTTCGTAGGAACGTCGCCAGGCGACTGGGATTCATCAACTCGAACATACTGAAGCTTCGGGGTCGCCTGCATCTTCCCCAGGTTTGCTTTGCTCAACTTGTTCAACACAGTTCTTACTGAGACAAGCATATTTCGTGTGGCCGATCTTCCCACACTTGTAACAAGTCAAATTCTTGGCGTAACAGTCATTAGGGGCATGGTTACGACGACCACACCTGGAACATTTCTTTGCCTGACCAGTTTTGTTAGATTGTTCGACTGAGCTTCTGGTTTCTTCGATTGAAGCATTTCTTATTCCTCTCACTTGATCTTGCTGCTCTTCGATAGTTTCAGGAAGACGGATTTTCTCTATGGCCTCATCCAACGAGAGTCTGTCTTGCAAGGCCTGTGACCAATTTTAGCAGGAGCATGTTTTTTACGAAATTACAAGCATCGCACTTCTACTGGCATTTTTCTGCAAGAAAAAATAGACAATTAATGTACGATCTTGCCGATTCACCCTGTAATTGGTTCTTCCGAAGAAATTTCGCTCTTTCGTAAAAAATATTCACTCTGACGGAGAAATATTCATCCAATTTCATTTTTACAGCGTTATAAGTCTCTCTTTTCTCCTGTGGAAGTCCCAACGAGTTGAGAAGGTCGTCCCCTTCATCACCGAGGCCGTACACAAGCATGTTAATTTGCTGGACATCACGTCTTTCTGAGAGTCCCGACGCGCAACAAAAACGACTCAAATCTTCGAAATCCACCGCGACCATTTCGAAGGTTCTCGTAGATCGAAGCAGGCGCGTAGCCAGCCCATGACCAAGGGGTGGGCAGCCAGCCAGGCACACGGATTCATAGTTTTTTGGGGGGGGAGAGGGGGAGGAGGTGCACGTCTTGAGAAAAAGTGACCGTTCGCGGATGAAATTCATGAAAAGGACATTTTCCGGCTAGTACTGAGCGAAAACACCCATTCACGGCTAGAATTGAGAAATAGCGCTGATTCTCGTTGAATTTGAGAAATAAATCTGCTCATTGTTCGCGGTTGAAATTGAGAAAACATGCCAATTTGCGGTTTCGCGATCCAAAGTCCGTGCCGAAATTAAGAAAATGCGCTAACTCACGGTTTACAGTGCTCTTTTCAAGGATAAAATTGACAAAATAAATTGCGCTCAATGTAGAATTGAGAAAAATCGCTCATTTGCGGCTGAAATTGAGGAAAAATGTCAATTCACGGCTAAAATTAAGAAATGGAGCTCATTCACGCAGGTAAAATTGAGAGAAGGCACCAGTTCGTGGTTTCTCAAACCAACATCTCGGTGAACATTGCGAAAAAGTGATAATTGACTGTTTTTATACATTTATATAGCAAGTTTGCGGGTACAATCGAGAAAGAGGGCGACGTAGCGCACACATTTTTGAAAAAGTTCTTATTTTCGCCTAAAATTAAGGCACATTGAGGAAAACACCTATTTTAAGGTTCGCGATGCAACGTCCGGATCAAAGTTAATTAAATTCGTCAACATGAGTATTATGTAGACCTTTTCACTGCTGAAATTTGAAGGGGGGAATTGCTCAAGGCAGAATTGAGATTAACGCAAGAATTTGCGGCTAAAATTGAGGGAAAAGGAATTGGCAAAATTGTCACAGTTTTTTGTTGATTATAGTGTAATTGTCGTAGCTAAAATTGAGAAATAGAGTTCATTCACAGGTTACATTGAGGAAAAACTGTTCTTTTGTGGCTGAAATTGACAGAACGCACCTATTCGCGGTTTATAGGCGATGCCCAGTGCTGGCCGTAAGTAGAATAGTAAATCAAAAATTCGTTATTTCACGGTTTTTTGAGACCTTTTTACGGTTAAAATGAAGAAAATAGGATATAGTTAAAGGTAGAATTGAGAAAAAGCACTCAGTTTCACCTAAAATTAAAGAAAAACGTCAATTCGACGCTGCAAATAGTGCTCATTCACGAGTTAAATGGTGGGGGGGGGGGGAAAACTGGATCCACCACGCCAGTGTTGGCAGATTCACTGGTGAAAATAAAGGATGAACCATTGCCTTTTTGCAGGCTTCTAACAGGATCTGGAGGTTAGAATCGCGTCAATTCACGGTCATCAGAGACTAAATTTGCACAGAAACGGCCACTATCCGTCAAAAAATAAATATCTGCTGGAAATCTGTCGAAAAATTGAAACTTCTCTCCTCTCCTCCACCCCGGAAAGTGATACTTTTGGAGCTAAACTTTTAATTTTAGACCTGAGACGGTAAACAGAGCTGACAGTTTCTCTCCCACAATAAGTCTGTATGGCACAGCGGGCTAAACACGATTTGAGCTAACCTAAACCCACGAAATTGCGCGTCGAACCTTGCGAAAATGGGATTTTAGTGCGAAAAATCAGCAAAATCGGTTTCCAAGTTAAGCCGACCCTCGAAATCGGTTTGTCAGCAACAAGCATCCGCAATTTATTGATTTTTGGTAAAACCGATGCGCGAAAATGTGTTGTTTTTCAGTAACACCGGTCAGATGTTACCCCAGATTGTTGGTTCATATTAGCTCGGCAAGAGCGCTGCTGTATTTATGAAAGATTTCAATAATAAATTTGTGTTTCTGTTAGCCAGACCAAGGAAAATATTTTTGGAATTTTTGGGGTGGGCAGCTGCCCCACGAAATCTGCGTTTTTTTTTTCTAGGGGAGAGCAACTGCTCACCCCTGCCCCCCGCTGGCTACGCCCATGGATCGAAGAATTCCGGCGGAGTTATTTGAAAAGAACTGGATGCAGCTAATTCACTATCTGAACGCGAACACCTTCTGATCGCGTCGGCTAGCGTGGATATTAATTCTTGGCTCATGGTTTTACCACTGCCACCATGTAAAGAATTTGATTCTTTAATCTCAAAACAAACTTCAAAGTTTTTTTTTTTTTAACACACACATGCTCTGCAGTACATAGTAGGTCGCGTTCACGCCTTTCTCAGCCTGTCCATCACAAATTGATGATTCTTATGATTTTGCAGTTTAAGCGCCTTGTTGAGTCTTACTATGCATGGGGGTGACAATAAGGGACAAACACGCTCGTGGTATATTTCCAGGTGGGACGCGAGTTGAAACGCGCGCGCTTAATTTTCATCCTTTGAAACGTGACTCGACGAGGTTGCTTATCATTGGAGGAATCTTTTTTTTTTGTCTTCTTCCGATCGAAAAGAAGTGTAGAGGGCGGGTGATCAAGTCATGGCCAAGACAATATTTATACAAGCGTCTCTCACTCTTTCTCTTTCTGTTTCTGCATTTTAAAATGATGTGCTTCTTCATCTTGCCTTGAGTGTAAGAGCGCGAACATCCTAAAACATTCAAGTTTTCTTTTCCTATTTTATTAGCTTTTGAACGCTGTCCTGTATCGCGTGGGTGGAAGTCGCACGGGAGTGTTGTTCATGATGAAAACCGTACGCATAGACGTGTACTGTGAAGTTGAAGGGGGAAGGTGGGATATGGGAAACAAAAATCCCTCAATCTACAACCACTAATTTGTTTCGGGCAGCATGTCAGAACTCTTTCAGTCACATTCAAACGATACACGATAGCATTATTAAGGTTACATTGATTTTTTTTTTTTTTTTTCCTTGCTCCCCTATATAACCGGCTTCTCTTTTCACCACCGGATCTCCCTTATTTCCTCACCCTTCTGTGTACAGCCGCGAAACAACTCCCAGCCATATCTCCATTACACCGGCTTACACAACCCCTTGGGCCCGCCTCACAATGATTGTAGCTCAGAAGAGCATAATCCATTTCCCCCCCCCACCCCACCCCAGCAGCTCATTGAAAAGGTGTTACCTAAACCCTTCTATTCAATATGTATTCTTTTCAACCGGAATCATTCAAGCATTGCATTTATTTATTTATTATTTTAAAAAAAATAATGAAAAAGATGTTGGCAACAGCCATCAGCCAATTTGTTTTGAGAACAGTTACTTTGGAACAAAAGAGGAATGAAATGAAATTGAAACAAAAAAAAAAGGGAAAAATATTTGCGAGAATGCGGAAAATAGTTGGGCTTATCATTCTTTGAAGAGTTCATAAATATTCATTGCCAGGCTTGTTTAAAATCCTTTTTTTTGAGCTTTTCATCTCTCGCAACCAGAGGATGGTCGTCGAAGTCCCACTTCGGGCTTAAAAGGTTTTCACTTAAAAAACATTCCTTAACGGTTTTGACGCTGTTTTTATTTTCAAATTCTTAAATATTCTTCCCTCTACCCCCCTCCCCCATCATTCGTCATCACATCGCGACTCTCTTTTGTACTATCCGCGCATAACTTTTGCCTATTAGCCTACTTCGAAATGTTTTTTTTTTTTTATTTAAATTACCGTAAGCGATATCTATCGAGAGTAGGACAACTGAATCAATATTGATCGACAATTTTTCTCCACCCCCTTTTGAACAAGTCATTTCGGGTCGTCTTCAGCTGTACAACGTCGATGAATTAGTAAAAAGCTCACTTGTCACTTCTTGTCTCGCCTTATCGTCATCTTGTTCCATACACACCACGCACACACACAAAAACGCCGTAAAAAGGTCTTTGAACCCTTTTTCCTTAGGAAAAAAATAAACAACAATAATAATCGACCCTTTTTCTGAAGCATCCCTTCTTCTAACAATTTAAACGTGTAAACATTTTTCTTGTCCTCCCCACCACCAAACTCGGTATGCATATTAATCTTGAAGTCTTGTTATCGATAGAAACCACGGACGCTTCCTTTTTTTTAGCCCTCTTTTATGGGGGGGTAAAAAAAAAGAATCACCGAAAAGAAGTAAAGTAAAAGGAAAAGGATGATAAATTGGATGGTTTAGTATTGGGGAGGGTATGTGTGAAGGGGAAGGGGGATGAAGGAAAAGGGAAAAGGTTGAATGAGATAAAGGGGTGGCGCCACGTGGCCTAGTCACACGTGTCTTATCATTATGATGACACTTTTTACACTTTAGAAAAATACAAGTGAAGACGAAGCCCCCCCCCAACCCCTCTAACTACACCTTTAAACAATCTTTGCCACCCTTTTTCCCCTTTTTAGGATGTTTATACTCGTCAAAGGCTATAACCAACTTCTTAAAAAGAGGGGAGAGAGTGTGTGTGATGATGCGTACGTGAGCCGAAGAAAAGGAATTTCGGTTGTAAATAAACTCATTAATTTTGAGAGATGGAGAAAAAAAGTGGTGATTGAGGATGCAGCTTTCAAGTTCAAGGGGGGTTTATAAGAGAGTCTCGGTGTTGACAGGAGAGGACAAAATATTCGCTAGGAGTTGGCATGTTGAGGTGCATCGGACACCTCCGGATTCCTTTCTTAAAGTCTGCTTCTTCCCCACTCATGTCCGTTAGTTCATTGCCTCGTAATAGAGGCAATTGGTGGCGGTGGGATAATTTGAAAATATAACAATTGGTAAGAGGACCGAAAAAATAACACCACAGAGCAGGACAAAAAGGACCGGGGAACTCGTTTAAAAAACGAGGACTCAATAAGAAATTCACATTGTTCAGGCTAAAGATTGGTTTCCCCGCTTATTTTTGTTAATTAATTTGAAAAAAACAACAACAACAACCATAGACAGCTCTGAAGAAAAGCTGGGAAGAAGAGTGATATATTTTCTTGTTTAGACGCTTTCGAAGTCGAATGTGAGAAACCTGTTGAAGCTACGAATGTCGAATAATCGAAAATGAACGCTCCGAATTCTCGGTAAATTCCGACATTCTTAAATAAAAAAAAAAGCTTGTCAGCTTGTACGAAACAAGAAACTGAAATAACAATGACTTTGGACTTGTCGCAAGTGAAGGATCATAGAAACAATTCCTCGAGGTTGAAGATAAGATGCTAACAATAACAATCTCCGTGAGAAAAAGGCGTAATTTCTTGGAGAGTAGTAGTAATTGGGGGGGGGGGGAGTGTTGCTTATGATGGGCAATCAAGCACACCAATTCCCAAGATAGCCTAAAAGTTTCAAAGATGTTACACTTGAGCATGTCTACTCAAAATCAGCCCACAACGCGCACAGGTGGAGATTCAGAAAATATCTAGGAAAGCCGGGGGGGGGGGGAAGGTGGCGAATGGCCTCCAGGTGGGATACCCACCAGGTTTTTCCATAAGATATTCCTTAACTTCCTGTCGTGTTTCCCCACCACCACCACTACTACAGCATGCAGGGGCGTAGGTGTACCGATGGGGGGGGGTGGGATAGATCCTCCCCCAGAGCTACAAGAATGCGAACGAAGGGACACTAGTACTAAAAACGCTCTAAAGAGCCTCATAAAATCTCCAAAAATGAGCGTTTCTCGTTGAAGTTACGTTTAGCAGATTTTCTCGACTTCAAGCAGCCCGAAAAGGTCCGCGTGGCGTTCCATGCTTCCTTGAACTCCAGACCCCACGAAGTAGCGTACCTGTTGTAACTTTTGAGGTCTTTGTATGAGGACCTTGGAATTATTGTGAAAAAGGAAAAGAAAAAATGCACGTTTAGTTTCAAACGTGCAACATTGTTGTTCAAAAACAACAACGTTGTCGTGATACGTTGCATCTCTTTTTCAAGTTTCGAGTAAAATTTTCTTTCTGATGGACGCGGATCAGTTTCAGCAACTCCTTGCCGTTTTTCAACAGCAGCAGGAAGCATTACTCGTTCAATTGTTAGAGCGAACCCGTCCCGAACAGCGCACAATTGATCAGGTGAATTAGGTCTGTCGTCCACTGGAAGCGTTTTCGAGCGGCGCTACAACGCGCGACAACGAGCGTACATCCCAAAGGCTCAAATTGAATGTGACATCGTCCACTGCAGGCTTAGCTGCAGTGAATTCAATTTAAGTCATTTTGTATGTACGCTCGTTGTCGCTCGTTGCCGCGCGTTGTAGCGCCGCTCAAAAACGCTTCCAGTGGACGACCGGCCTTATTCATCCATTTCGCCTTTTGAAAATTTCGATCCCAGACGAGAAAAACTTTCATATTATCTCGAACGTTTCGATAATTACTGTTCAATGAAAAATGTCACTTCAGAAGAAAAAATTGCCCAATTATTGTGTGCGTCGATTGGCTCAGTCCATTACAATAACCATGCCGCGTTTCTTGGTCCCGATAAATCTGTCAAAAATCTCCCGTACGATGCTTCAATTGCAGCGTTTAAGCAAATGCTCACGCCTCGGAAAAGTGTCGCCGTTTCCCAACACTATTTTCTTAATATATATCAGCAAGACCGACAGTTGTGAAAAATGGCAAATTCACAAATGCAATTGCAAAAAATCGCCCTTTCGCGAATAAAAAAGGGAATAGACGCTAAATCGCCGCAAAATTAGCGTAAAACGCTATTCCATAGCAGAAATTTGGAGAAATTTCTAATTTGCAATTGGCGGCTGTAGGTGAGGAAAAACGTTAATTCGCGGATGCAAATGAAAAACCACTAATTCGCGGCTAAATGTGAAAAAAATCACTAACTGGCGCAGCTAAATTTGAGAAAAATGCTAATTTTCAGTACAAACTGGGGAAAAGTGCTAAATCTCAGCTAAAAATGGAAAAAATGGCCATCATGCAGCTTAAATTGAGGAAAAGCGCCAATTCACTTCTAAAATTATTCACGAACATCACTAATTCTCGTTTAAAGTGTGGTGAAATTTTTAATTTAAATACGCCCCTTAATCTGAAGGCAACTTTGTGGCTAAAATTCAGATAAACCGCAAATTCTTGCACGGTTATAAGTAAAAACAACGCTGAATCACGGGCTAGAACTGATAAGAAGCAATATGCTACACCGAAAAGTAATATAAAATTGCTAATGCGGTGCTAAAATGTGAAAAACCGCTAATTTGTGGGTAGTGTTTAGAAAATAAAATAATCAGCCTGGTCAAAATTCAGTTCATTTTAAGCATAAATTGATAAAAAGTGCTAATTCGCGACTAAAATTGAGAAACATTCTAATTTGCGTAATTGGCGATGGGTGAAAAAACTGCTAATGCGCGGGTAAAACTGAGAAAAATTACTCATGCATAGAGTATGGTGAACCAAAAAAATCCTAATTTATGAAAAGCCCTCTATTCGCGGCTAATATTGAGGAAAACTCATTTTTAAAAACTCTAAATTTCAGCTAATACTAAGAAAAGTGCTAATCCCCTGCTAAGAAAATTGAAATAAGTCGCTAATTTGCTGCTTAAATTGACGAAAGCTCCAAAACTCGTGGAAAATTAAGAAACTCGCTCTCGGGATAAAAACGCTACTTTGCTGCTAAAGCTGAGAAAATGCTCAAATTCTTGGTTATTAACCGCTAATCCACGGCTGAAATTGAGAAGAACGGTAAACGCGGCCAAAATTGAGAAAGAAAGCACTGATTTTCGGGTATTGTTGACAAAAAGCACTCATTCATGGCTAAAATTGATAAATTCTCGGCTTAAACTGGTCATATAAAACGCTCATTGGCGGATAGAAAAGGTGAAATAGTGGTAATTCGTGGCTAAAATAAGGAAAAGGCTAAGTTAAATTATGTGTCTTGTTCATACACAGACTTAGGGGCCTCTTGGAGATTTCCGCGATTGGGACCCGATATGCGTCCGATAAGGTCCGCCAGTAACCCCATGATACGCGGTTTCATCCATTGTGCTGATCCCCTGTTAAAAAAATTCAAAAAATCGGTAATATGCTGCTAAAATTGAGGAAAACGCCAAAACTCATGGATAATTAAGAAACAACGCTCACGGGATAAAAACGATACTTTGCTGCTAAAGTTGAGAAAATGCGCAAATTCTTGGCTATGGGAGGGGGTGGGGCAAAACCGCTAATCTGCGGCTGAAATTGAGAAGAACGATACGCTCGGCCAAAATTGAGAAAAGCGCTAATTTGCGGGTAGAGTCCAAAAAAATGGTCCTTAACCGTGAGATTGAGGCTATGATGAAGCCAGCAAGATGTCCAGATTCAAGAGTGTGCTGGCTGGGTGGAATGATGGCTAAAATGTGAAATTACCTCCTCCCCTCACCCCAACGAGATTTCACAAACAAATTGCTACCTACGCCACTGACAGCATGGTGAAGCTTTGCGGAGACATGGCAGGGGTGTATTTTTACCCCTACTGGCCCGGTTTTCAACCCTCTCGTACCTCAAGTCCACAACTAATTGGTGACCTGTGGCTCAGCGAACAGCTTCAGAAATGTTATTTTTATGCGTACTAAATCCAGCTTTTATGGTGTATTGGAAGGGGATGACAACGCCCTTTTCCTCGTCGACTATAGATCTGCGCCTGATAATTTCAATCGCCACACTTCTACAGTCAACAAACGGAGCGGTAAATTACGCAAGTATCTGCTCGTAAATTACGGACCGGGACCACATTTCTGTGCATAATCCATTCTGGTGTTTGCTACCTCAAGAGACGATCCCACCCCCCACCCCGCTTGGAGCGTCGTAAGCCACTTATTATAGCGTGATGTACTTCGGCCTGGCCCGCAACCATTTGGAGTGATTCGTTTGGACCCAAGCCTAGAACTGGTACAGACTACCTTGAAACTACGGCTCGCGAATGAGCCTGTAGTTGTTTATAGACTCCATCAGCTTCTTCAGACAGCTCTTTAGTAAAATGGTGCCGAAATTTATTCAAATTGCTTCTTTTTGCCTCAAATTGCCTTCTAATATTATGAGCCTCCCTTATTTCACTAAAAGTTGTCCAATGTAATAAGTTCGGACAACTTTGTCCATTAATACATTTATAATATTATCAGTGGCGAAATATAATCGCGTACAACCGGAAGAACTACAGCGGACCATAGTTTGAGCAGTTTAGAACCCCTGCAGATACATTTAGGTAATCACAAATCCTCATTTTTTGGGGCAAAGATTCCCCAATCCTCACTTTTCTGAGTAAAACAACTATCCCCACCGATGTAAAGCCTAGTACACACTGAGACTCTTTGAGTCCGATTCTTTGTGTCTAGAAATGAATCTCGAAAGAGTCGGGGCAGAGTCGATTCTTTTTTGCTTGAATATCATGTGTTGCAGATTCTTTTTTTTTTATTCTTTTGTCTAGATTCTAGTCCACACTGAGACTCTTTGAGTAGATTCTTTGTGTCTAGAAATGAATATCGCGTGAGTCTCGGCAGAGTCGACTCTTTGTGTCTAGAATATCATGTGTTGCGGGTTAGTATTTTTGAATATTTTTGCATCCCAACAGAAATGGGATTCTCTGATTCATGTTGCGCAACATTGGGTCAGTGTGGGAGTGAATTGAAGAACCTATTTTTCAATTTTTTTATATAGCTTTCTCGGGCTTTCTCGTCTCATGATTTGTTGGCAGTTTAGCTGATTGAGCCCAGCACTTGCATTTGTTCGTAGTTGTCATCAATTGAGTGAATAGGTGTTTGTTCTGGCAAGGTGTTTGGAACATGTTCGGAGCAGAGTTCCCGCATGAGAACAGCCAATAAAATGTAATAATCTTAAATTTCTGTTCCGAACATATTCGAAACACCTCGTTCTCGTTGGAACAGAACTATTGAGTTCTAATTTTTGCTCCCGAGTTTATTGTGTTGTGGAGTAGTGAGCAAACTCTCGAATTCATAGAGGACATACTACAAGCTTTTCGAATCCTGATTCCTGGGTCCCTCCAGTTCAATTCTCTCAAGTTCCGGCATCAACTTCCAGTTTCACATCCAGTCCAGTATTCATTGTCGTACTTGGATGCCAATGCAGAGTGAAACTCTATTCTCTTTTCAGAGTACCCGTCCGCCACCCACAGTCTCACCTGAGAACGCCCACTTTCGCGTGGTCCACACCGTGGGCAGTCAGTACATCCGCTGACAAGTCACTAACGGGCCGGTAACCTGGTGTTGCATGTGTCTGGCCGGCCTTTATCTTCATTGTCTATTTCCTCACTGCATCATCCGTCCCTCATGAGAAACGCTCCTTCCCCATGAGCATGAGAACAGAACTGCTCGGCACAGTATTCTCCCAGGCGGGCTCTCCAGGCTAAAATTGAACGAACCTCTGGGCGAAATTCACAATCCGCAAACCCCCTCCCCAACAACCGCTCTTTTGAGTGGCCGACTGATCGCCATTTCCCCAGTTCGCCCTGGTCGAGATAGCCCACGGGTAGTGGCCGATCCACGGTGGGGGGATGGGGGACAAAACCCCCCCTTAAGGTCAGTATAATAGTATAAAATAAGAAAGAAATACAAAAAATGAAAAATAGAGGTAAGAAAATGAATGCAATTATAAATGTGAATCGACAGTTATCACATCACTACAAATAAAGAAGCGGGAAAATTCATATGAAACCACTGGCTGTGTAAAGGACCCCCCCCCCCCCAACCGAAGATTTTGATTTCATTCTTCCAGGAAAAGAAACCCGAAAAATCAGGAGAAGTGGCTACTATAATCTTTCTGTTTGACTGGCGGTGTGCAATCTCTCCCATCCCCCCTCCTACCAGGGAGGAGACATTTTTTGCTTCGACCCCCCCCCCCCATGATAAAATGGTGGATCCGCCACGGGCCTAAGCAGTGGCGGATCTGCGGGGTGGGTTTTGGGGGTTTAAACCCCACCCCCCCTAAGAAGATGGCGTCCGCCAAAAATTTGTTGATAGTCATTCCAGAGATTTCTTCCAATACCTTGCACATACCAAAGGGCGACTGTTGAAGGGGGATCTGCACAGAATGATGATTTCACGACGAATGGGCGATCTCGTGATGGTGAGGCCACCATTCATTGAGGGGGGGGGGCACCAAAAAGCATAAAAATAGGTGAAAAAAAAAAAAATGATTTTTAGGTTTCAAAGCGATGATTAGCGGCAAATATTGAGAACAAGCGATCATTTGCCACTTAAATTAGGAAAAATACTCCAATTCGAGATATCTGAAGGCGACTTCGCGGACAAACCAGAGAAAAAACGCCAACTACAAATACCGGTAGGTCTATAAGGCAGAAGAAATTGAGAAAGCGTTCTAATGTGCTACTCTTTGGGCAAGTACGCGGGAGAACGTTGAAAAAAAAACCGCTAAAATCAAATAGCGTCTTTGAGCGATAGCAGAAAAGCGTTGAATCATAGTAGAAAACGAAAATAAATCACTAATCCGTGGCTGAAAATGAAAAAAATCACTAATATGTGGCGAAAATTGAGAAAAAGCTGAAGTCCATCGCTCACCTGGTTCAACAATTAATTTTTGAAAACGCAAAATTCGTGGTTTTCTCGAGGCAACAACAGAAAAAAGCGCAATTGAGAAAAATCGCTAGTTCACGGCTAAAATCGAGAAAGCCACGTAATTCGCGGCTAAAACTGAGAAAATCTACTAATTCAAACGCTCATTCACTAAAATGGAGAAATAAGCCAATTCGCGAAACAACTTGGCTAAAATTAAGGAAACGTGGTAATTCGTGGCTAAAATTGAGAAATAATTTGCGACTAAAAAATGAGAAAAAGCGCTTAGATCGCGGTAAAAATTGAGAAAAAAAGCTAATATTCACGGATACAAGTGATAGAAAAGCCGCTTATTCACGGCTAAAACTGAGACAAACCGCTAATTCCCGTCTAAAATTGATGTAAAATGCTCATTTGCAACTAAAAGGAAGAAAATTAAATATTTAATTCGTGGCTAATTTTGGCATAAAGCGCTTATCAGCAGCTAAAATGGAGAAATACGCTACTTCTCGGCACAAGCAAGCGCTAATGTGAAGCTAAATTTCAAAGATACATTTGGCAATTCCGCTTGTTCACGGCTAAAACTGATACAGACGCTGATTCCCGGCTAAAATTGGGAAATTGCGTTGATTCAAGGTCAATGTAACAAAAGGCGCTCATTTGCGGAGCTGAAATGAAGATAAACGCAAATTTACGGATTTTGTGAAAATCCTCCAGTTCGAAAGCGGTGATTCAGGCGTGAAACGAAGAAAACAAAACGCTAATTCTCTGCTAGAACTAAGGAAACGAGATAACTTGCGGCTGAAATGACAAGCGCATTAGTGACAAGCGCTAATTCGCATGACTAAGAAGTGAAGAAAAACGCTAAAATTATAGAAATAAAACGTTAACTCGTGGCTAAAACTGAGACAAACCACTAATTGCCGTCTAAAATGTAGAGGAAGAGCTCATTCGCAGTTAAAGATTCAGTAATTCACGGCTATAGTGGGCAAGAAGCGCTTATTCGCCGCTGAAACGGAGAAAAACGATAAATCGCGGATCAGCTTGAGAAAATCCACTAATTTACGGCTAAAATTGAGGAAATGCGGTGATTCGCGTCTGAAATGGAGAAATAAATTCGCGGCTAAAGTTGAGAAAAAGCACTTAGATCGCGGAAAAAAATTGGGAAAACCCGCCAATTCATGGTTAAATTTGAGAAAAAGCCAATTATTGGTTCGTATAGAAGCATGTTTGCGGCTGAAACTCAGGAAAAAAGAGAGAGATTCATGGTAGAACCCCTCCCAAGTTAAAATCCTAGATCCGCCACTGGGCCTAAGTGATGTTTCTTTCAGCATAGCCCGTTTCTGCCTTTCTGGTGGACGAGACACAAACAATGTTAGTTTAATGAGAGGAAGGGAAGATATACAATTTCTAAAAATATTCTAATTTCACCAAGTTACCGTATCGAAATTTATTATTTCTGGGATAGGAATGTGCATGTATAAATAAAAATATTCACTCTTCCCAAGCGCCAGCGGCCAGAGCGAAATTTCAAGTTTCCATAGAAACTGCGGGCATTAAGAGATATGAATAGGGTTGCCAGATGACCGGTTTTCGACCGGCCTGGCCGGTTTTGGAAGTCCGAGGCCGGATGCCGGCCGGACCCTCGACCGGCCTTAAGTAAAGCCGGTTTTCGGATTTGCTCATTTTGTAATAATTTTTCCTCATTAAACTATTCGTAAGGGAACTTAGCGACAAGATTTTATTTCTTTAAAACGTCGGGGATGATTTCGTGTGACTTGTGCAGGCCGGCACCGCGCTAACTCTCAGCCTAGGTAGGGCCTATTGTATTATCAGTTCCAGCGGTTCAGTCACTGTATTGTTGTGTTGTCGTGAAGGAAAGAGATGGCCAAGCGCGGATCCAGAGTCAGCTTAAGGAGGGGGCCACATTATGACTCCATTCGGCCCTCGCACCTACCAATACCACACGTCAAACCGTTCCTAGACAGACACAGTTCTCAATCTCCGATAATTGAAACATCGGAAAATTGAGGAAACCCAAACGCCGGAAAAGTGGGGGGGGGGGAGAAACAACATTCAACCTTCAATATGTAACGTGAACTATTAGTCTGGCAAAAATATGCCTCCCGCCGAATAAAGTGTATTCAGCGCAGTGATGCTGGGGAAGGTCTTATAAGCCCCATGGCTAACACTGCAATTGTGACCATCAAAATTGGGTTTTTTAGTGAGTGAAATCATGGAAATTACATTTTTATTGAGTGAAACCAGCTAAAAACGGTTGTTAGTGCGAAAAACCGACGCAAAAAGTCACTGAAGTAGGCCACCTAGAGAAATTGCTTTACTGGCAAACAAATGTTCCGAGATTAGCTGTTCATAAAATTGACAGTCTCCTCATGGAATTAATAATTTCCACACAAAATTGATAATTTCCTCATAAAATTGACAAGTTCCTCATAAAATTGACAATTTCCTCATAAAATTTACAATTTACTGATAAAATTGACAATTTACTCATAAAATTGACAAGTTCCTCATAAAATTGACAATTTCCTCATAAAATTGACAATTTACTGATAAAATTGACAATTTACTCATAAAATTGACAATTTCCTCATAAAATTGACAATTTACTCATAAAATTGACAATTTACTCTTAAAATTGATCATTTCCGCGTACAATCGGCTATTCATACTAAAAATAACAAGTTTAAAGCCAAAATAACGATCACCAATTACTGTATTAACAATAATCACCAAAAGGGTGATTGCCTATCGAAAAATGGTTGAAATTAATAACTTTTAATATTTTGGTTCCAAGGACCAAAAATTCCTCAATTTGGGGATAAGTTTTAATTTCTTCGTGAAATTGACAATTACAGTTCCAAACTGACAATTTCTGCTTCAAATTGACAAAGTTTTAATTAAATTGACAATGCGCCAATAAAAATGTCAATTGCTAATAAAAACGAAAATTTTCTCGTGAAAATAACAATTTCGTCCTACTAACAATTTCCACATAAAATTGACAATTTCCTCATAAAATATACAATTTTCGCATAAAAATTGACAAATACCTCATAAAATGAACAATTTCCCTCTAAAATTGACAGTTTCCTCGTAAAATTGACAATTTCCTCATCAACACTTTGTGACAACTTTCTCACAAAATGGACGATTTCTTCATATAATTGACGATTTCCGTACCAAATTGTCAATTTCATAAAGTAGACAATTTCCCTTTGAAATTGATTATTTCTTCGTAAAATTGACAGTTTCCTCATAAAATATACAATTTACCCATAAAATTGTCAATTTCCTCTTAATATAGGCAATTTCCAAAATGGACAATTTCCTCATAAAACATACAATTTCCTCACGAAATTGACGATTTCCGTGTAAAATTGTCAATTTTCTCATAAAATACATAATTTAATTGCAAAATTGACAATTTTCTCATAAATTAGACGATTTCCTCATGAAATTGTCAATTTCTTCATAAAATAGACAATTTCCCATAAAATGTATTAGTTCTTCATAAAAGTAACAATTTGCGGAGGGGATGCATTATGTCCCACGGCTACCACTGCGATTGTAACCATAAAAATTGGGTATTTAGTGAGCGAAATCCAGGAAATTACTTTTTTTATTGAGTGAGACCGGCTAAAAACGGTTCTTAGTGCAAAAAATCGGCTCAATCAGTCACTGAAGTAGGCCAACCAGCGAAATTGGTTTACTGGCAAACAAATTTTCCGAGATTAGCTGTTCATCATATTGACAATCTCCTCATGAACTTGACAATTTCCACATAAAATTGGCAATTTCCTCACAAAACATATAACTTCCTGATAAAATTCATGATTTCCTTCTGGAAATTGGATATTTCCTCATCAAATCGACAATTTTCTCATGAAATTGACAATTTCCTCATAAAATAGACAATTTCCTCATAAAATTGGATATTTCCTCACAAAATTGACAATCTCCTCATAAAATTGACAATTTCTTCGTAAAATTGTCAATTTCCTCATACAACATATAATTTCCTAATAAATCACGGTTCCCTCATAAAATTGACTATTTCCTCGTAAAACATAAAATTTCCTCACAAAATTAACTTTTTTCTTATAAAATTGACAATTTCCTCACAAAATGGACAATTTCCTCATAAAATGGACAATTTCCCCGTAAAATTAATTATTTCCTCATAAATTTGACGATTTCCTCATAAAATTGTCAGTTCCCTCATAAAATATACAATTTCCGTAACATTGATTATTTCGTCGTGAAATTGACAATTTCTCTATAAAATTGACAATTTTCCCATAAAATTGATAATTTCGAAACGATCTACTGCGAAACTACTGCATTAACAATAATCATAAAAAGGGCAATTGCCCATTGAGTCAAGGGGCAAAATTAATAAGTTCCAAAAGGACGAAAAATAAATAATTTTCTAGTGAAATTGACAATTTCCCCGTCAAATTAACAATGCCTGCTTCAAATTGACACGTTTTTAATTAAATTGACTATGCGCTAATAAAATTGACGATTTCGTCCTAAAATTAACGATTCCTAGTTACGATTTTCTCTTGAAATGAGCAATTTCCAATTCGAACTAACAATTGCCTTACAAAATTGGAAATTCATTCGAAAGGGGCAATTTTCTTATTATATTGATAATTCTTCATACAATATGTCATTTTCTTCATAAAATTGACTATTTCCTAATTGAACTGAAGATGGACTCACCAAATTGATACTTTTTAGACTGAAAATTACCTCATAAAGTCAACCATTATGCTCATAAGGTTAAGATGTCTTATAAAATTGAAAGTTTTCTCATAAAACAGACAATTTCGTTATGAAATTGACAATTTTTTAGTGAAACCGACGAGCTCTTGGTGAATCATTTCGCATATTTGTTGCCTTTGGCGCGGCCTTTCACGTAAATTTTGCCTTGAATGTGGCGATTCAAGTGAGTATTTGCCCGGAATGTTTGCGTTTTGCCCGCCGCCGTGGGGTATTTCGCGCGGTTCACTCGTTGTGCCGCGGCCTTTCTAAACAGTGTTTTTTTTCCTCACACGTCACAATGTGACGTTTCGCTTATAAGTTTGCCCTTGGTGTCACCTTTCGCATAAATTTTGCCCTTGACGTGGTGGCGTTCAACGTCAATTTTCTTCTGTGAGACCATTCGCGAGAGTTTTCCCCTTGAGTAAATCAATATTTCGCATCTCTCGAGACCCTCGGACCTATGAGAAAATGACCCTAAAATTAAGGTGAGGAGGTTTTGATGATTTTTTTTTTCGCAAGTGACCTCGACTCCAAGGGAGGGGCCATGGCCCCTGTGGCCCCTCTCTTAGATCCGCCACTGGAGATAGCCCGGAGTTGAATAGTTCCTGGTCGCCGCGGTGTCTTGGTGGTCTAAGAGCCGTACCGGAGATACGGTGTCCGGGTTCGATTCCCGCTCCGTGGCAGTTTCTTTTTCTCACATTAACATATTTAATTAAGAGAAAACGTATGGAAATTTACTGTCTCGAGGCAGATTTTTTGGGGAATCGAAAACGCTATTAGGCCCTCCTCAAATTGAACCTGTGAACATACACATACTGGTTCACACATTCACAGTCAATTATTTTTTGTCCGCGCGTGGGAGTGGCCTGGGTTCAATTTACAGTGGGTCACCCGGTATATATTTATGTAATACACGACTTGTATATATATGTATTGGCCGGTTTTCGAGCTTTTCAAATCTGGCAACCCTAGATATGAAACATGTGTGGACACGATTCTTTGTTGCAAAGTTGAATCAAGTATGAATCGGAACATGAATCTACGCAGCCCGGACTCTGAGTCGCAACAATGAATCGACTCAAAGAGTCTCAGTGTGTACTAAGCTTAAGGGGTGAAACTGAATAGCTTCGTTTCTAGAAAAACCACGGTTTCGCACAATAGATGCTGAACGTAAATTATAGCCTGCAGTCCCCAATAGAAAAGCCATCAAGCACATTTGACAAGCGCGTCACATTCCTTATGGCAACTTTTTTCCTCAAAAGTCATCGAATTTTGTTGTTTTTTTTTATAGCTTTTTAAGAAGCAATAAATTTGGTATTTTTGTCCGCAATGCCAATTTATTAAAAATAATGGTCGACAGTCGGAGCTTTGCCATTGAGTTCAATTTTAGAATTTATGATTCTTGGAAAATTCTTGAAAATCACCGGTGTCCTCCAAATGACTAACGTTGTTTGAATTTTCTTACGCAATCAACGAGAGCGAGGGGAGACGGAATGAGTAAGAGGGTGACTAAAAACAAAATCGAACACCGGTTTCCGAACTGCGGTGTTCGACTTTAGTCTTTACGTGTCATCCTGTGTAGTTTAATGAATCTTGGAAGCTTTCACTTCGTTACAGAAAGCGATTATGTTTCCTAACCAATTTAACAAGCTACTCTGATATACTTAGGACCCTTTTTTTTTCAATTTAAAAAACTGTTCAACAGAAAAAATTGACCCATGTTCCGTTTGTTTTTAATTATTTATTAATACCCCGCGAGCGGTTGCTTCTATTTAGGAAGACTTGTTCCATTAATTCAAAGGTCACAAATCAAATTTCGTTAATTTGCAATTTGAAGAAGATGAAGATGGTTCACACGCTTTTTGGGGATTCGAACAAACCAATCATTATTCCCCCACCACCGTCACCCACGGTTTCGGGCACCTCACACCGTCAGCAAGCAACAAACTAGTTTTGGTGTGATCTCGATGGACCCTCCCCCCCCCCCCACCACCACCAACACCACGGTAAAGAATGAATTCTTTACATGCCTATCTACTTGATATGGCCTGTTGTTTGAAAACAAAAAATACATTTTTATGCTGTTAATTATGAAGGATAAACACGACTAGGGTGACATAAACTGAAACCTTACCGTATAGTTTTCGAGCGATCAATACGATCAATAACGATCAATTTATTTACAACGTAATGCAAAGCAGGGTTGCAGACAGTGATATTGTTGTGGGGAAGGTGGTGGAGAGGATACTTAATGATACGGTGCGGGAGCGGAAATTAAATAACGTTAACGACCCATAAAAAAAAAATATTTATATACCGGGAGCGGGTCGTTATTGTTTGAAAGACACTTTAGAAATTCCTTATTCAAATTCCTTTATTTTTCATTTTTTCGAGTGGATGATAAAAAAAAACAAAAAAAAAAACGGAGGAGTGAGAGAACATAGAGGGCCCTTTAAAGGTTGGGAGGGGAGCTCGTCAAAATACAATCGATTCTTGGGGTTTATTCAAAGGGCTGATTCTTCAACTTAAACGCTCCACGGGGGTTTTTTTTTTCGCCTCCAGACCATGGCTCACTCATCGGTAGCGCAGCACGTTGCCTATACTTATTCCATTTGGTCTTGGCAAATTAGCTCTCATATTTATAACAGTATCACATTCACTCCCACCTCATCAAATTGCTCATCCTTCGGAATTTTCATTGTTAGACAGCATCAAAAGGTAATAAAGAGCATTTTAAAACGTCTTCGTCACGACCGTAATGGGATAAAATTCATTCATGTCTAGCTCCACACGCTTTTTTCCCAACCATACAGACTTTTATTTGAACAGAAACAAAAAAGACCTTCGAAAAAAAAAAGAAAGAAAAGAAAATCAATGATAAATAGCTCGTTTAAAGAGTCTCGATGGTCCAGTCTATGAGTAAGAAGCATTGAATAACAAAAATAAGCCAGTAGTGTTGTCAAGTATTTCACTTCTGGCCTCTATGAGACTATTGACTGACTTTGACATATATTTCTTTATTGTGTTTCCCCTTCTCCTCCACACCGGACCAACCAACCTTTCAATTCAACCCCGAAGGCTTCTTCAAGTGATCTATTGAACAAAAAGAAAAAAAAGAAGCTCGCCTCCACGGGGGGAGTTAGACCTGAAGGGTGCTCTCGTAATAAATTCTGCGAAAATTCTTGAGGCTTTTGATTATGGCCTGACGGTGATATGTAATTGCGTGTCGATGGTGGGAGGGGGACACAAAAAAGGTCAGAGTTTTATCAAACTTGTTGAGTGTTACCCTCATAATTTCGGCTCTTTTTTTTTATAGAGGTTAATTAATAAATTAAATGGAATTTTTTTTCAACAAAAAATTAACTTTTAATCTGAATTCCTCTTAAATTATTAATTGTTAAAATAATAATAATTTACTTCCAACGGGTTTCCCAGCTTTTTCCCTCATAAATTCTTTGATCCTCTCTCGGAAGGATTTACGATTAATTACTGGGCGCCCCCGATGAAAGGAAGAAGTTGTTTTCTCCGTTGATTCCCCCCACCCCCACTCACTAATATTTTTTTTTTTAAAAACAACAAAAGAAGTTGAATAAATAAATAAATGATAAAAATGTTAATGGAATTATTATCGGTAAATAATTTTGTGAAATGTCTCTTTTTGAAAAAGCGTTAAAAAGATCTATTTCCTCTTAAGAAATTGACGATGTAATAAATTGTTCTTCAACAATTAACCGACGACAGAGGGATTTTACCGAGTCATTTACGGCGGGTTAAAATATCAAAAATTTGGGGAGGGGGATGCATGGAGATAATGGGAGAAAATTTTTGTATATATACTTACGTGAAGTAGTTGTAGGGAAATCAGGTCGTTGATAGACGACCCTTTGTAGGGCTCATCATACCACTTGCTACACATGCACCACACTGTCACATTTAAGTTTTCCGACACGAATTTAAAAAAAAAATAAAATAAAAATAAAAATTACGTGAAAACTTAAAATCCAAATTTAGCGGCCACAATTTTCCATCGACCAAAACTCCGTAAACTTTTAATCAGATTTTTTCGCGATTTTATTTATTTTTATAATTATTATTATTTTTTTTTTTTTAGGGGCGATAAAGGTGGGGGTGGTTCTCCGTGAACGACTTTTTGGAAAAGGGGGAGAGTGAGAGTGAGCAAAAAAAATTCTATTACAAAAGGTGCCTTAGTGGAACGATGGTTGGGTCGGGACTGGCGGGTTGAGTGCCCCCCACGCCATTGCCTCCCAAGTTCTACCGCCCCCCCTTTCTTGAATGGAGGATGATGGTGAAGAAGAAGTTGAGGAGAGGAGTTGTTGTTGATGATGAGGGGGTGGTGGAGGAGGTGAAGAAGGAAGAAGTTCTCCTGAGCGGTGCGCCCCCGGAATTGGTGGATGGTCTTTTCGGGGGTTTTTTTTTTTATAAGGTGGTGGTTTTTGGGTGATGTTTGGCGCGCGGTGGTTGTTCAAGTTCCTCAGGGGGTCGTCCCTCTATACTCTTTTACTGAAAAACTAGCACTGAAGAGTGAGATGGATGATTTTGATGAGGAGAAGCAGTTGAAAAAAAGTGGGAGACGAAGGGGGTTGAAAATACGAGGGGTAGAATGAAAAGAAAGAGGGTCGAGGGGAAAATAGGGGATGAAGAAAAAGCGCCCTCTTCTTTTTCACTCTTTCTCTCATGTTCCGGGAGTTTGTGGGCACCATGATTGAACAAGTGAGGGGGAAGGGGGTATTTAAGTGTTGCTCTGGACGTCGAGACGTCTCAAAAGCTTGAGAGTAAGGAAGACTGTTATAAAAATAAATAAAAAAAGAATAGAAAACTTGATTTTCCGTGGACAATGTCTCATCCATTAAAAGGCCCCTCTTTCCATCACATTCACATCCAACAAAAATTATTGCAAAACATTCCTTCGCCCCCACTCCCCTCTTTAACGTCTTGATCGGACGAAATGAAAACGATCTTAATGCCTCCCTTCACTTCTATTTCCCTTGGATGGTATCAGACAAATCTGGAGGAGAGTTGAAAAAAAAAAAAAAAAAAATCCACCACCAACAGTCCGCCCATCCGTCGTCGGTCCCTTGATAAATCACACCCCCAAACTAACTGGTCTTTTGAGAGAAGATCTGCCCTTATAATTAGGCATTTAAGAATACCTGCCGTTAGGAGATACCGCTTTTGCCCTATTCTGGGTAATGCACTTTTTTTTTTATAGATTTTGTGCTTCTTTTTTGAAAAAAAAAATGTTTTCAAGGTTTCAAATTGGTTAAAAATTTCGAAAGAAAGAAAAACTTATAAAAGAACACACGCTGGGTTTTGACTCGCGTGGCTTTTCTTTTCATGTCGACTCCTCTTTCGCCCCCTCCCCCCCCCATCTCACAAGCGACCATCACTGTTCACGGCTCATTAAGTCATTACGCGTCTACATATACAGCTGTAAAACGCTCCCTCTTTCCTCAATTTTTGTTTTTTTTGTTTATATTTTAGGAAATTTTCGATTTAGTTATAGTAGCGAAAAATCAGGGACATTGAGAAGCGCTTGCTTCTGATTTAAAACCCCTTGCCGGGACGGGCGAACCGTTCAGGGGAAAAAAACCATAGATTTTTTTTTTTTTTTTTGGTCAAATTTTCAGTTAATGGGGACCGTGCAAAGATAAGAAAAAGAGCGCTCTAGGGGAAGAGCTGTAAGTTTTGGTATAATAACGAACGCCGGTAGTCATCAAGATTTCAATAGAGTTTGGTACGGCAACCGAAGAAAATCTCAGATTTAGAGCCGTTTTCACCAAGTTTTCTGTGATCTGAGATCAATTGACGGAGGTTAGAACTGAATGCGATTTCTTAACGGCAGTCAAGAGAAATGGTTTTCACCACCGCGAAAACGAGTTCAACTAACGTCGTTCAACGAACCATCAGATGACCCGAAAATTGACCCGTTCATTGAAATCAAGACGTTTTTGCTAAGCACTTTTTAGCACAAGCAGTTTTTGCTACAGTTGGGAGGTGAAACCAGTAAAGGGGGAGCTGCAGTGATGATTCCTTGACCCCCCCCCCCCGCTAAATCATTCCACGTCTAATACTCGGCATACATTTTCCCGCCTAATTTCTGCACCGATCCTGGTTTTTTAAGGACTCGTTTTAATCTTCAGGAAGCTCCGCATATGCAGTGCTTTTCCTTTTTTCAAATAAGTCGAAAAAAAAAACGTGAAATTACAAGGTAAAAGTTCAAGTCGAATTTAAACTAACTTCTGGGATGAAATTTGAAAAAAAGGAAAACTACTGCATATGCGGAATTTCCTGAAGATTAAAACGAGTCCTTAAAAACCAGGATTGGTGCAGAAATAAGGTGTGAACATGTATGCCGAGTAATAGACGAAGGTTGATTAGAGGGGGGTCGAGGAATCACCCGTGCAACTCCCCCTTCAGGACTCGTTTCAATCCCCAGGGAATTCCGCACGAGCGTACAATCTTGTTTAGCCTAGCTGCTGTTGTAGCCACAGAGATATTATAACCAGAGCTCGAAGGGTCCGTTGCGCATCGGTACCATCATTGACGTCACCCAGAGCTTGTAACGGGTCCAAAAATCCCTTGACTGAAGATGAAGGTGAAGGGGATTTCCTGGTCATACCGATTTTTGAGACAGCCAATGTGAAGAGACCTCCGGTCCTATAACCGAGCCGTTTTCAACAAGTCTGGTTAACATTTTTGAACTCTGGTTAACTCTTTCGACTCTAACCGGCGTTAGCAGTCAAATCGGATTTCACCAGCTGTTTGAGAAGAAAGATAATTATGGTCTCTTTTGTTTTGTTTTTATATTTCCCTTCTTTTATTCGATTTTTTCTGTTTGTATCAATTGTAAATTTCCCCCTGCTCTTCCTATCCCGTCACCTTTACCCCCACCTATATAACCAGAAAAAAGACTTTACTTTCGAATCGGGACTTGGACTTGTTGTTGGTTTTTGGTTGGTATCAAACACGTGCTAAAGCTGAAGTGGTCTCGCTTTTTTTTTGGGAAAGTTTGCCCGCGACCGGTAATTAATAAAACGTAATTTTCTTTCGACATCGTCGAGTTCGGTCATTTATTGTCGGATGAACCGGGCTACAGGAGATCGCTCCTCGTGATCGAAATATTCAAGGTGCGTTCCCCTTCCTACGTCCTCCTTTTGCTTTCCGCTTTTTTGTTTTTGATTTTTTATACAGTTCACTAAATATCTGGCCCTAACATTTTGGTCCTCAGGGCTTCGGATTTGGTTTAATCGTTTTATTCGATATCGTTCGATTTTGTTGTTTGGCCGTTTTAAAATAATTGTTTTTCGGCAATCCTTTTGGATAGGATTTTTTGTTGTCACTTTCTTTGGTCGTAAAAAAAAAAAAAAAAAAAAAAAAAAAAGCTCGGTCGTTTATAGATTTTTTAATCAACGAAAATGGATGACTCGAATCAATTTAAAAGGGCTTATTCGAAGCTCAAGGTAACGCTCCGACGTATAACCTATCTTTCCTCACATGGCGACTTGGATCTGAGGCATCTCTTGGAAATTCAAAATCTAACTAGAACCCGTGTCGAAACGGAAGAAACGTTCTATGACCTTATCGCGAGTGAGGTTCGTGACGCAAATGTTACGGAGCAAGAACTTACAGATTTATTAGAGCTGTACACGAACGGTATTTACCGCCTCGAAGCCCAACTTCTAACAGCTAAAGAAAGAATGAATCGTTCGTCCTCGCATCTTACTGTCGATTCCTTAGGCGAGGAAGTGGATCCTCCTCGAATGAGACAAAATAATTCGACCGCTCAATCGCGCGACGTGAGCCCTGGGTCGGACCAGTTACCAAGGCCTGTGTCACCTTGTGACCTATCTTCGGTCTCTATTCACGACAAGGAGGGTAAAATGCTCAAAAAGCTTACCCCATCGACTCAAAATGAGCACGGTGCCTTTTCGACCGTTCGCCTACCGGCAATCGAATTACCCTCCTATGACGGGGAAAAAGAGTCCAATTGGACTAATTTTAAAGAACTTTTCAACTCTTTAATTTTGGAAGACCCTTCGATTCCTGCAGTTCGAAAATTGTACTACCTCAGGTCAGCCCTACGAGGTGAAGCACTGGCCAAGATTCAAAATCTTCGTCTGGAAGCCGGCAACTTGGACGTAGCTTGGCAAACTTTGGTGAAAAGTTATGACAATAAACGCGTCATTTCCACTGAGCTTTGGGCTCAGATCGTTCGGCATCCCATCGTGGGTAAAAATAATACCACTCTCGCCGATTTGGTTTCTAAATTTTCCACTAACCTCGATGCTCTCAAGGCTTTGGGCCACAATGTCGATGAGTGGGGGTTCGTTCTTTTGTATTTAACGTTGGGGAAAATTGACGATGAGTCTCGCTCATTATTCGAAAATTCGGTCGCTGCTGATGAGCCAACGTTCCCTGAGCTGTTCGCTTTTTTGGAGAGGAGAGCAAAGTCCCTTTCGGCCACGGTTCACTACTCGAAAACTACAAAGTTAGCCAGTCAGCAGTCTGATGGCAAAAATCGAGCAAAAGGCGTTTACGTTGCAACGTCTAGCGCGCCCAGTACGTGCTTTGCGTGTGATTCGCACGCTCACTCAGCAATGGATTGCAAACGGTTTCTCAATTTAAGACCTCCTGATCATTACAAGGCCGTCAAAAAGGCAAGAGTTTGCATACTTTGTCTATCAGGGAATCATGCCGCTGCCTCATGCAGTTCGAAAACGTCGTGCCGTGTGTGTAAGAAGAACCATCACACATTATTACACTTCCCTCAATTCGTCGTCGCAACTCCTTACTAAGGAATCTGGTCCTTCGGAGCTGAACAGTGAGGCAAACTTCTGTAACACTTGTGCCCTTGCAAAAAGGAATTCGGATAGGCACGTTACCATTCTTCTTTCTACAGCTTTATTGTCAATTGTAAATAAATCCGACCAACGTGTAATCGCCCGGGCTTTGATCGACCCCGGCTCGCAGTGCTCCTTAACGACTCTAAAATTCGCTAAAAAATGTGGTTTGCCTCTTCAGAGTTATTCGAGGCCAGTAAAGGGTCTTGGTGGTAACGCGGTTCCCATAAAAAATTCTGTACAGGTTAGATTCACCTTTACCTCCCGAAACTCGCCTACCTACGCAGTGGATACTCTGTGTGTTGACCGCATCACAGGCAAGATTCCTTCGGTCGAATTGCCGGCGCAACAGTGGGAACACCCTGGATTTGGATCTGGCTGACCCGACGTTCTCAACGCCACAAGAGATTGACATCCTTTTGGGGGCAGATATTTTCCCGAGACTAATAAAATCGGGTAGAAAAGAGGGGCCAAGCGGCACACCTCTGGCTCTTGAGAGTTCACTGGGCTGGTTGTTGATGGGACCAGTTGCCACCGACAATGTTTTGGTGTCCCAAGCCGACACTTTGCAATCTTTGACATCGGTCGTGCTGCACGTTAGTCTTGAGGAAATGGTCACTTCATTTTGGGAACTGGACGCCTTCCCTAAAGAAAAAGTAGTGGCTCCTGAAGAGCTATGGAGCGAGGACTTCTTCGCGTCAAATCATCGACGTCAGGATGACGGCAGGTACATTGTGCCGCTTCTCTTCAAGCCCAACGAGCCTGATTTGGGCGACTCCAAGCGTCGGGCGACTAGTCGTCTCATGGCTCTCGAAAGACACTTCGAGAAAGATGACAATCTCAGGGTTGAGTATGGTAAGTTCATGCGAAACCTCATCGATTCCAGTTTAATGGAAAGAGTACCGCCATTGAACTACGAGCCGAAAGAATCTGGTTCTTTCTACTTGCCCCACCATGCGGTTTGGAAATCAGATGGAGCGAAAAAATCAATTCGCGTGGTATTCGACGCTTCGGCGCGATCGACGAATGGCAAGTCATTAAATGACTGCCTTTTCCCAGGCCAAAAACTTCAGAATGAAATAGTGGATGTACTTCTTGGTTTTCGTATGTTTCCAGTGGCTCTCATCGGAGATATTCGTCAAATGTTTCTCCAAATTCGTCTCCAAGAAGACCACTGCGATTTTCAAAAAATTCTTTGGCGTTTTGACGCCACTGACCCGATTGATACTTATCGGCTCCTGACCGTCACTTTTGGGGTGAAATGCAGCCCTTCAGCCCTTTTTTGGCAATCAGAACGTTGCATCAACTTGTGAAGGACGAGGGGGAACCCTACCCCGCTGCTTCTCGTGCCCTCGAACGACAAATCTTCGTAGATGACCTGCTTCTCTCGTGTGCCTCAATCGACGAGGCTCGTTCAGTGCATGGCGAATTGGTAGAGCTACTCGGAAAGGGTGGCTTCAGCATGAGAAAATGGGCATCAAATTATGACGAAGTTCTGGATGGGATACCGTCTGAAGATCGACGGATTGGCGTAAACGTTGCCTTCGATTGTGACAGCCCATTTCTAAAAGTACTCGGGCTTGACTGGAATCCTCAAGAGGATTATTTTACTTATAGGGTTTTTTCGATCTCTGAGAACGCGACCAAACGAACCATGCTTTCACATTTGGCTCGTGTTTATGACCCCTTCGGATGGCTCGCCCCTTCAATTGTCATCGGGAAGCTCCTCATAAAGGACTTGTGGAACGAGAAATTGGGCTGGGACGATCAGGTCTCTCCCGAAATAAAATCGAGATGGCTCCGATTCCACGAGCAGATCGAGAAGTTTTCGAAATTAAAAATCAGTCGACCAGTACAACGGATTGGTCAACATCCACGATTTGTTTTGCACGGTTTCGCGGATTCATCAGAGCGCGCCTACGCTAGTGTTTTGTACCTATCAACGATCGACCCAAGTGGCTTGTCTTCGACGACAATTTTGGTGGCTAAGACTAAATTAAGCCCTTCGAATCGCAAAATAACCATCGCTCGTTTGGAGTTGTGCGCAGCTGTGCTTCTTGCGAGACTGATAAAGGATGTGTTGCCTACTCTACAGTCACATTTAAAGGTAGACCAAGTGTATTGTTGGACCGACTCATCCGTGACACTTCATTGGATTTCGCAGCCTCCTGAAAAATGGAAGACTTTCGTCGGCAATCGTGTCGATTTTATTAGACGAAGCACGGATCAATCATGGTGGAGACACTGTCAGTCGGAACAGAACCCTGCTGACTGCGCCTCTCGGGGAATGTACCCCAAAGAACTAGTCGAGTTCAAACTTTGGTGGCACGGGCCAGAATGGCTCCTTTTGCCTGAAAATAGTTGGCCAAAATCTAAGGTATCAATTAAAAGCGTAGATCCTGCGATTTTGGAAGAAAAACCCCAAAAATGCCTTAAAATCGTGACGCCGGAACAATGGTCACGGCCTTTTGTCTACGTTTCGGCTGCCCTCCGAGTACTCGTTATCGAGGGCCTTTAAGAACAAAGGAACTCAAAATTTCGCTCAACACTTGGATCAGACTAGTCCAAAGGGATCTCTTCGCTGATGATTTCCTTCGAATCCAAAATGGACTAAATCCATCTAGTAAATTGGGTAAGTTGGGACCCTTTCTTGACGAAAATGGCATAATTCGAGTAGGTGGTCGGCTGTCATTATCCGATATGCCCTACCCCAAACGGCATCCCATTTTGCTGCCAAATAAAAGCCATTTGACAACGCTAATTGTCCGTTTTTACCACGAGGAATTCGGTCATTTGGGACCAACCTTACTTCTCGCTTCGCTTCGTCGCCGCTTTTGGATCCTCGCAGCCAGAAGGCTCATTAGATCTATCGTTTTTCGATGCGTGAAATGCCATCACGTAAAGCCCAAGACCAATCAGCCCATTATGGCTCCACTACCGCGGGTTAGAACCGAACCTTCCTCTCGTGCCTTCGTGAATTGCGGTGTTGATTACGCCGGACCAATTGAAATCAAATCGTCGACTCTCCGAAAATCGCCTAAAATAAAGGCCTACATTTGTATTTTCGTTTGTCTTTCTACTCGTGCCTGCCACATCGAAGTGGTCTCCAGTCTGTCGACTGCTGCCTTTATAGCGGCCTTGACCAGATTCGTATCTCGCCGAGGGCTCTGCTCACACTTATACAGTGACAATGGCACAAATTTTGTTGGTGCAGACAAGGAATTGAAAAAGTTTCTTATTCAATCACATAACCAATCTTCGTTGGCGGACAATGCCTCTAAATTTGGAATTCAATGGCACTTTATTCCACCCTCGTCGCCTCACTTTGGAGGTATTTGGGAGGCAGCCGTCAAAAGCGCCAAACGGTGTCTCATGAAAATTACACAGGGAGCTCTACTCACCTTTGAGGAACTATCCACAGTGCTCACTAGAGCAGGGGTGTGACGGTACTCGAGAAATTTGTCACTGCTCCAATTGCTCCAGTGACAGGAATGGAGCAGTGACACGATACCGGTACAACTGCTCCACTGCTCCACGCAAGCGCACATTGTGTGGAAGAGTTAAAAGAAAATAAGAAGGGGTTTATCTGTTCCACTGCTATAACTGCTCCAAGTGAAGCTCCCCTCCAGCTCATTTCTCTATTCGTTCTTAATTCCCAGTCGATCTTATTTCAATGAAATATGAATCCATTTAAATCGAAGCAGCACTCAATTCTCGACCCCTGACTCCCATGAGTGAGGATCCGGGGGAATTCGAAGCTCTGACACCAGCACACTTCTTGGTCATGGACAGCCTACACAATTTGCCAGAACCGGACTTGACGTTACCTGATGCAAGGATTGATCTTCGCGATCGTTGGAAACTCACTAGTCGACTCTCTCAGCTATTCTGGAGGAGATGGACTTCAGAATATTTGACATCGCTTCAAGGTCGGTGTAAATGGATCACCTCTTCCCCTAACCTAAAACCTGGCACCATGGTACTGGTGAAGGACGACCAGTTACCACCTCTCAGCTGGAAATTGGGACGAATCGTCAGCGTTTTTCCTGGAACCGACGGCAACGTTCGAGTAGCGACGGTCAAGACTCCTGCTTCTGGCTCTGGTCGGGCGGCGACCGCCGAATTTAAGCGCCCCGCCAACAAACTCATACCTTTACCTATCGAAGACTTCTGCTGAAGCTTGGATGGAAGCTTCAGTGTCGGGCGGGATGTTTGAGAAGAAAGATAATTATGGTCTCTTTTGTTTTGTTTTTATATTTCCCTTCTTTTATTCGATTTTTTCTGTTTGTATCAATTGTAAATTTCCCCCTGCTCTTCCTATCCCGTCACCTTTACCCCCACCTATATAACCAGAAAAAAGACTTTACTTTCGAATCGGGACTTGGACTTGTTGTTGGTTTTTGGTTGGTATCAAACACGTGCTAAAGCTGAAGTGGTCTCGCTTTTTTTTGGGGAAAGTTTGCCCGCGACCGGTAATTAATAAAACGTAATTTTCTTTCGACATCGTCGAGTTCGGTCATTTATTGTCGGATGAACCGGGCTACAGGAGATCGCTCCTCGTGATCGAAATATTCAAGGTGCGTTCCCCTTCCTACCTCCTCCTTTTGCTTTCCGCTTTTTTGTTTTTGATTTTTTATACAGTTCACTAAATATCTGGCCCTAACACCAGCAATTTTGAACGAGATCAAGCTTGATCTCAGTTCAAAAAACTGAACGCCCGAATTTGGCTGGTTAGAACGTTAACTGGTGCATTATCTCTTATCACTTGCTCACTTCTCTATTTCTCTTTAAAAAATCGCTATTTTTCGTCGTGTTTATTGTTGTTTGTTCCTTAAAAAGTAATAATTTTCCGTACTGAGGTGCTGTTCCATATGTCGTAAATACACTTTAGCCCGTAGAATTCAGAAACCAACCTTAACCTTTAGGGCCTTTTCATTTCACGCTATAGGAGAAAAAAGACGCCGACTCGCGAGTCAAAGTTTTTTTGATTTTACTGACTGCAAGAGTCGGACGCTGACGCGCGCGTCAGTAAAATCACGCAGAACTCTATGGGGCCTTTCACATTGGAAGAGTTCGCAAGTCGTCTCTTTCCCGAAAAAAAAAAATACGCCCAATCGCGCGTCAGTGTTTTTTTTCTCCTAATATGAAAGGGCCCTTACGCCTCCTTTAAAGCGCTTCAAAATAGATGACACATTTTTATAAACCATCACATTTTTCAACTCTTTGCTTCGTAAAGGTGGATTTCTGAATACGGCTCTTGGTGTTCGAAGGAAATGTTTTCAAGTGGGCGTTGACTCGTTGAACTTGCTTTGGATGGCTTCGATGATGATGAGTATGAGCCAAGTCGGTTTCGGGAAATCTCTGTCATGAATGACAGAGGGTTTGGGTAGATGGGCTTGTTCCTCTTTGGTGGCGCGGAAGAGGATTGTTATTGGCTTCGGACGGCGGGGTGTGTAGCCGTGACGTGCGGCAAGCAAGGTGGATACGGGAACGAGAGAACTCCACCCCAAAAAAGCATTTCAGTAGGTCGAGTAGGCTCACTAGGGTCACGGATAAAAGTAACTGAACAAGGTTCAAAGTATCTGAACAATTTGTAGTAAATTTCTGAGGAAATTACCTACAAATCGAAATCATTCGAATCGTAAAACAGCTTGTTTTTATTCGACTACGACAATTACTACCGTTGAAAACCAATTGTAAGACATTATTAAGCAACAAATGCTTCAAATAATAAAAAGGACGTGATTTTTCAAAAAAAAAAAAAATGTGTGCAGGAACCGAGGAAACTGGGAAAAAGTTGGTCAGACAAACGGTCCATCCGATCTGAACCTCCCAACTCCCAAGAGAGATCTTTACCACTGGATGCGTAAAAAACTAGAAAATGGGGCGTGGATTGACGTAATTACGGGACCGGAGGTCTCTTCACCAAAACATTCTCAACCAAGGTATTTTTGGACCCGCTTCTAGCTGGGGGTGACGTCAATGATGGTCCCGCTGCGCAAAGGGCCATTCAAGCTTTAGTTATAATATCTCTGTGGCTACAACAGGAGCTAGGCAAAAAAAGAAGATCGTACGCGCGAGCGGAATTTCATGGAGATACAAATAACACTTTGAAATCCAGGATTGGTGCAGAAATACGGCGATAATTTACGTAACGCCCAGGAGGCGAGATAGCACACGTACAATCCTTAAGGGTGAGTTGCACGTGTGACGCCCTCCAATAAGCCCTCGTCTACTACTCGGCATACATTTTCCTTCCTAATTTCTGCACCAACCCTGGTTTTTAAAACTCGTTTTAATCCCCAGGGAATTCAGCATATGCAGTAGTACTCCTTTTTTCAAATAAGTCGAAGGAAGAGCATGAAATTTTAAGGTAAAACTTCAACGTGGTCTAAAGTCACTTCCGGGACAAAGTTTGAAAAATTGATGCTACCGCATATGCATTGGTGGATATGGATTGGTGCAGAAATAAGGCAAGACGACGGAGGATTGGAGGGGGTCGATTGGGGGGATCACTGCAGCTCCCCCTTAACTGGTTACACCTCCATAACCTGTGATTAACTGATCAGCAAAAAGATCTTGAGTTTAATGAACGGGTCAATTTCCAGGTCATCTGGTTAGTTGAACGACGTTAGTTGAACTCGATTTCACGGTGGTGAAAACCATTTCTCCTGACTGCCGTTTATAAATAAAATTCAGTTCTAACTTCCGTCAATTGATCTCAGATTTGCGCATTCAGTGGTAGAGACTTCTCTTGGGACAAATTTTTGAATGTTGTTGTCTCCCAGCGAATAATAGTATTTATTATTAAAACAAAACTTTTTCGCTTTTTGGAGGCATCCTCAGTGTTTTTGTTCACAAACACAAAAAAATTTCGCCCCGGCAGCTGGCGGTGGGAAAGAGTGCATTTCATTCCGTATACGGATACCCTGAGCCGTCCCAGAAGTAATAATTTTGATACCATTTAAGCCGAACTTCTTTCTCTATTTTCACCACCCTCTTTCAAAAATGTCGAAAAGTTTCGTTATTTTTCCAAGGGCTTTGTTATATTAAAGTTTTGTGCCGTATTTTATAATACCTAAACGTGTGAATTTAAGCGATTTTTTTGAAATTTCATCCCCCATTTCACCCCCCCCCTCCATCAAAGTTTTCGATAAATCTCAATGGAACCCAGGGCTTTGGTTACATTACATTTTTGAGTCGAATTTTAGAGCGCTAAGATGAACTAGTGAAGTTCAACGCTATTATTTTACACTTCCACACCGGGAGGACCACCCCCACCACCTTGACTTTGTCGAAAAATTAAAATGGTAATCAAAGGCTACTTTAACGTGGAGTATTCGCACTGAATATGATGCATCTAGAATCAACTGGCGATTTATAGTGATTTTTTGACCATTTCAACCCCTATTCCCCCCCTCCACCTCGACCGATTTGGCCCAAATGCAATACCGACCGGGGTCTTATGACTTCTGAGCCAAAGCGCGTTCCGCTAAATTGATTTCTTCGAGAGTTATCGTGCTAACAAGAAAACGGCCATAAGCTTATAAATATATAAAATGAATCCTGGAGACCACTGAATTCGTGTTCTAGAGGATCTGAAACGTGAAAAAAACATGACATGACCCATGTTTGCCACCATCACGACGAGACCAATAGTGCATTTTCAGAATGAAATGCACTAAAAAAAGTGAAGAAGAAGAAGAAGAAAAAAAAAACAAAATGAAATGCACTAAAATGCCTACTTCAGGAAATGGGAGAGAGGAGAAAAAAACCAAACACAATCATATTGTCTCATTCCTTTTATTTCATCTATGCGAAACAAAACAGCCGCGGCTGCGGTAGCGATTTCCCTTATTCCTAAACGATGAAGTAAGGCACAAACGAAGGGTTCGCAGAACTGCAATCGTTGCACGTCTTCCCTTTCGGGAACGGTCCGTGACCCTACTCGACCTACTGAATACTGAAATGCTTTTTTGGGGTGGAATTCTCTCGTTCCCGTATCCACCTTGCTTGCCGCAGCACGTCACGACTATACACCCCATCGTCCGAAGCCACTAACAATCTTCTTCCACGCCTCGAAAGAGGAACAAGCTCGTCTACCCAATTCCTGTCACGAATGGCAGGCATTTCCCGAAACCGATGTGGCTCATACTCATCATCCTCGAAGCCGTCCAAAGCCAGTTCAACGAGTCGACGCCCACTTGAAAACATTTCCTTCGAACACCAAGGGCCGTATTCAGAAAACCACCTTTACGAAGCAAGGAGTTGAAGAATGTGATGGTTTATAAAAATGTGTCATCTATTTTGAAGCGCTTAAAGGAGGCGTAAGGCCCCTCTCACACTGGGAGAAAAAAGTCGCAGAGGCGCGCGTCAGCGTCCGATCCTTGCAGTCAGTAAAAACACATAAAACAGGCCTTTCACATTGAACGCGTTCGCAAGAGTTGTCTCTCCCCTGAAAAAAAGACGTTGACTCGCACGTCGGCGTCTTTTTTCTCCTCGTGTGAAAAGGCCCTAAAGGTTAAGGTTGGCTTCTGAATACAGGACCGAGTGTATTCATGACGCGTGGAACAGTCACCTCAGTACGGAAAATTATTAGTTTTTAAGCAACAAATAACAACATACACGACGAAAAATAGTGATTCTCGAAAGAGAAATGGAGAAGTGAGCAACTGATAAGAGATAATCCACCAGTTAATGTTCTAACCAGCCAAATTCGGGCGTTCAGTTTTTTGAACTGAGATCAAGCCTTGATCTCAGTTCAAAAAACTGAACGCCCGAATTTGGCTGGTTAGAACATTAACTGGTGGATTATCTCTTATCAGTTGCTCACTTCTCCATTTCTCTTTCGAGAATCACTATTTTTCGTCGTGTATGTTGTTATTTGTTGCTTAAAAACTAATAATTTTCCGTACTATGGTGTCTGTTCCACACGTCATGAATACACTCGGTCCCGTATTCAGAAGCCAACCTTAGCCTTTAGGGCCTTTTCACACGAGGAGAAAAAAGACGCCGACGTGCGAGTCAACGCCTTTTTTTCAGGGGAGAGACAACTCTTGCGAACGCGTTCAATGTGAAAGGCCCCATAGAGTTTTATGTGTTTTTACTGACTGCAAGGATCGGACGCTGACGCGCGCGTCTGCGACTTTTTTCTCCCAGTGTGAGAGGGGCCTTACGCCTCCTTTAAGCGCTTCAAAATAGATGACACATTTTTATAAACCATCACATTCTTCAACTCCTTGCTTCGTAAAGGTGGTTTTCTGAATACGGCCCTTGGTGTTCGAAGGAAATGTTTTCAAGTGGGCGTCGACTCGTTGAACTGGCTTTGGACGGCTTCGAGGATGATGAGTATGAGCCACGTCGGTTTCGGGAAATGCCTGCCATTCGTGACAGGAATTGGGTAGACGAGCTTGTTC
Source organism: Corythucha ciliata (assembly GCA_038030265.1). Lineage (NCBI taxonomy): Eukaryota > Metazoa > Arthropoda > Insecta > Hemiptera > Tingidae > Corythucha > Corythucha ciliata. The sequence goes on along the minus strand of CM075937.1, from coordinate 7,220,372 downwards.
CTCTTTCGAGGCGTGGAAGAAGATTGTTAGTGGCTTCGGACGATCGGGTGTATAGTCGTGACGTGCGGCAAGCAAGGTGGATACGGGAACGAGAGAATTCCACCCCAAAAAAGCATTTCAGTATTCAGTAGGTCGAGTAGGGTCACGGACCGTTCCCGAAAGGGAAGACGTGCAACGATTGCAGTTCTGCGAACCCTTCGTTTGTACCTTACTTCATCGTTTAGGAATAAGGGAAATCGCTACCACAGCCGCGGCTGTTTTGTTTCGCATAGATGAAATAAAAGGAATGAGACAATAATTATGAATGTGTTTGGTTTTTTTCTCCTCTCTCCCATTTCCTGAAGTAGGCATTTTAGTGCATTTCATTTTGTTTTTTTTTTTTCTTCTTCTTCTTCTTCTTCTTCTTCACTTTTTTTAGTGCATTTCATTCTGAAAATGCACTATTGGCCTCGTCGTGATGGTGGCAAACATCGGTCATGTCATGTTTTTTTCACGTTTCAGATCTCTAGAACACGAATTCAGTGGTCTCCAGGATTCATTTTATATATAAGCTTATGGCCGTTTTCTTGTTAGCACGATAACTCTCGAAGAAATCAATTTAGCGGAACGCGCTTTGGCACAAAAATCAGAAGTCATAAGACCCCGGTCGGTATTGCATTTGGGCCTGGGCGGTATTGGGGGGGGTTTTGCAATCGGTCGAGGTGGAGGGGGGGAATAGGGGTTGAAATGGTCAGAAAATCATTATAAATCGCCAGTTGATTCTAGATGCATCATATTCAGTGCGAATGCTCCACGTTAGAGTAGCCTTTGATTACCATTTTAATTTTTCGAAAAAGTCAAGGTGGTGGGGGTGGTCCTCCCGGTGTGGAAGTGTAAAATAATAGTGTTGAACTTCACTAGTTCATCTTAGCGCTCTAAAATTCGACTCAAAAATGTAATGTAACCAAAGCCCTGGGTTCCATTGAGATTTATCGAAAACTTTGATGGAGGGGGGGGTGAAATGGGGTATGAAATTTCAAAAAAATCGCTTAAATTCACACGTTTAGGTATTATAAAATACAGCACAAAACTTTAATACAGGGTGGATCCGTATAAGTGTGACAAAAAGTTTTGGGTAAAACTACGTTAAAAGTGGAGTAAAATGGTACCTTCGGAAGAGTCCTACGTCGATCCGTTCCGGAGTTATGATTTTTTTTGTGTTTAAAAAAGTAACCAATGCTTGCTTCAAAAAATCCGCAATTTCTCGGCTTATATCGCACGAAATCCAAAAAGTGATGCCATTTTCAGAAACTACGGAACATTTCCTTTAGGATAGAGGCCATTTTATTGCTTGAAATAATCGTCAACACCCAGAAATCTGGCATTTTTTCCATAAATTTACGTGTCCTCTAAAATTTGTCCGTTTTAGGTACGAAAAGTCGCTGTACCCAAACAGCTTTCTCAACAGATTTTCGGTGTATCACAAAAACTTCCCCGTCTTCTAAGCTTCCTTTTGGCGTGTTCACATTTCATGTTACCACTGACGTTTCTCACAAAAACGTCACGAGAATGCACAAAAACCGTGTTTTTACGAAACATGGACCATTGTCTACGGTATTCGTGAAGGGTGCAGGGAGATCGGCGGTAAGTGAGAACAGTATATCTTACCAAGGGGCATTCTATTTGACCCCTTCCCCCACCAGTGATTCATTAAATTGTCGCCATTCAGGGGGGGGGGATCATAATTGAATGCCGTTTGCCTACGATATCTTCTCCTTCCTAAAATATTCTGTCCTCCCTTTCTAAAACAGTATTTTGGCAGAAAAATATAGGCAAATGCCTATGTGCCAGGTGCCAACAATATTCGTGAAGGGTGCTCAGAGATCGGCAGAAATGGATGGGGGGGGGGTCAAATTGAATGTCTCTTGCCTGCGGTATCTTCTCCATGGTAAGATATCCTGTTCTCATTTACTGCCGATCTCTCCGCACCCTTCACGAATACCGTAGACAATGGCCCATGTTTCGTAAAAACACGGGTTTTGTGCATTCTCGTGAAGTTTTTTGTGAGAAACGTCAGTGGTAACATGAAATGTGAACACGCCAAAAGGAAGCGTAGAAGACGGGGAAGTTTTTGTGATACACCGAAAATCTGTTGAGAAAGCTGTTTGGGTACAGCGACTTTTCGTAAAACGGACAAATTTTAGAGGACACGTAAATTTATGGAAAAAATGCCAGATTTCTGGGTGTTGACGATTATTTCAAGCAATAAAATGGCCTCTATCCTAAAGGAAATGTTCCGTAGTTTCTGAAAATGGCATCACTTTTTGGATTTCGTGCGATATAAGCCGAGAAATTGCGGATTTTTTGAAGCAAGCATTGGTTACTTTTTTAAACACAAAAAAAATCATAACTCCGGAACGGATCGACGTAGGACACTTCCGAAGGTACCATTTTACTCCACTTTTAACGTAGTTTTACCCAAAACTTTTTGACACACTTATACGGATCCACCCTGTATAACAAAGCCCTTGGAAAAATAACGAAACTTTTCGACATTTTTGAAAGAGGGTGGTGAAAATAGAGAAAGAAGTTCGGCTTAATGAATCAAATTATGGTATCAAAATTATTACTTCTGGGACGGCTCAGGGTATCCGTATACGGAATGAAATGCACTCTTTCCCACCGCCAGCTGCCGGGGCGAAATTTTTTTGTGTTTGTGAACAAAAACACTGAGGATGCCTCCAAAAAGCGAAAAGCTTTTGTTTTAATAATAAATACTATTATTCGCTGGGAGACAACAACATTCAAAAATTTGTCCCAAGAGAAGTCTCTACCACTGAATGCGCAAATCTGAGATCAATTGACGGAAGTTAGAACTGAATTTTATTTATAAACGGCAGTCAGGGGAAATGGTTTTCACCACCGTGAAATCGAGTTCAACTAACGTCGTTCAACTAACCAGATGACCTGGAAATTGACCCGTTCATTAAACTCAAGATCTTTTTGCTGATCAGTTAATCACAGGTTATGGAGGTGTAACCAGTTAAGGGGGAGCTGCAGTGATCCCCCCAATCGACCCCCTCCAATCATCCGTCGTCTGCCTTATTTCTGCACCAATCCATATCCACCAATGCATATGCGGTAGCATCAATTTTTCAAACTTTGTCCCGGAAGTGACTTTAGACCACGTTGAAGTTTTACCTTAAAATTTCATGCTCTTCCTTCGACTTATTTGAAAAAACGAGTACTACTGCATATGCTGAATTCCCTGGGGATTGAAACGAGTTTTAAAAACCAGGGTTGGTGCAGAAATTAGGAAGGGAAATGTATGCCGAGTAGTAGACGAGGGCTTATTGGAGGGCGTCACACGTTCAACTCACCCTTAAGGATTGTACGTGTGCAACCTCGCCTCCTGGGCGTTACGTAAATTATCGCCGTATTTCTGCACCAATCCTGGATTTCAAAGTGTTATTTGTATCTCCATGAAATTCCGCTCGCGCGTATGATCTTCTTTTTTTGCCTAGCTCCTGTTGTAGCCACAGAGATATTATAACTAGAGCTTGAATGGCCCTTTGCGCAGCGGGACCATCATTGACGTCACCCCCAGCTAGAAGCGGGTCCAAAAATACCTTGGTTGAGAATGTTTTGGTGGGGTTTTCGATGGGTGAAGGGATTTTCCTGCTCACGCCGTTTTTTGAGACAGCCAATGTGAAGAGACCTCCGGTCCCGTAATTACGTCAATCCACGCCCCATTTTCTAGTTTTTTGCGCATCCAGTGGTAAAGATCTCTCTTGGGAGTTGGGAGGTTCAGATCGGATGGACCGTTTGTCTGACCAACTTTTTCCCAGTTTCCTCGGTTCCTGCACACATTTTTTTTTTTTTGAAAAATTACGTCCTTTTTATTATTTGAAGCATTTGTAGCTTAATAATGTCTTACAATTGGTTTTCAACGGTAGTAATTGTCGTAGTCGAATAAAAACAAGCTGTTTTACGATTCGAATGATTTCGATTTGTAGGTAATTTCCTCAGAAATTTACTACAAATTGTTCAGATACTTTGAACCTTGTTCAGATACTTTTATCCGTGACCCTAGTGAGCCTACTCGACCTACTGAAATGCTTTTTTGGGGTGGAATTCTCTCGTTCCCGTATCCACCTTGCTTGCCGCACGTCACGGCTACACACCCCGCCGTCCGAAGCCAATAACAATCCTCTTCCGCGCCTCCAAAGAGGAACAAGCCCATTTACCCAAACCCTCTGTCATTCATGACAGAGATTTCCCGAAACCGACTTGGCTCATACTCATCATCATCGAAGCCATCCAAAGCAAGTTCAACGAGTCAACGCCCACTTGAAAACATTTCCTTCGAACACCAAGAGCCGTATTCAGAAATCCACCTTTACGAAGCAAAGAGTTGAAAAATGTGATGGTTTATAAAAATGTGTCATCTATTTTGAAGCGCTTTAAAGGAGGCGTAAGGGCCCTTTCATATTAGGAGAAAAAAAACACTGACGCGCGATTGGGCGTATTTTTTTTTCGGGGATGAGACGACTTGCGAACGCTTCCAATGTGAAAGGCCCCATAGAGTTCTGCGTGATTTTACTGACGCGCGCGTCAGCGTCCGACTCTTGCAGTCAGTAAAATCAAAAAAACTTTGACTCGCGAGTCGGCGTCTTTTTTCTCCTATAGCGTGAAATGAAAAGGCCCTAAAGGTTAAGGTTGGTTTCTGAATTCTACGGGCTAAAGTGTATTTACGACATATGGAACAGCACCTCAGTACGGAAAATTATTACTTTTTAAGGAACAAACTACAATAAACACGACGAAAAATAGCGATTTTTTAAAGAGAAATAGAGAAGTGAGCAAGTGATAAGAGATAATGCACCAGTTAACGTTCTAACCAGCCAAATTCGGGCGTTCAGTTTTTTGAACTGAGATCAAGCTTGATCTCGTTCAAAATTGCTGGTGAAATCCGATTTGACTGCTAACGCCAGTTAGAGTCGAAAGAGTTAACCAGAGTTCAAAAATGTTAACCAGACTTGTTGAAAACGGCTCGGTTACAGGACCGGAGGTCTCTTCACATTGGCTGTCTCAAAAATCGGTATGAGCAGGAAATCCCCTTCATCTTCAGTCAAGGGATTTTTGGACCCGTTACAAGCTCTGGGTGACGTCAATGATGGTACCGATGCGCAACGGACCCTTCGAGCTCTGGTTATAATATCTCTGTGGCTACAACAGCAGCTAGGCTAAACAAGATTGTACGCTCGTGCGGAATTCCCTGGGGATTGAAACGAGTCCTAAAGGGGGAGTTGCACGGGTGATTCCTCGACCCCCCTCTAATGAACCTTCGTCTACTACTCGGCATACATGTTCTCACCTTATTTCTGCACCAATCCTGGTTTTTAAGGACTCGTTTTAATCTTCAGGAAATTCCGCATTTGCAGTAGTTTTCCTTTTTTTCAAATTTCATCCCAGAAGTTAGTTTAAATTCGACTTGAACTTTTACCTTGTAATTTCACGTGTTTTTTTTCGACTTTTTTGAAAAAAGGAAAAGCACTGCATATGCGGACTTTCCTGAAGATTAAAACGAGTCCTTAAAAAACCAGGATTGGTGCAGAAATTAGGCGGGAAAATGTATGCCGAGTATTAGACGCGGAATGATTTAGCGGGGGGGGGGGGTCAAGGAATCATCACTGCAGCTCCCCCTTTACTGGTTTCACCTCCCAACTGTAGCAAAAACTGCTTGTGCTAAAAAGTGCTTAGCAAAAACGTCTTGATTTTAATGAACGGGTCAATTTTCGGGTCATCTGATGGTTCGTTGAACGACGTTAGTTGAACTCGTTTTCGCGGTGGTGAAAACCATTTCTCTTGACTGCCGTTAAGAAATCGCGTTCAGTTCTAACCTCCGTCAATTGATCTCAGATCACAGAAAACTTGGTGAAAACGGCTCTTAATGTTTAACATAAACCGAGCATGCGAAAAGTCGATCCCAAAACGCTCAGAAAACCCCTTACCCTTACCCTCTAAAAAGCATGCTATTTGGTGGAATCATAACTGTGGCAAGGCTTCAGAAGAAAGGAAAACTGCTTTCCATAATTATAAAAATTCACCGTCCTTATCGTCGTATTTACTGTACAAACAAAAAAGCGCGAGTGCTAAAATTGCCTATAAAAACGCAAAACGAGAATCTTGGAAAGACTTTTGTGAACAATTACATAGGAACACGCCGGGGAGCGGTTCAATACTCTATAGAGAAGAATCTGAATAGTGAAAAAGTGAGGCCGATTTCGAGCGACGGTGGCGATCCAAGTGAATAGCGACCGAACCTTCGGTGGACCATGCGACGTACGGGGGGAACTTCCGAACCCCCTTCCCCTCCTCCAATCGCCTTCTTTACCGTCTACCTTAATTTTCACTTTCGTATTGAGATGTTTCAAGTTCAAATTGAATCATCCAATTTTTTTTCTGGAAAACGACTAAAAAATGATGAAATGC